>CAWUFW010012259.1:0-554048 GCA_963921515.1 Calotriton arnoldi
GTGGAGACTGTCTCCCATTGTGCACATGAAATCAGAGACATTGTAAACACTACATGCACAAAGACTGTGGAGGGCCATCACTATTGTGCCACTGGGACACCCTGGCTCAAACATACCGTCCCACATGGGACTCACGGGGTATGTGACATGACATACACAAACATCACTGTGAAATGTGACCATGGCACATGCACAGATATGAACAGTTGCACATCACAGTGGTCACGTACACGTAACACCCAGGATCCTGTCCCCATGAACACGTGCACAGCCTGGGGGTGGCTGCCCACAGGTGACACCCACAGGACAACATGTACACCAACATACACACAATAGGAAATGCAGCCTTACATGCCTTATGATAAGGTTTGGACAGGCTGTCGTGATGTAGGTGTGCCCCTCACTCCCTGGGAGCTATCTGTGGCTGGTATATGTCCATCTGAGACAGGCATGCTGACCTATGCCAGTCACATGTACAGTGATGCGTTGAACCGCAATGGACCGATCGGTGCCTCCGGCCGGCCCATTGCCTTCAATGTGTGCGGGTACGCGTTGTACCCCTGTGCGTAGTTGGAACTGCAATGGACCGATCGATGCCTCCGGCCGGCCCATTGCTTTCAATGTGTGCGGGTACGCGTTGTACCCCTGTGCGCGTATGTACCGCAATGGACCGATCGGTGCCTCCGGCCGGCCCATTGCCTTCAATGTGTGCGGGTACGCGTTGTACCCCTGTGCGTGCTGGAACTGCAATGGACCGATCGGTGCCTCCGGCCGGCCCATTGCTTTCAATGTGTGCGGGTACGCGTTGTACCCCTGTGCGTGTTGAACTGCAATGGACCGATCGGTGCCTCCGGCCGGCCCATTGCTTTCAATGTGTGCGGGTACGCGTTGTACCCCTGTGCGCGTTGAACTGCAATGGACCGATCGGTGCCTCCGGCCGGCCCATTGCTTTCAATGTGTGCGGGTACGCGTTGTACCCCTGTGCGCGTTGTACCGCAATGGACCGATCGGTGCCTCCGGCCGGCCCATTGCCTTCAATGTGTGCGGGTACGCGTTGTACCCCTGTGCGTGTTGAACTGCAATGGACCGATCGATGCCTCCGGCCGGCCCATTGCTTTCAATGTGTGCGGGTACGCGTTGTACCCCTGTGCGTGTTGAACTGCAATGGACCGATCGGTGCCTCCGGCCGGCCCATTGCTTTCAATGTGTGCGGGTACGCGTTGTACCCCTGTGCGCGTTGAACTGCAATGGACCGATCGGTGCCTCCGGCCGGCCCATTGCTTTCAATGTGTGCGGGTACGCGTTGTACCCCTGTGCGTGTTGAACTGCAATGGACCGATCGGTGCCTCCGGCCGGCCCATTGCTTTGAATGTGTGCGGGTACGCGTTGTACCCCTGTGCGCGTTGTACCGCAATGGACCGATCGGTGCCTCCGGCCGGCCCATTGCCTTCAATGTGTGCGGGTACGCGTTGTACCCCTGTGCGCGTTGAACTGCAATGGACCGATCGGTGCCTCCGGCCGGCCCATTGCTTTTAATGTGTGCGGGTACGCGTTGTACCCCTGTGCGCGTTGTACCGCAATGGACCGATCGGTGCGCACCCATTGACAATGGGCTTGCCTGGCAACGGACGCGTTTCGAATTTTGAACGAGTCGGTTGCTGGAAAATCAGTTGGTCACCCACAACAATGTTGCAAAATCATGTATGTCATGAAGTTGAAGTTTTGAAGGATGCTGTGGGCGTGTTTTGGTGCTGCTATTCCATGGATTGGCCAGATTCAGAAGATGCAAACGACTTGGACCTATCACTTTGGACACAAGGGACAGTATCTGCCTCTCCAGCACATATATATTGCTGCCTGTTCCCCTGAGAGCCCACTTGCCTGCACTACATGCTCCAGGATGACATCTGCCACTGCACTGCTGCTGTCTCTGCCCCTCTGGACCCTGCAATGGCACGTACTGTGGAGAGAGCCCCAGCCTTCAGCCTTGAGGAGAACCAGGCCCTGCTGGACAGCCTACTTCCACAGTACAGCAAGCTGTATGGGACACCAGGGGAGCAGGTGAGTGTTCTGTGCACCTCCTTTCTGAATGTGCATTTTGTCTGACTAGCAAGGCTGAAAGTCTGCACGCCACTGGCTAGCAGGCTCACTGAGTAGTTGTCACCCCCCATAGTGTGTAGTGACTTGCACTGGACAGGTATGGTGCAGTGACAGTGCTTCTGAACAGGGTTTTACTCCCCATGCAATGATACCATGTAGTGACTTCTGGAAAACTGTCCATGGGCAGCCGTGCACTGCCTGTGTACACCATGTGCCCCTGTGATTGCGACATGTATATGCAACTGTGTCATGCACGGATATGTTGCATGTGTAGTAATGGCCTTATCACTTTGTCATCCTGACAGGCTTCTGCCCATCGGAAGCATGAGATATGGAAGGACATCGTCCGGGCTGTCCGGTCCGTGGGGGTCTACAAGCGCCGGATCCGCAACTGCCAAAAGAGGTGGCAGGACCTTCGGGGCTGGACCCGGAGGATTGCACGGGTCCAGCTGAAGCTGTCGCCTCCTCGCAGGAGGGGCGGAACACGGACCCTGACCCCCCACATGCTCAGGATCCTGGCGGTGGTCTTTCCAGACCTGGATGGGCAGCTGAAGGCCAGAGAGCAGCAAGGAGGGGGTGAGTCAAAGACTGCACTGTGTACTCTGTCTAACATGCTATGTGCCCTCCTCGGGCCTGGTTAAACTGCCACAGTACAGCAGTCATGTTGTCCAGGAGCCATGTCCCTCTATTGTGCACTGCCCACTCCTCATCTGATACCCAGGTGTGGCCCTTACATGCAGGGAATTCTGTCACTTAGGACTGTGTCCTTGCAGTTTGCTTGACTCAAGGTGGGAGACAGCATCTGTTTCCCTGACTCTGTGGTGGGCATCATGGGTGGGTCCATTGCTTACACAATGCCTGTATTCTGACATGTATTCAGCGTGTTACTTTGATCTGTGGTCCAATTGCTGAGCTGATCCACCACATGTGGCTGGGGTATCTGGCACACACCCATGCTGCGGGTGGGAACAATGTTTGGGCCCCAGGAGTATGTATATGACGTGTGTCACACATACTTAGCCAGCTGCCTACAGTCCAGGGCTCATCCCTCATTCATGTGGGGCTGGACAGTCATGGCTACTCCAGGCCATACAATACACTCTGTACTCCCACTCCCGTGTATCAGCTGACACATTGTGCGCAGTGATTTGACCCCTCAGGTGTCTGCCTCTGTGTCAGTGTGCTGTGGATTAGTCGCCAGGACTGCTGTGGAGTTTCTTGGTAGGGGCTCAGCATGCCACTGGAGATGTGACCATAGGAGACGATACTTGTGTGACACATAGGTGTCTGATCAGCTGCCCATGCAGACTGGGGCATGTGAATGTGAAGTTCAGGCAGCTGTTCCCCATGCACAGCAGAGTGTGAGGGGCTCAGGTTCAGAGGGTAGTGTCACAGGTCTCCCATATGTCCAATAGGTATGACCTGGACAGATGAGGGTTAAGAGGATGTGTTGTGGGGGGATGTACATGTGCACTTGTGCAGCTCCAGGACTTGCATTCCCCATGACCTACTATTGTGACACAGTGCAGAGTGTTGTTGTCTGGCTGCAAAGTCATACATCACTGAGACAGTGATGTATGACTTTGCAGTCATGCCTCCGCCATGGCATGTGTCTACTGATTGGTGAGCCTGCAGGGGAGTGACATGTGCTACATGCACACCATAGTGGCGCTGGCTATCAGGACATGGGTGCATCATGGTGTCTGTCGCTGGTATGCATCACATGCATTTCCTATTTGACTCTGGGCATCCCTTTCATCCGGAAACCTGTACTGACTCAGTGGCAAGAGCTGTGATGTGTCCACACCGTGTCCTCTGCACTGTCCAACTACTGTGTACTTGGTGCATGTGTCAACACTGGGGTGTTGCAATCCAACAGACACCAGACAGATGGGTGCAAGGCCATGTGGGATGTGAGTGCCATGCTTGGCATCAGACTGACAATTGACTTCTCCTGTTCAATTAGGGCACTTTTAGCAATGTACAACTGATGATGCCAGGGCTTGCTCTGTGATGTGCTGTGCTCACAGTGGTGTGTGCGTTATGTGCAGGTGACTGATGTCTGTCTGTATCCCCATTGTTTGCAGATACATCCACGGCCACGGAAGGGGACAGCTCCACGGACCAGGAGGAGCCAGAGAGCCAGACTGGGTCAGCAGCCGAGGAGTGGTCGGAGGGACCCAGTGGCACGGAGGGCGAGGGGAGCCACACCGAGGAGTCCTCAGCAGCATCCACCTCAGCTGAGGACCAGAGCAACTCGGAGGATGACTCCCTTGTGGAGGCGGGTGTCAGCAGCCACCACACCCCAGCTAGTGTTGCTGTCCCCGCCACCACCAGCACCACCACCGCCCTCCCATCGGCTCCCATTCCCCAGGTCCGTGGAGGCTCCCATGTCCGGGAGCGTGTTTCCTTTGGGCCAGGCACCGCACCCCCTGCCCCTGTGTCCCCTGCTGCCCTGAGTGAGGAGTCTGTGTACCTCCTTCGCCAGCTCCATGTAGGGCAGACAGCCATGCTGAGTGTCCTCCATGCGCACACCGCGCTGTTGACTCAGCTGGTGTCGTTCATGGAGGGCATCTCATCGGGCATGTCTGACCTACAGAGGGGCAATAGGTCCATGGACTCCTCCCTGACGGCAGCAGTGTCCCTCCTCAAACGGTCCCTCACCCCTCCTGCCTCTGCTCCATCCACACTCCCCAGCACCTTACCCGTCCCAAGCACACACACACCGGCACAGGCACACACCAGCACACACACATCCAGCACACTGACACACACGCCAATGACAAAACGCACACGCACGCACATTCAGGGGACTGAAGCCAGACTCACAGGGGATGGGGCCCTGGAACACACACACGCATCCACATGCACTGCGCAGTCCTCAGTTCCCTCTCCCTCCAAAGCACCCTCCCTTGCCTCACATGCAACCCCAAAGTCACAGCAGCTCTTCCTCTGTGACCTCGGCCTCTTCCCCACCGATGAAGCTGCTCCAGCATCCCGGGGGAAGAGGAAGCCCACCCACACGGAGCAGAGTGCCCCTCGCCCCCGGACACCCTCCCCAGGCGCAGACGGACTGAGGCCCCCACCCGCAAGTCCCCCGGGAGTGGTAAGACAAAGACCCCGCCACCGCCCTGCAGCTCAGGCACAAGGTCTCCGTCCTCCATCCCTCAGGCCCCCACTGCACAGGTGCCCCCACCACACCCTGCCCCAGGTTCCCCACCCACAGATATACCATCCCCAAGAGGATCAGGCCTTCTCCCCCTGCCACTTGCTCTCCCAGCACCACACCCCCGCTGCGCTTGTCTGTGCCACTGATGTGGTGAGGGTGTCCTCCCCTCTGTCCAACCCACCTTGCCTGTTCCCCATTCTCCTCCCCTGGAGGTAGGCACTGCAGTGGAGTCCACTACCGCCCTGTCTGACTTGGGCACTGCAGTGGCGGACCTGTCCACCCCATCTGCAGGGTCCACTGCAGTTGTGCCGGCACCCACGACATCTGAGTCATGCCCCCAGTTGTGCCGGCACACACCATGTCAGACACCTCCACTGCAGTTGTCAGTGGCTCTCCAGCACCCACCACCCCTTCCCTGACTCCCCTGGTGAGCCCTGATCCTGTCCCTGCGGTGCCTGGCCTGCCCCCCGGTTGCCCCTCCTAGTGGATTGTCCCTGGTTTTGTGCAGGCATGCGTAGGGTGACATCTGCCAGTGTCACCCTGTTTGAACTTTGACAATGGACTGGCCATTGGCCTTTGCTCTATTTTTTCTGGACGTCGTTATCAAACAACACATATGCTGAATAAAGCAACTTTCTTTTCTCTAGTGCTCATGCTTCAGATGTACATGTTGTTGGTGCTGCTAACCATGCCCTTGCTGCAGTGATGGTGATATCTGGTCTCATGATCATGAAGTGTTACTGTGCAGGAACCCATGTGGTCCAGGGGGAATGTGTCCTATCATGTGGTGTATCCATGTCATCAATAGCAGCATCTGAGGGTGTCATGTGTTCAGTATTTGGCAATGGGTTTCCTACTTACATTGGCAATTTCATATCTGTGGCTTCCACCCCTGCACATCTGTTGTGCCTGCCATCGTTGCATTTGTCTACTTCCCTGACCGTGTTGCCATCTCCAGTGGACATGCAGGTTTGGGCATCAATGGGGAAGGACTCATCCGTGTAGTCAGTGCAACATTGCTATACAAGTGTGTTGGATCTGTGCTGATGATTCCGTTGGCACATCCATGACCAGGCTGATGTGATGGGAGCCCTCATTTGGTGCTAATTGTTGATTGTGTGACCAAGTGCTCAGCTGACATGATGGGGCCCTACTGAGGCAACATATGGCACAGCTTTCCTCACACAGGAGTGGAGTCCCCTCATGGCAGTGTGTACACGTGTGACATTGCCTGCGCCCAAGGTGTGTGTTGTATGTGCATGTCTGTGTGTTCACTTCCATTCATCTGCGCATGCTGTGATCCCTAGTGTTGTACCTGTTTGTGATGCTTGCTGACTTGAGCTATGTTCCCCCAAAGTCTTCTCCCTGTGTTCTCTGTGATGTGGGTGCATGGCACATTACTGGTCATCAGGGTGTCACCCATAGGTGTGTTTTCGGTCAGGGCTGAGTTTGTGTGCAGACGCAGATGGGTCACAGTCAGGTTTCCCCTTGGCACTTGTTGTTTGCCCCTGTCATGTGATTTCCAGTTTGTGTTATCTTTCAGTGATTGTGACACGTTGTGTGTGTGACTGCTGGCACTCCTCAGGGTCCGGGCTGCAATGTTGGTTGTTGTCTATGTGTGTTCTTTGTGGGTGACCTTGGCTTCTTCATTGGTGTGTGACTGTGGCTGGGATCCCATTGGTCGGTGTGGTATTGCCGTCATGTCCATGTACAGCGTAGTGTGCCGTGTGTCAGACATTCAGGAGTCTTGTTGAGTGTCCATGTGTGATGTGTTTCTACACCTTGGTTCCCACCCACCACCCTGGAATAGTCATGGGTGCATGTGCAATGTCACCAGTGCATGTGTACTTCACTGCTGCACATTGTCAGAGGTCGAGGGGTGTGGTGTTGAGTGTGTGCAGATGAGAGTTGTTGCCCGGCTAGGCCCCTGCCTCCATGTTGGCCTTGGCTTACTGGCCATGCTGATTGATTTGTGCTTGTGTAGGTGTGATGGTAGTTAGTTGCTCAGGACACCTGACTGTGGTTCACAGTGTGAACGACATTTAGCTTTGTCATCACAGTGGTATTTTTATTCAGCCCAGGGTCACCACATTGTGGGGGCCCTGGGGGTGGTGCTGTGGTGTGTCTGTGTCTTGCTGTGTCAGTTGTTGTTCCTACGTGCCTGTGTGACATGTGTGTTTTGTGCTCCCTCTCACCTGACAATGCCTGCTTGCCCACATAGGGGATTTGGATCCATGAGTTACCTTAGTGTGGCAGTGTATGCACATCTGTATGATTGGTATTCAGCTCTCCTCATGTGTTGTGTGGTTGCCTGGGGACACTGGCACCCCCACCCCTCACCTGCTGTGTATGATGACAGTGTTGGTCTGCCTGTTTGTGTTTGTGCATCTGCACCACTGCATTGGCATATCTTGGGTGTGCCATTGGCTGTATGTTGTTTGGTGTGTTTCCCCTGCTGTCCCTGGGACTCCTAGGTCATCGGTCAGCACAGTGATCATGGTTTGTGTGTCCCATTGCTGCCATGGTATGGTATCTGTTCACCTCACATCTGCTGTCTCCACAGGATATCTGCATTTGTGTGCCCATTGGTGCAAATATGTGGTTCTGCATTCTGATGGTCACTTCTGTCATTGTGTCATTGATGACTGTTGACGGTCTCAGCCCCCATGGGTGTTGTTTGTCTGCACATGGCCAAAGGAATGTTTCATTTGCACTGCAGTATTTGGCTCCCCCAATTTATGTTGCAATGGGACACATACACTACTTTGCCACAGATGAGTTTTTGGTTCTGTGACCAGGAATGATCCATGCAGTTTGGCAGTTGCAGCTCTTTCTTTGTCAACAATTACCTTTTGGTCACTGTGATGATGAGGGTGTAGACCCCATTGCCACAATGGTCAAAATGTGCTTCAGCTATGGACCCCACACTTGCCTTTTGGTCACTGTGATGATGGGGGTTTAGACCCCATTGCCACAATGGTCAAAATGTGCTTCAGCTATGGACCCCACACTTGCCTTTTGGTCACTGTGATGATGGGGGTTTAGGCCCCATTGCCACAATGGTCATGGGCTGCTTGCATTGTGTGTGCCACACACATATATGTGTGGCACATGTGCTAGGGGGTCACATTGTATGTTCAAAGTCATGTTCGGTGTTGTAGGCATTTGACACAGCCTACACACGCTTGTCATGGTGGTGGGGGGATGTCTTAATCTTGCATTCCCTAGGTTGTGGTGTGCTTGTTGTGTCATGCATTGTCCATCCTATGAGTGGGGGTGGTAGTAGTGGTAGGCATCCTGCCCCCCTGGGTGAGGGTGGTAGTAGTGGTAGGCATCCTGCCCCCTGGGTGAGGGTGGTAGTAGTGGTGGGCATCCTGCCCCCTGGCTAAGGGTGGTAGTAGTGGTGGGCATCCAGCCCCCCCTGGCTAAGGGTGGTAGTAGTGGTGGTCATCCAGCCCCCCCTGGCTAAGGGTGGTAGTAGTGGTAGGCATCCTGCCCCCCCTGGGTGAGGGTGATAGTAGTGGTGGGCATCCAGCCCCCCCTGGCTAAGGGTGGTAGTAGTGGTGGGCATCCTGCCCCCCTGGCTAAGGGTGGTAGTAGTGGTGGGCATCCTGCCCCCTGGCTAAGGGTGGTAGTAGTGGTGGGCATCCAGCCCCCTGGCTAAGGGTGGTAGTAGTGGTGGGCATCCAGCCCCCTGGCTAAGGGTGGTAGTAGTGGTAGGCATCCTGCCCCCTGGGTGAGGGTGGTAGTAGTGGTGGGCATCCTGCCCCCCTGGGTGAGGGTGGTAGTAGTGGTAGGCATCCTGCCCCCCTGGGTGAGGGTGGTAGTAGTGGTAGGCATCCTGCCCCCCGTGGGTGAGGGTGGTAGTGGTGGTGGGCATCCTGCCCCCCTGGGTGAGGGTGGTAGTAGTGGTGGGCATCCTGCCCCCTGGCTAAGGGTGGTAGTAGTGGTAGGCATCCTGCCCCCCTGGGTGAGGGTGGTAGTAGTGGTGGGCATCCTGCCCCCTGGGTGAGGGTGGTAGTAGTGGTAGGCATCCTGCCCCCCTGGGTGAGGGTGGTAGTAGTGGTGGGCATCCTGCCCCCTGGCTAAGGGTGGTAGTAGTGGTAGGCATCCTGCCCCCCTGGGTGAGGGTGGTAGTAGTGGTGGGCATCCTGCCCCCTGGGTGAGGGTGGTAGTAGTGGTAGGCATCCTGCCCCCCTGGGTGAGGGTGGTAGTAGTGGTGGGCATCCTGCCCCCTGGCTAAGGGTGGTAGTAGTGGTGGGCATCCAGCCCCCTGGCTAAGGGTGGTAGTAGTGGTGGGCATCCTGCCCCCTGGCTAAGGGTGGTAGTAGTGGTGGGCATCCTGCCCCCTGGCTAAGGGTGGTAGTAGTGGTGGGCATCCAGCCCCCCTGGCTAAGGGTGGTAGTAGTGGTAGGCATCCTGCCCCCTGGGTGAGGGTGGTAGTGGTGGTAGGCATCCTGCCCCCCTGGGTGAGGGTGGTAGTAGTGGTGGGCATCCTGCCCCCTGGCTAAGGGTGGTAGTAGTGGTAGGCATCCTGCCCCCCTGGGTGAGGGTGGTAGTAGTGGTGGGCATCCTGCCCCCTGGGTGAGGGTGGTAGTAGTGGTAGGCATCCTGCCCCCCTGGGTGAGGGTGGTAGTAGTGGTGGGCATCCTGCCCCCTGGCTAAGGGTGGTAGTAGTGGTGGGCATCCAGCCCCCCTGGCTAAGGGTGGTAGTAGTGGTAGGCATCCTGCCCCCCTGGGTGAGGGTGGTAGTAGTGGTGGGCATCCTGCCCCCTGGGTGAGGGTGGTAGTAGTGGTAGGCATCCAGCCCCCTGGCTGAGGGTGGTAGTAGTGGTAGGCATCCAGCCCCCTGGGTTGGGGTGGTGGTGCGCATTCAGGCCCCTGTGTGCATATGTGGCATTGGTGATGGGCATCCTGCCCCTATGGTGCTGCTGTTGCTGGTGTAAGTATATTCAGATTCCCCGTGTATGTGTGTGATGTGTCGTGTACGTGTTGTATGTGTTTTGTGGTTGGTGTCTGGCTTACCTTCTGCGCCGTACGCGTCCGTGCCTGTTCCGGTAGTAGATGTAGAATATTGGTATGATCGGGACGAAGGGATTCATGGTTGGTTCGTGTCGTTCGTCCTTCTCGTTGCTTGGCGTCGTCCTCGTCGCTTCGCTTCGTCCTCGTCGCTCGCGTCGTCCTCGTCGGTGCCGTGTTCGTCTCGTAGCCGTGGATTGTGTTGTGGCGCGAATCGGAGCTTATGTGCGCCTCTCCCGGATGCTTTGACGTGCCGTGCGTAGCGACGGGTTCGGCGCGTACGGGAAGCGCATCGTACTTGTCCGGCCGGACGGGGCTGCATTTTTCCTTCCGTGCAACTCGATTCGGCGTTTCCGGATTCGCCTCGGTCGGAGAACAGGACCTGGTTTGGGTGAGTACGGCTCGGCCGGAATTTTTGCTGTTGTGCGCATCGTACTTGCTCGTTCGGTGTGCTGTACGGATCGGTCGGGAAACAGGCTTTCGCATGGCTTTTTTCCCGGCCGAATAGTATTGGGTGCGCCTCCGACCGAGATCGGAATCGGCCCCTTAGCGTAAAACAGGTTGATAAACAGAGTCCTGCCTTGGTGGGAACAGTTCAGTGCAGCTTATCTGGACAATTTAGCTGTGTACAGTTCTACCTGGGAGGATCACCTGGTCCACCTGAAGGAAGTGCTTCAAGCCCGGCAACAGGCGGGCCTGACTATTAAGGCCAGCAAGTGCCAAATTGGGCAGGGGTCAGTGGTGTACCTGGGCCACCTTGTAGGTGGAGGCCATGTACAACCTTTCCAGCCCAAAATTCAGACCATTCTGGATTGGGAGGCTCCTAAAACCCAGACACAGGTCAGGGCCTTTCTTGGCATGACTGGGCATTACAGAAGATTTGTAAAGAGCTATGGGACAATTGTGGGTCTCCTGACAGTACTCACTTCAAAGAAGCAGCCCAAGAAAGTAATTTGGACTCCAGAGTGTCAGAAGGCCTTTGATACTCTGAAGGAGGCTATGTGTTCAGCACCAGTGTTACTGGCCCCCGATGACACAAAGGAATTTGTGGTTCAGACAGATGCTTCAGAACATGGGATTGGGGCAGTGTTGGCACAAGTAAATGAAGAGGGCCTAGATCAGTCAGTTGCCTTCATTAGCAGGCGACAACTCCCCAGAGAACAACGATGGAGTGCCACTGAGAGGGAAGCCTTTGATGTGGTCTGGCCCCTGAAGAATCTCAGACAATACCTGTTTGGTACTCACTTCTGTGTTCAAACTGACCACAGACCTCTCAGATGGTTCAAGTACATGAGGGGGAGAATCCGAAACTATTGAGGTGGTCTGTGTCCCTACAGGGAATGTACTTTACAGTGGAACACAGACCTAGGACTGCTCATGCCAATTAGATGGACTTTCCAGGTTTTTCCACTTAGCTTATGAGCACTACCAGGGTGTAGGTTAGTTGCCCATCATTTCTTGTCTGGTGGGAAAGGGTGCGTGTCAGAAAGTCATCCTTTTTGCCCTGAACACCCCCATTTTTTGACTGATACGGATGGTTACTGACTCTGATTGTGCCCCAGGCTTCCATCCGCTGTATTACAAATTCAATAGGATGTAATGGAATTGTAATTTGGCGGACGGATTTCCGTCATGTTTGTGATGGAGTAACCATGTCCGCCAAACTTGTGTTCAGGCCCTTAATCGTTGAAAATTCATATCTCTGATTCTATACATTGGATTTTTGCTGTTTTGGTGTCATTTTAAACATGTAAATATTTTCTATTTTTATAAATTGGTGTTGGATTTTTATTGTGTGATGTGTCTTACTTATTTAATGCATTGGTGTTTTGAAATGTACACACCTGTCTCCTAAGTTAAGCCTGCCTGCTTATTGCCAACTACCAAGGGTTGAGCAAGGGAATAATTTATTGAGACCTTGACTGGACCTTATATTGTGAGTGTGTAGGTTCTAACTTACACCTACTAATAAACCACATTCCAACAGTTAGCGGTTGTGTTGATATTTTCATTGGGAGCACTGGCATGACAACGGGTGGTGCGAGCTGCAGTGGCCTCATGACGAGGACCCTAGCATTAAGCAACCCAGGGCTTTGAATGGATTAGAAAGGTGGGTTTGGGGGTGGGGGGCTTCTCTAAAAGGGGCATGGCCAACTACTCTTGTAGGTGCAATCTCATTGATATATTATCTCCTGAAGGTCTAGTTGTATATTGAAACCTCGTTTGCTGCAGGTTTGTTTTTTCAAACTGATATTTTCCTGCTGTGCATGCATTTTAAAAACGTTTTCACTGATGTCATCTATGACAGTACTGTTGCACAAGGCTCCAGTACAGTAGTAAAGCTCCTGCGACAAGCTTGTTGTTCCAAGGAGATACCATCCACTCTGCAGTATCAAACCCCCATTTTGTTCCACTAATGATATTCTCTCAGGTGTATTCATATCCACCTTGATATTCGTCCTGTAAACACATCTTTGAGATTGACTCATCCGATCTGATAATTAGAGATGCTCTTGTGTCCTGTTGCATTAGTAGCCTTCTCCTGGCCACGGTATCTTTGCAACATTTCTTAACCAGATATGTTTTCATATGGGAAATGAAATTGCATTCTCACTACATTCCTTTCCGGCGAGGAAGTTCCTACAGCAAATTCATTAAAGCAAACGTGTATTTCCCCCTACTGCATTTGTTTATCAAATCTTATTCACACAGAGGACTTTTACTCGGTGATGCTTTGCCAATTGGGGAACCACAAGTCCGTTTTTTGGTTAATAGGTGTTTGTTTTAGAGAAGGTCCACATTTCAAGTGACTGGGGGGTTGAGCACTCACAGTTGACCTTTTATCCCAGGTTTCCGGGAAGTTAGGGTGACATGCATATGTACCAAAGAAAACTTGCTACTTTTGTGACATTCTGCCTGGTGCCTTGGTAACAAAGAAGCAGTAAAAAAACAGAGACAGGCCTGAAGATGGATAAGAGCAGACACATTCCACCCCTTCTGCACCACCACATCCACAAGTGTATAACTTGTGGATACATATTTTAGTACTGTTGTGCTATATATCATGTGCAAATTATAAAATTGTTTGGCTCAAATATAACACAGATGTGTCTAGTTTTTCTTAACCAAATTAGGACCTTGGAGTTGGGTTTGGATGCACTTACTGTCATTCATCTTCAGAATTCTAACCTTAGAACAGCTTTCCGGCATAAGCCTTAGTTACTCAATGCAGGTCTACCCACGAAGAGGTAAGGGTGCAAAGGACAAAAGTGAATTATCTAACTCAAGTGCTATACTAACCACCTGGTACACCAGTGATAAACAGGACACACTGCAGACCCTTTCCTGTATCCACTGACCTACTCAGAACCCATAGGACAGGCCACACCAGGTATAATGGCACTAGTGCAATGTTTGTTTAGAATCCTGGTTAGGACCGCTTAGAAGAGATAGCATTCTACTTTGCCAGCAGTAATTTTGTATACTACATCATTTTATGACACTTAGCCTGATGGTTGCCTTGTAGGAAAGCTTAAGCTCAGTACAGGAGGCCTCAGTTGTTTGCCAATTATGACAGCTAGAGGCCTGATTGGTTCACTTGGAAAAATAATTCCAATGCCATAGACCTGATCTGTTTATTAAGAACATTTATGAATAAATGCAGTAGAAAATCACTCACTGCTATGTTTAGTTTCGTAATTGCAAGCACATGCCTGCCGTGTTCAGACTGCAAACGCACAAAAGATGATGGGAGCAATGCTTGCAATAAGCCTAACCTTTGGCAATCGCTCAGAGTAGCATTCTAGCCCATTGTTCTTTTCCCCATCATGCCACCTCAGTTTGGACCCAGCCATATGCAAACCTGTCTTGACCCTGCTCCAATAGGAACAGTCCAGCCAAACTGCCAGGTCAGGTCTTCCTGATTCAAAACACAAGCAACCCAAGACCAGCTTCACTCTTCAGTCATGTGTAGCCTGGTTCCAGTGGCTAAGTGAGCAAAGTGCCAAGATCTGGGCATACTCTTGGCTGTGGTTAGAAAGCAGCATTTTTTCTCTCTACTAGTATTCTTTTAAATTATCTTGTATATGTTGTTAAGTTTCTGTGTGCTTTATTTCAGTTGTGTCATAGAGTGAATGCAAGAATCAGTTAGTGAGTGGATAAAAACATGCATGAGTGCAAACATAAGTGACAGAGTGCATGTATGATGGCTTATTGACTGCCTAACCCCACCAATGGCACAAACGACATTTTTATTTTTAATCCAGACTTATTGCCAATGCTTGTTGCTTCTTAAGTCATTGCATTGCTAGAGATACAGCATGTGAAGATCTTGTCAGACTGCAGTGACTTTGAGGCTGTTGCTGTGTTTCACAAAAGGAAGAAAAGGTGCCTGGGAGAAAGTAAAGGAGCTCACTTCTAACATAGAACAGATATAATTGTACACGTTTTAGAGGGGAAGCAGAAAAAAGACCGGATGAGATGAGATTCCAAAAACAAGCGGGCCATGAAATGAATGTCAACAAAGGGTTACTCACCTGCCTGCATGACAAGCATCTCTGTTTGCCCCAAGGAAACTAAGTACAGCACAAGAAATTTCTCACACAAATTGCAAGGCTCAAGGTTTGGAATAAATGGGCAGTGAGACCTGGGACCAAAGGCTGAACTCAGACCTTGAAAGCCATTTCCACATTTGGAAATGCATACGGTCCGTTTCATGAAAACAGAGTTAAATACACAGAAAACCATGGCCACGCTCTGAGGAGTGAAGAGACCTTTATTTCAGCTTCACCTGCAGGTTTTATATCCTCACAATAAGGTATGAATGTGCCTTAATGTACTAATTGGCACTGGCGACTGGCGCAATTTAATCGAGTCTTCTCAAATGAAACACCGAGACTCAGGAACATTTACCCCAATATCCACACTGCCTCCTTTCTGCCCTCCATCAGAACATACAATGATGTTGTAGCACCAAGGCTGCACTAAGATAATGCAACCTCATATCCAGGCATTCATACTATGAAACACACTAAAGGATAGACCTGGCTGCATCATTCAGTGCCAACAAACCAACACTTGTCAGCTGAGCTATGAGCACCTCGTACACTAGGGCGGCACTTCCACTTCAGTCTGCTATGGGTAGCGCGCAGCCCCTGTCTGTCCCACCTCAGGCCCCCACAAGCAGCCTTTATACACTCTGCCGTCTACCTCAAGCCAATGTCCTATCTACTTTCATACCCTGCCTCCAGCCAGCAGCCTCTGTCCCTCCATCTACTGCCTCACACTTGACTCTTCATTGACATCCATTATATAAACATAAACATATCACATTGAAAGTGGAGACGTGGGGCAGGTTGCATGTTTTGCACCCAGCTGGCTGCCATTCATGGTTGCCAAAGTGCACCCCCATCTTCATCTCCACAGGCACAAAAGGAAAGCAAGGACCACAGTCAGGATCTGATGGCATGGTATCATAAACAGAACCACAGATGCTCCTGATATATACATTTTAAACTGTTTTCATTATCTGGGAACTACCTTTGACATAAAGATTAACCTGCAGTGTCATCTTGGATCCTCTAACAGAGTTCTGCTGAACAAAATCTTTGATGGCCTTAAGTTAATCTGACAAGACGCTGAATTGTCATGTTTGTGGGTGCCCTGGTCGCTTCCGCATATGCCCAATAATCAGAAGGAGGGCATGTCCATCAGAGATAAAAAGATTTCATCCTTATCCCGCCTGGACAGCATCAGAGAATGATAATTGGGAAGAATACATGCTCTCCCAAAGAGAAACAATGATAATAAAGTTGCTGTGGTAACTGGACTTTGTATACTCAAAGAATTAAGGGCAAGGTACCTTGGTGAAATTTTAGGAGGAAATGAATGCTAGAGCAGAAACAGGTTATGAAGAATGTGCCTGGCCTACCAATAGTGTTACTAGCTGCACATTTATATCAAGAGCAGCAGCGGCCCGTCCGTATGGGCTAAGGGGCCATGCCCCCCACCTTTTTCCAGACAAGAAGAGTGTCTGTCAGGCTGAACAAAGGTCAGCCTGACAGATACTCTTTTTGTTTAGGTCAGGCAGTCAGGAGCTAGGCATGCGCTAAATGCGCAGGCTCCTGGCTGCCTGAGCTGAACTTTGCCAGGCTGAGGATTTCACAGCCCTGTGGGCGTGACCTCCTCAGCCTGGCAAAGGTGCCTTGAGGCCCTCCCTCTCATGACGAGGAGTAGCGTCACCCATTGCCTCAGTCCTGGGTGCTTCAGTTTTGAGCCCTGAAGTGCCCACGGCCGAGTGTCACAGAGTGGGGTGGTGTCAGCAGTCTCACTGACCCCATCCCACTCTGTGACGAGGTTGGGACTGCTGTCTTCCCTCATTGGCTGACCTTAGGGAAGACAGCAGTACCAACCTCCTGGGACCTCCGAGGCTTTCCTCTTGGAGATCTGCATGTAAGGTACGTTTTTTTACGTTTGGTGTGTGCGTGCGCGTATGTAGGAATGTATGTGTATTTGTTAGTGTGCATTGCGAATGGGTGTGTATGCATGTGTGAATGCTTGGGTGTGAGTGCTGTATATGTGTGCTTGTGTGTCCCCCAACCCACTCCCTGGTAAAATTACCGGCTGCCACTGATCAACAGAGTTCATTATCTCAACACAAGACCTTTAAAGACTGTGCCATTAAATTAAGCAAATGGGGTAGAAATTGGAGGTCTTGGGGAATAGAGTGAGTGTAAGGGCAATCAAAATATTTAGATTCCCACACACCTCAACCAACACATATTTTATGGCAGTGGTATATTACTAATGCATTCACATATCAAAGAGAAGTGTATAGAGAATTGATGATCCCTACAAGGGAACAGTCCACAAAGTATCTGAGGCAGGTATAATAACTGATCTTGAGTGCCTAAAAAGAGAAATATAGTCCCTTTTACAGCTGCCATGAAAGTGATTTAAAGGATGCTAATTTTACTTTACCTTGAAAGAACTCTGGACTCTGAAGATTGAGGACCACGGATGTTAGATATGGCAGATGATGAAATCCCAGCCAAAGACTGCCCAAACTATCTGGACTTGATCAAGACTGAGAGCAACCACTTTGTGAATGATCACCTTGTTTGAAATCCCCTCTCCAGGCAATCTTTTGAAAGTTGTAGAAGCATTCAATCTGGTGGCAGTGATGATGCAGTCCTACATATCACACTATACTTACGTTACTCCTTTGTAGGTGATAATCTATTTTACATCGCATTTCCCTGGACATCCCTATAACTTGGTGTTTTGCCATAATATCACAGCTGAAATATCTACCTACAGATATATTGTGACCATATTATTAACTCCCAAAATGTTGCCATGGAAGAGTTATTAACAGTACATCTACACTTACCTTAATGATATTTTGAAAGTCATTAATATGGCCTTGATATATCTATGTGCTAATATTTGGACCGTATAATTGTAATATCCAACTGCTGACATTTACATGTATACACCTATATACATATATATTCACTGAAAAAACAAAGGTTACAGGCATGTTATAGTTGGGAAATTGAATTAAAAAAACCTTAGAAATTCACACAAAAAAATAAAGGTTAGAGGGATGTTAAAGTTAGGTTCGGATTTAACTTAACCATAGAATTTCAACAGGTGTAGTTATCTCAAGAAACCATAACTTGCGCTCTAGTGTAACTATAAATCACACCCCGCAGCAGGTCAAAGTGAGGTGGGTGAAGGTGGGGTGTGTGTTGTGCGTTGAGGTGTGGCGCAGGGTTCATTTGTGAGCATTGGATGAGGAGGGGGAGCGTGCAGGTGAAGCGGCAGATGGCAGAGAAGAACACACCTTCGGTTTGGGGGGAGGTGAAGGAACAGTGAGTGGAGTGTTAACTGGTATCCAGTGCGTGGTGGTTGATGGACGAATTTCATCTGGTGGTGCAGTATATGGGGAGAAGACCAGGGTTCCTGGTGCTGGGTGTGGGTGGGGTGCAGATGGGCTTGCCTTCGGCGTACCAGCGGCACACGTCTGCCATTTCATAGATCTGGGGGATGAGGGTAGGAGGTCTATGAGGTGGTGGGTGATGAGGCAGGTAGGAGCCAGCGGTGGGAAAACAGATAAATGCATGGTGGGGAAGAAGGTGGAAAGGCCAGAGGGAGAGAAAAGATGCAAAAAAGAAAGAAAGTAACGGTGAGAGAGGGGTGGGAGAAAAGACGTAAAAAGCACAAATGAAATGGTGTGAAAACTGTTTTTTTGATCCTGTGATGTTATTCTCTGCCTGTTAATACTTTTCTGCCACACAGTCAGTGCTTTTTTATGTTTGGCAACATGTGTGGGTAAAACATAAAATTGGCCTTGTGACCAATGTTCCCTCTAATTTTTTTCCTCTGTGTGCGGCAGTGTAGGGTCTCTGTGCGCTGCAGCCATGGCTATGTGCACCAGGAACCACACTGCGCATGTGTGCAGCGCCAAATATCACTACAAACGTTTGCTTAAAACCCTAGCAGCCCAGCTCTGTTAAGAAGAGACATTTTATTCCTCTGTCTGATGTAACATTTCCTATACATTGATTTACACACTATGATTCAGTGTCACTGTGTAATGTGTATGCGATGTAAAGTGCTTAACACCTTACACTGGTATGAGTGGCGCTATTAAACAAAATATATATGAAAGAGAGAGGGGTTATGGAGACTTGAGGATCCTCCTTCTTTAAAATTGCAACCAGGACTTACACGTTGATTTGTATGGAGAACGCGGTTGTGCTCCCACACTGCACACAACCTCCGTGGGGCTCCTAGATACTCATCTTAGGTGGTTACTTTGGTCCCCGACACTACTACGGCCTCTGACTATAGTCTTGAATCGAGTCGTGGTTCGCATACCATTATTTTAGTATATGGTTTGGTATCCCCCTGGGGACCACTCTGTTTTCTGTACTACTTACCTGTTTCTATTGAAAAGTTTTGTGTGTATTGTGTATATCTCTGGCTAGGAGATATTTAAATGTTTTAGTGAGTGTCTTATATTAAATACATATTTTTATAAATACACTGTGGTTCTTTTTCTCTTACTCTACACCTATAAGATTATGTTCTGGTAAAACAAGCTGCTTTATACTCCTTCTGGACTAAGACTGAAGGCTGTTCTTCACAGCTACCACTTAGAGAGCTTGCTAAGGTTGTCTAAGACCACTAAAATCATCATAAGGGTTGTCTGGATCAGTGCAAGGTGTCCACTTACATAAGTGTACATCATATACTGAGCCAGCTTCTCACATGTGGTAAATGTTTTCACAATATTAGGAGGGCAACCTAATTTCCTTGCTCACTTTAAACTTTCCAATTTGAATTGCATGTATCTGTAATCACTCTTTTGTTTTTCAATTGCTTTCCATATTTTGTCTTTCAATTAATTTCTAGACGTTGGTGCCTTTTTCCATAAAGTTCTTTTTATTAAGTATCCAATTCTAAGACACTTAAAACAGACCCAGCCAAGGCGTTTCATCTCTTATAGGGACTTTATCAGGGTAATTTGATTTATCCTCCTTCTCAAAATTCTTCTTTTCCATTAGTTCCCCCTTTAAATGTCTGGGCTCCTTTCGAACAGCCTTTCAGTGTGTGTGTCCTAGTCCTATCTGATCGATACCTCACCTGACCGAACTAAGAGGGGTGGAAGGCTGGTTAGGCCTTGCCAAGATTTTTAATCTTGCCAAGATGCAGGTCTGAGCAGATGGCAGCTGCAAGTGTGTAAATGACTGATCCATCTGTCGGGAGCATTCTCTTCACTAACACTTGCTTCCCTTCTCTTTTTAAAACTCAAGGGCAGCAACATTATCCTGGTGTCACCAGGGCTTTAAGTGGAAGCTTTTTCAATATTATATGAAAGCCATAGTTGCTGCTTATTTATCTCATGCAACTAACAACCACTGACAAAGCCAATAGTCTGACTTGTTGTAGGTATGATGTTACTTGTTGTATCATATATCTGGATGCAATGACAGAAACAGGAAAATACAAGTTGGGGGGCACACTATGGCAAGCACAGAAAAGTTTAAAAAGTCACACAATCACCCCGCAGCCCAGCTCTATTAAGAAGAGAAATACAGCAAGTCTACAAACACGGTGTGTGCTTTACACACCATGTTTGTAGAGTTGCTGCATTTCTTTTCTTAATAGAGCGCAGCTGCAGGATGATTGTGGGCCTTTGTTAAAGTTTTCAGGTTAATCGCAGAGCCCGTCTGGAGCTGCAATTAACAAGAAAACTTTCAGATGAAGTGAAACGGGATGACTAGGAGTGGGCAGTGCGCTTAGAGGCTTTTATAGGTGAGAAAAGTGATCACTGAACTGCTATACAACTTTCAAATCCTTGAAAAATACAAACTTAGACCAACATTACAACGCTGACAAGAGATCTGTGAAAACCTGCACCATCACTGCACTGGTACATCACCTAGTCCCGTAGAATGCTCAGGTCACAGATCATCATGCATAAAACACACTCTTTCTAGATGTCAGTTTCTCAAGACAATAATAGAACAATAATTAAGACCCTAAAAAAGACTCTGCTCCTCCACTGCTCAAGACTACTGTTACCATCATCAGTGTTTCACTGGGTCAAGGTTTATCTAGTCTATTCTTCAGACTTGCCATAATGCGCACCTACATTAAAAAAAATAGAGAAATACCACAAACATTTCCCCTTTCTTCCTTCCTCTGACCCCATTAAACCTGAAAAGAATAATCACCCTACAATTTGAAAAATATTTAGAAGCAAGCCAACTGTTGAATTCCCATTAGTCACTTTTCTGTCCCAACCACAGTATGGAAGCTGCACTACTAGATGTATGGCAAGCTCCTATTACAAGACAGTCTGCTTAAACTGATGAATTTCAGAGCTGAGATTTGTACAGAAGATCACCCCCTTTCGCCCTAATATATGCAAGTACAAAAAAGCGAATCTCATTAACAGTCAAACTGCTTCTTGTTAAAATGTCACATTTTGTCAAAAGGAGTTGTTAAAACTGTACTACCAGCATGACCATACAGACACTCAAGCAAGTCTTGGTCATTGGCAGCCTCATCACAACTAGAAAGATGGCTGGAGAGTTTCGCTGTTTTCAAATTTTAGATGGATTTAATTTATACCAGCCATTGTTGCTGCGTATTTATCTTATGCAACTAGCAATCACTTACAAAGTCAATAGTTCGACTTGTAGGTATGATCAGGGCTTTAAGTGGGCCGGGTCTCACCGGTGCTAAGCACTGGCAGTTTTTTAAAGGGGGCCTCGAAACAGGTCTCTATCGGGCTCTGTTTTATGCCCTGGCCCAGGCAGTCCGTTTTGTTCCAGACTGCAGTGACACTAGGCACATCGATGTGCGCGTTCTCACACTGCTCACTTCTCACTAGTAGAGAAGTTAGGGCATGACGTCATGTCTGGTGAGCCTTGGAGGTAGGGTGACCAGGAGTCCCGGATTTGTCTGGACCGTCCCGGTTTTTTAACAGTTGTCCCGGCAGATTTCGGGAAAAGTGGCTCATGTCCCGGTTTTTTGAGAGGGTGAACTAAAAACAGTGAGAGGCATGTTTTTTAGGTGTTCCAAAGCAGGGCTAGTAAGCAGCTGTTATAAGTAAGCAGTTTAATTAACAGGCATGATGCTGGTTTTTAAAATTACAGTTTATTTATTTTCTTAGTGCCTGTTCTGTGTTTCTATGAGGATGAGGACTGTCATTATTTGCTACTTTACTGATGTAAATTTGTGTTCCTTCCTCTATTTTTGCAAAATGTCCTGGTTTTTGGGTCGCACGCTCTGGTCACCCTACTTGTAGGGGATGGGAAATCCTTTAAAGAGAGTCATTTTCTCTCTGGATTTCCCTTATCTTTTTGAAACTCAGGAGCAGCAACATTGTTGTGGTGTCACCAGGGCTTTAAGTTGAAGCCTTTTCAATATTACATACAAGCCATAGTTGCTGCTTATTTATCTTATGCAACTAACAACCATTGACAAAGCCAATAGTCCTGACTTGTAGGTATGATGTTACTTGTTGTATCATATATCTGGATGCAATGACAGAAACAGCAAAATACAAGTCGGGCGGTACACTATGCTAAGTACAGATTTTTAGCTTATGTGTCTTAAACCAGAGCCTTAATTACACTGGCCACGCCCCTTTGCGAGACCCCCCAGTTTTTTCATCCCACTTAAAGCCCTGGGTATGATGTTACTTGTTGTATCATATATCTGAATGCAATGACAGAAACAGGAAAATACAAGTAGGGTGGCACACTATGCCAAGCACAGAAAAGTGTAAATCACCCCACAGCTGCGCTCTATTAAGAAGAGAAATTCAGCAAGTCTACAAACACGACGTGTGCTTTTCACGCCGTGTTTGTAGAGTTGCTGCATTTCTTTTCTTAACAGAGCTGGGCTGCGGGGTGATTGTGGGCCTTTGTTAAAGATTTCAGGTTAATCACAGCGCCCGTCTGGAGCTGCAATTAACCTGAAAACTTTAACAAAGTCACACAATCACCCCGCAGCCCAGCTATGTTAAGAAGAGAAATTCAGCAAGTCTACAAACACGACGTGTGCTTTTCACGCCCTGTTTGTAGACTTGCTGAATTTCTTTTCATAATAGAGCGCAGCTGCACGGTGATGGGCAGATTGTGTGCTTTTGTTTAAAGTATTCATGTTAATTGCAGCTCGTGACGGCGCTGCAATTAACATGAATACTTAAACAAAAGCACACAGTATGCACCGCAGCCGGGCTCTACATGAAAGAAACACCCAGTTTTCGCGCCGCTCGCTTTTTAAAAGCAGCGGCGCGAATGTTCTTGTTTGATGTGCTGTGTGTGTGCGCGCTCCACACACAGCACTGCACGCTTCATGTAACAAAGGTGCGCGCGCGCCCATGCGCTCACGTTATTGGGAACAGTGCTTGTGACTCTCCTTATCATAATAAGGTCAAATAAATCCCAATGGCCCTAGGAGACCAGCAATGTACTGCTACTGTGCCACCCAGTAATTTAAAACAATTGTTTGCACAGAGCATTACTTACAATTTGTCTTTTTAGTTTTTCTCAATGTAGCTGCTCTTGCTGGTCCAGTCGGACCACCCAACAGGCAGGAGATAGCGGCCTGTTTGCAGCGGCAGAGGCTGGAGCGCATACAGCTGGAATACCGACAGCTGGTGGTCCTGGAATAGGAGGAGGAGGAAAAGAACGCACAACAGCCGGGCCCCAGTGCAGTCGGTCCCCCTCAGCCTCCAGCCTCCCAGCCATCCCATCGCCGGTGCTGCCGCCAGCAAACTGCTGCCACCCCCCCGCACTGACAACAGGCCATTGCTGCGCCGCATCTTGCAACGGCTGGACACCATCGAGGGCCAGCTCACCACCTATATTGTGTACAACTATTTAGATAAAAAACAGTAGCAGTTAATTTATTTCTTGCTAAGTTAAACATCATCCATACTAGTTGTCATACCTGAATATACATGCAACAATAACAGGGGAGGGATCACAACTTCACAAGTGAGGTCCCACTTCCAGTTTCACCCAGGTGAGCTCCAACTGTAGGATTGATCTGAATGATTGAATGATTATCCATTGTAGGCAACTAAATGGAAGTAGAAAGACTGATTTAGTGGGTTATATATTTATCAAAGATTTACAAAGAATTGACACCTCCTGAGTACTACGTGATGACACAATGAGAATGCCTGTTTGTGCTAAAATAGAAAAAATAGCAATACTAGTAGGTTTTGGCTAAAGTGGAGCTAGCAGTATTATTTGTGAAATCCTCAAGTTAAAAAAATGGACTCAAAGTCTGGAGTGGGCAAGCTTAGGTTAGGCGTTTACGGTTAGGAAACACAAGGCCTGAATGATGATGCTGACGACTGATGTTCTTCATTTTATATCTAAAATATGGATCATTTTTAATGCACAGGTTGGTAATGGGCTGGTGTGGACTACTGCTTAGAAGATTCTACAGTAAATTGGTGTTGCTTTCACCACATCCGCCCCACCAAGTGTGTGATCCATTGATGGTGTAATTTAAGGCACACCTCAATAAATCACACAGCTCGGGGGAAGAGGGTTAGGGGTTTGATGAATGGATGTGTAAGGGGATTTGGGGAAAGGTTTGACAAAGACAAACACTACAACACAAGGACAACATTCATCTGGGCAATAAGCAGCAGCACATCATTCACCATCAATCTGTTGTTAGAAGGAAGAAAGGAATGAGTATGACAGAGAACAGACAAATGCTTTGCAAACAGTCCTTCTGCCCCGAGACCCAAGTTATCACCAGATATTTAAATGTTCTGTCTTCTAGGTTGGGGAGTGAACCCACCCACCCACTTCTCTAAGTTAATATGATTGTTAAAGAAAAATGATACTGTATTGCAAAATTGGGTGGTGCATCTGCATTCTACTCGGGAATGTCCACTCTTTGGGGCCTGTCTGCACTGGTCCGGTAGGTAAGCAGGAGTGTTGTTGAGCTCAGATAGCTTTCGCCTCTTGTTAATGAAGGAGACTAGAAGAAGGCCTGCGGACTGTAAAAGAGAAAATTCATTTTAGAGTCAAGGAGAAGGGAAGAAGGAAGGTAAGCTTCATGAGGAGTGTATCAAGAAGACTCTGAGGCAGATCAAAAAAGACAAAAGGGGGACTCAGAGTTTTACTTTTACCACAAGTCCAACACACAGACACATACACACACATACACACACACACACACACACACAGAGCAGCATTTCACAAATGCACCTCTCTCTATTCCACATAGCTGAGTACTAGGCCTCAGACTTTGTTTACCTTTGAACTGAAGTCAGTACTCGATAACTTCTTGCTTCTAGCTGTTGATGAGGTAGTCCTGCAGCTCCTGCCCTAAGTTCTTTCATGATCCTCCTCCTGACTCCGAGTAACGCCGTCCCAGACCAGTCATCATTATCATGAATCACGATGAACCGAGCAAGATCGACGTGGAATGCACTGCTGTTGAAGAACAAGTAGAGAAACAGAATTGCAGTATTTTGCATAGGTTTTTGTTTCTTAACTAAAGTGACTGTTCCGGTCTCTGAAGAACCAGAAAACAAGGAGAACACCCTGCAAATAAATCTGGTTAAGTTTGAAAGGGCTGATCACATACAGGGAAAAGAAATTAGTGCCCATCGCTCAAGCCCCAAACAATGCAAATCAATAATCATCTCAAGAAATTTCCCATATTGCAGTTCAACACACCCTCCCTCACTTTCAGCCTCCACATCAATAATCACTCACAGTCACTCGATAATCTGATCACTTATTGGTGCAATGGTTACCTGTTTCACTACAAACACGGTGGTAGGTACACTTTTTCCCCTTAAATGCAAGCAACAGATTGGAATTTGGCAGTCTTGTAAATAAAACAATTGTCTGGGGCAGCCATCTTAGACAATTTAAAAAACAGAAGGATCATAGGACCGGACCATACAGGTTAATATATTTTTGCTAAGTAAGTTTGTGAAGGCCAATCACCTCCAGGGGAAAAATGATTGCCCACCCCTCAGGCCACAAACATTGCAAATCAGTCATCTCATGCAAGTTCCCACATTACCGTTCAACACCCTCTCTCACTGTCTGCCACCACATGAATCATCAATCAACTTAAATCATCACTCACACAGTCACTCACTGTTGCACCAAGCACAGGTAGTTTAGGTATTAGGTATTCAATCATCTTTGATGCAGGCAACACATTGGAATTTGGTATTGGCAGGCAGTCTTGTAGATAATAAATGATTTTATGGGGCAGCCCTTCTAGTGCTAAGTGATTCAAAAAGGGATAGGCATTAGGCAATAGGTATGCGAGGGGAGCAGGCATTGTCCCCAATGTCATGAATGAATTGTAGAGGCTTCTTCAATGCACACTGGTCCAACTGCAATCCGAAAATATAGCTGGGACTAATAAAAAAGGTGGGGCAGCATAAATCTGACACAAAAATATTAATATTCCTCTAGCTAATTTTTATTGTTTCTTTTTTCGCAAAGAACAAACTAAGTTCAACGAGAAAAAATGTAAAAGTTCTACGGGGGCACTGGCATACTTAGTCTGGGAAGTAGAATTCATCCTCAAACGCAGGTGGTTCACCCAGAAGTTGATTCAATTTTGGACCAATCACCCTCCTGTGTTGCTGTTTGAGGAACGGTGTAATTGTGTGATATAAAATGTTGGTTCATATTGATCATAGTCAATCTCTCCACGTTTTGAGGCGAAATAATGGTGCTCCTCACTGTGACAACCGCACCAGCTGCACTGAACACACGTTCAGCAGACACACTGGTGACAGGACAAGCCAGATACTTTATTGCCAGCCTACTGAGCTCTGGCCATTGGCGCATCTTCCCATATCAATACATCAATGGATTTTTATCCACATAGACCTCTTTTGGATCCTCCAGATACTCCTGGAATATCATGTGGATGGTCATTGGTGCTGCCACTTGCTCAACCTATTTTGTCATCGCCTCTGCACTGGACTTGAGCCCTGCCAATTGAAACCAATACAATGCAGAGCAATACAATGCCGGTCCTTCTGTTGTTCTGGTTGATGTTGTTGTTGGCTGCTGTGAGATAAGACTGCCCTCTCTGGAAGTTGAAATTAGCACCCCAGAACTAAGGAGTGGGACACGAAGTTCCAACCGTTCTTCTTCCAAGTCTCGGCTTGCTCTACAATCCACCTCTTGTATTTTAAAACATCCCCTTCAGAAAAAGGAATGAAAGTGGGCAGAAGTTTTTGTACCTTGGATCAAGTAGTGTGGCACAGATGTTCTCTTTGGACTCAATGATGCATCCTTATATTAGAAGCCAAGCGAAGGACTAAGGTCTCAACCAAGGCATGCGCTTCTGTGTTTTCATTCACACCTGCAGGGGTGAACCTTTAAGACACATTCTTTACCTGGTCTTGTAGGAGATGCAACAACGGGATAGCTTGGCCCATCGTACTGTCCTCCTTGATAACTTCCCGTGTGTAAACCTCAAAAGGGAGTAGCATCTGTGTCAGGCATTTGACCAGGCCCCATTTGTCCGCATCCATGGTCAGAGCTTTCCTAACTGCATCCCCTCCTCTTTGAATGACATTGTCATTGATCTGTATGTACTGCTCAAACAGACGTTGCAACATGTAAAAGGCGGCCTTCCAACGTGTTGGCACCTCCTGTATCAGGGTTTTAACTGGTGCTCTATTATTACACTGAATATTCTGCAGCTGATTCCGGGCTTTAAAAGAATGGCTGAAATCAGTGCAGATTCTTCTGAAGGTGGTCAGTATGTTGCTGACTATGTCTTCCTTTTTGAGGAAGTCTTGCACCACCAGGTTGATGCAATGGGCCAAACACAGGACCCTGAAATAGCCTCCGTCTGACATGGCCTTGACTATGTTACTGCCATTGTCCGTGGCAACAAATCCAATCCTAAGACCTCTGGGTTGCAGCCATTCATACACCTTGCTGTTAAATTCCTCCAAGATGTTTACAGCTTTATGTGATTTTTCCGTCGCAAACATGTCCACTGTTGTATGCCGCCGAACGCTCTTAAAACTTTCTTCAGGGCCAAGGGCAAAGACCTGAGGATATCTTTTGCTTTACCCCCGCAAAAGAGATCCAGTGTGCAGTGATGCACATGTAATCAGTCGCCTGACAACTGGTCCACATGTCTGTTGTCATGTGAGTGAACAACACTTTGCTGCAAAGCTTGTCCAACCAACTGCAGCACATCGTGATGCAGCGCTGGAACAGCCACTCTGGCAAAATAGGTCCTATTTGGTACCTTCCATTTAGGGCAGATGGCTGCCACAAATTCTAAGAATCCCACTACTTCCACAAAAGAAAAAGGGAGGAGGTCCAGCGCTAACATTTTTGCCAGCTTCCCATTGTACAAACGTGTAGTTGGGTGGTTTAGCTCGTAGGGCCACTTCTGCCTAAACATACCCATAATAGTAGCCTGGATTTTCTTCTTTTCTTGGGGCACTGACAAAGGCGTCTTTTGAGAAGTAGATGCTAGACTCAATGTGTGTCGTGGTGGTGGGGCTGTCACTGTATGCCGTGGTGTCTCCATCTCACTCGGAGTCTTCTTGTGCCACTGTGAAGTTGCTGAGGTGGGTGAATTTGCTGGTACACTGCTTGGGACATGACTGCTCTGCGTGAAGATGTCACCCTCTTCTTCCTCATCATCACCTTCAACCGTGACTGGACTTGTAGCTGATGTTCCCTGGCTCTCCCCACTACGACGACCACGTTCAGCAATTATTTAAGGTGCTCCTCCCACTTGATTGTGTGGTGTTTTTTCATATGGGTCGTCTGGCCTCCAGTACCATAATGTGTGCCAGACTTACCTCGAAGAACATTTGTGTGGCAAATGGTGCATACTGCAATGTGCTCCCCCACTTTGCTAACTACAAAAAAGTCCCAAACTGGGGAGGAGTTCTTTTTTACTGGACCACTGCCAATGCCTGAAGAAGAACTGGAGGTAGGTGGGCATATCGTCAATTGCCTCTCTACTTCTCCTGAGGCAGGGGTTGGTGCAGGTCTCAGCTGGGCTTTGCAAATATGGGAGCTGGTGGCAGTGCTACCTGTGCCACATCCCTTGGAGCTGGTTGAATAGCAATGTTAGATTCCTCTGTGTCACCTTCAACCATGACTATCTTGTCATCGTCATCCTCTTCTTCATCCCCTTCCATAAGTCTAAGTCTTTCTGGAACTTTTCTTTTCCCTTGCCTCTCCTGTTGTCGTCTCTGTCGGGGTCCACTTCATGTCCCTATCATCGTCATCAGAAGTGGTGCTAGGAGAAGTTGGTGCAGTAGTACCCTTCCTTGCTGGAGATCTGGGAGCCAATGATTCTAAAAGAGGAGGTTCAACTTCTTGCTCGGAAGGAACTCAACCTCCTGTTCTGCTCCAACATCCAAAAAATGTACTATTGCTGGCTGCGGCTGCTGTCCACTTTGCTGTGGTTCCTAAAACGATTGTGTACAGACAAATACAATAAAAAAAATGTAAATTAAAACAATTAAATAAAAACAATTTTTAAAGAAAAAAATGTAAAATGTTTTTAAAAAGTTAAAATTAAAAAAATGTAAATAAAACAAAAAATGCAAATTAGAAAAAAACATTTTAAAATATATTTTTTTTTTAAATAAAACAAATTAAAAAATAAAAATAAAAAATAAAACTAGGAAAATTTAAATAAAAACTAAAATTCAAAAAACTGAAATAAAACATTTTAAGATAAGTGAAAATATACGCAAGCATATTAATTTCTTTAACTGCTATCATTGTCAACCATCCATGCAAGCCTATGGCAAAGGGCCACACAGGCTGAACGCACAAAATGGCTGCCAGCCAGTGCCACATGGTCATCAACAATTAACACTGAGTAAGGAGGCATGGCCACAAACAAGGAAGACATGCAAGACTATAGGGAAAGCACACTGGCTGGCTACACAAAATGGCCGCCAGCCACATGGTCAGAACAACAACAACCAGCAAGGAGGCATGGTCACAAACAGAGAAGACACGCCGGCCTATGTCAAAAGCACACTGGCTGGCTACACAAAATGGCCACCAGCCACATGGTCAGAACAACAACAACCAGCAAGGAGGCATGGCCACAAACAAAGACGACATGCAGGCCTATTGGGAAAGCACACTGGCTGGCTACACAAAATGGCCGCCAGCCACATGGTCACAACAGCAACAAACAGCAAGGAGGCATGGCCACAAACAGAGAAGAAATGCAGGCCTATGGGGAAAGCAAAGAACACTGGCTGGCTACACAAAATGGGCGCCAGCCTCATGGTCACAACAGCAATCAGGAGGCCTGGAAAACAAAGAACACATACAGGCCTATGGTGGACACTGACTATACAAAATGGCCCCTGGCCAAATGGCATGGGGAACAACAAGGGCAAATGGTAGCCTAAGGCAAACACAATACACACACACTGGCCAGACAAAAGAGGCATGGTATCACAGAGAACACAGCATTAATTGGGCAATGCCAAAAATGAAAATTAACAGGGCTAAAAATGTTTACAACTACACACATCCTCCAGAGCTATTACCTCACATATACAGTGTTTGCAGGGTAAAAAAGTAAAATACCACAAAAAACACATTTTGTATTTTAATCCAATGTCATCCATGGCCTACATGATGTTTGAATTCAACAGACACCACAGAAATAGTTGTTTCATGCACCCATGAATAGTACAGGGCCTACTGGCTGGAAGACCCATTGGCAGACTATGCCACAAAGTGAATTAAATCAATGTTGCAAATTTATTAAAAACGCAGGAGAAAATGTAGTAAGCTGTGCAACATTTTTCCGTCACAAAAGAAGAAAAATTTAATGCAAACAAATAACTAGGACCCTACTAAAACTGCAGGACACCCACCACAATAAATTTTAAAAATCGAATAAAAGTACAAATAAATCCAGGTGCATGCCCAAAACAAACAACACCCTTATACACCAGTTTTTCAACTTACTTGTGATATCTCAAAAACAAAGTCCTTGAATCCAATGGTATATATGCAGCAAACAAGGAGAGTGATCCTTCCATTTCCAAATCCCAATGAAAAGAGACCAGGAGAGGGACAAAGCACTGGGAGGAGCCTGCTGGACAGGAACAGGAAGTTGGAGTCTCTGGGGCACTTCCTTCTGGTATGAAAAAAAAGAGTTTAAAAAAATGGCTTCTCGTACAAAAATCAACTCCAACAGCCAGTTTGAGAAGAAAATCCACTCCAAATGCCTCTCAGCTGCATTCTCAAGCAGAAAAGCTGCTCGACTGCTCCATTTGCGATTGCTATAGGCACTAAGAATACTAGATTGGAGCTGTCGCGGCCGGAAGCCATGCGAGTGAGCGCGAAGTCTCGCGGGAGCTCGCTAGCGGTGTGAGAAGTCTCGCGCCTGCTCGCAAGTGGCCCGAGACTCTTGGCACTCGCGGTTGAGAGCCAATAGAAAACTCGAGCGTACGAACAAAAAAAAAAAGTCTGCTTCGTGAAATGGGGGAATTCAGGAATTCCGCACTCCTCTGCGGAGCACGGATTGCCCGAATTCCGCAAACTCCACAAGCGGAGTTTACCGCCCGGACAGAGCTAGAACTACGTTTGACACCCCCGATCCAGAATGTGTTGCCTCAATCAATGACAACTGGATTTCTGCAAAACAAGGAAGAACATAAATCCAAACAAATTCTCCTGCAATGTTTAATTCCTTAGAAAAGTATTCAGAGTTGCCAGTAGCTTGCAATAATAAATCGTGAGCAGACCAGTCACTGTCACAAAGTGTACAAAGTGTCCAGTCTGCATTATGAGTAGCACTCTTACCAAGACAGTGTGTCTCACAACTCACAACTGGATCTTTCAGTATGTCAACATCTTTACAAATATGTGTTTGTTCATGCAAGGCCATATGTACTCTGGCTATGAAGAAGTGCTAATTATAGCGTCATGCTGAAGTGAAATACTATCAAGGGTGCATGCAGTGCAGTGTATGAATGGTTACCAGATGGCCTGACAACTTACTAGGGTATTTAAATGTAAATTTGATTTAGAAAGCATATTAAATGTAAGACAGGCCCAGGAATGAGAATTAGCACTCTCCACATGAACAAACTGGAGGGAGAGTAAGATATAGAAGCCTGTAAGGTGGGTAAATGCACCACTTCATGAACTGAGTGGTCCCGAGGGGCAGACAGAAAAGTATAAACATAGCAACAGCAGTGATCAGAGAGTTCAAAATGAAATCTGCTTTCTGTTGATTGTGGCAAGCCCTGCATTATTTTTTCAATAATGTTTATTTGCTAATCCCTTACCTTCTTTAAGGGCCTAATTATGACTTTTGGGGGAGCAGTGGCGCGGCGGTGCAAACCGCTGCACCACCGCTCCACAGAAGGTCGCCGCCGCCCACCCACCAGATTACCACTTTTAAGTAGTCTGGCGGATGGGCGGTGCCTTTTTCAAAGGCGGCTGTGCCTTTGAAAATGGTACGGCAATGGGACCGCACAACAAGGTTCCTGCCCAGAATGGACTCGAAAGTCCATTGTATGCAGGAACCTATGTGCATGCACACAGGGGGGCACAAGTCATGCCCCCTGTGTGTGTTCACATACGGTGGAGGCACAGGGGGCCCTGTAGGGCCACCTTTGATTTATCTCTGCCAGGGTTTTCATGGAGGTGGAACCGCCATGAAAACCCTGGAGGCGAGGAAACTCCTAATATGCTTGGCAGGACCACGGCAGTCCCACCAAGCATTTTGCGGCCTGAGGCCCGCCGTGCCACCTCCAGGGAATGGCGGTTCCCTGGCAGCATCGGCGGACCCAGGGCGGTCTGCCCACCCAAGTTGTAATCGGGCAGTCAGACCGCCAGTGCGGCAGTGGCTTGACCATGAACACTGCGCCGCCACAAGTCTGGCAGTCCCCGGACCACCAGACTCATAATCAGATCCTATGTGTTTTTCTGGCTGTTCCTTGTGTACTAAGTTAAGCCCCACATCTTGCTTCTGTTATGGAGACGAACAGTAACACGTGATTGGTCCATCTGCCTGCAGCACAGAAATGTAATTCTGCATGCTGCTCTATGCCATCCTGCGCTGCCCGGCATCAGGCAGACAGCGAGATGGGACTCTAGAAATGACACAGCTTCAGTGATTAGGCTCAAAGCACCACAGGTGCAGCACTGCTCTTGATTGGACAACCTGCTCATATTTCTTGGTTCAGGAATTACCAAAGAATAACACATATGTCAGTATGAAATGCAATGCCCCAATCTGAATCGTAACAGCAGTCATTGCAATGGTGGTAAACCATTGTTCTTGTTCCTTTCGTTTCCGACACTGGCACAGGCTCTCGATAAGCAGGGCTGAATTCTTCCTTCAATCCCAATCCCTCTACCATGACCTTACCCACCTTCAGTAACCAGCTGGTCACAGGATACAACTCTGGACTTCTTACAGTCAGTCTTAGACTGTTCGGGTGAGCTGTAAATCCCGTAACAGATGGAGACATGACTGATCATGTGGATCCGTCCTGGTTCAATTAGTTTCTACATTATTTTTTAGAGCATTGCATAAACAGTATAATTCAACAAGACATGTCTTATTCTATTTTTGTAAGCTCTCTGTGCACTATATATGTTTTTAAGCCATAGTGCACCATTATCTAGAACCCTCACTGTTGGCGACCATCTCTTATAAGATAATCTAAGATAAAGCATCTACAAATAGAGACGACATTATCCTCAAAAACATATGGCGCAATGAGGCCCGACAGATAACAGTTTAACAGCAAACAAATAAGCAGAGTCAATTAAATAAGCCTCAGGACAAAAAGAGATTAGAATCTTCTAAAGTTTGAAATCATGAAGATTTATTAAATAATTAAAGTGCAATACAGAAGGCAAAAAATAATTTTGTTAGTCAAAATGCATGGTAAATCCATATAGGGAATTAGCATAAAGCTCAGTCAGATGCACTAAAGAGAATGACATGAAGTCAAGTTTCAGGGAAAAAATATTCCAAGTCCTACATAACAGACAGACTAACATAGGTGGAACAGGGACACCCAGTTCATATTCGCAGGTCCTAGGAACATACATGTACATCTTATGGGTCATCCAGAATGGTCATATTTCTCTGGCTCAGGTCAGGATCAGAGCCCAGGCATTTTGTCACCCTGCTAGGCCAAATTAATTACATTCCTTCCTAGCAGAGGGAACAAAAGCAGCCCCACACAAAAGGAGTAATTAACAGTGCTTCCCTCAGCTCCTGAGGAGGAAGGGGTGGGGATGAAAATCTGCATCTGTTACTTGCCTGTCACACTGTGGTGCTTCCCTCAGCTCCTGAGGAGGAAGGGATGGGGATGAAAATCTGCATCTCTTAATTACCTGTCACACTGTACCAGGGATGTATAGGGCTGGAGACAACCCAGGTCCACTGAACAAAGGAGGAAGCCCAGACTACTGGAGTCAACACAGGAGGGGATCTTTGATGTTTTAGTGGGAAAGGCCCTGTCAGAAATGTCACTGAGGGGAAGAGCTGAGATCTCAAGAGCAGACATGACCAGTGGCTCCTGCATGATGCCATCTTGAATTGTCCCAGCATGCTGTGCCGGAGGGTTGGGAAAGGGGTGGAGAAGCAATGTGGCAACCTAGGACTGGCCAGGGGTGCCTGGCTTCAAGAACCTTCCACCCCCTTTTAAAAACTCTTACACAAGGGAGAGAAAGGGCTGTTTGTGCTTTCCGCTGCTGGACCCTGGAACTGGGACAGCCATGGACAACTTGAAGGAGAAACCCCCAGTTGACCCCAGGACCAGTGGGTCTCTCCTTGGGTCAGTGAAGCTGGACCTCTTACACCCCCTTAGTACCAGTTGGGAGAAAGAACTGGAATTCTGTGCACAGAGCCCAAGTCTAGAAGGAAAGCTGGCACAGGGAGCCTGCGAGGTACACCGCTTCTTAGGTCAGGAGGCCTGCTGGAACAGCTCCTGGTGGGTAGAGCTCACCACTAGGAGTAAAAGAAGTCCAGAATCACCTGAATCGGCACAGTGAGGCCCATGTTTTAGCATTTTTAAGGTCAGCGACCATCCCCCAAGCAACAGAGCACATGGGGCTCTGCCACATTTTCAAAAGAGAACCCCCAAGGTGGGCCTCGGCCCAGGGGTCGGTGCAACACTAGTTAAATGTTCATTGGGGGAATGGGGCATGCATGGAGCACCCCTCCTCAAAGGCTTACTAGGCCCCATCCCCCTGGCTGCCATATTCATCAATGGATCTTGGGATCCCATCCCCGGGCCCCGAAGAACAATATTAGGTCTTGGGACCCCATCCCCAGGACCTGGACAAAGTAAGGCTGCTCACCCGGCAGGAGACAAAAGAATAAGGCCCCTCCATGGAGGGAGTAAATGAAGGCTGTTGCAGGCTGTCGTCCAGCATGGAGCTGTGCACGGGGAGCCGGTCACTATCGTAGGAGCCTCGGGGCTCCCCTCGTGGCTCCCCTCGTGGCTCCCCTCGTGGCCCCAACTGTATGAACCTGCCTTGGGGGTTTCTTGGTTGGGACACGTCACCCCACTTAAAAATACAAGAACGAGGAAAAACTAAAGAAAAATGAAAGCTGTTCTCCCAAGAAGCTGGGGAGCCGCTCATAAAATATTCATTGCTCCTGGTTGGAGCGCCCCATGATATCTCAAGAGAGGCTAATTTACATAAGTTTTACCATCTTCTGGTGGCCCCAGGAGGTAAGGAGCACCACCGACATTGGAAATCTGTATGGGGGCTGCAGGAGGGTAGGAACCCTACTTCCCTTGACTTTTAAAAACTGACCCTATGTTTCTGGGGTCTACAAAATTATGACTCCCCCCCCCCCTTGATTTTTCATAATTATTTAAGCATGTCTAAGGCTGGAGATTTTGGGAATGCAGCGTTCTCTAGGCTCTGTGTAAAAATTGGGGTCGTTGATTGAATGGGGCTGTGATCCCTGTTCAAGTAACAGCCACAATCCCTGGCACGGTGAACCAAAAAATCCCTAAATTAACCTGTGTTTAACCCTAGGTAGCTTGGCACAAAAGGCAGTCAGACTTAACTTAGAGGCAATGCGTAAAATATTTATGCAATACATACATAAACAGTAATAACGTGGAATTACCACACAAGAAAAGTCCCACAACAATTTAGAAGAATAGAGTGAATTTTAATAAATTATTTGACACCTAAACAACAAAAATCCAATTAGTAGAACTGAAGTTATGAATTTTCAAAGTTTAAATAAAAATCTAGCATCTAAATGATCCAAGTGCTAACCACAGACATCTTGTCATGCAAGACCGGGTCAAAATTGAAAAATATGGCTGACCGCGATGGAGTGCGGGTCAGATACTATAAGTGGATTGGGCCTGGTCGGCACTTACCTTCGTACTTAGAAGAAATTTTGAAGAAAATGTGCTGAGAAGGTAAAGTTCAGCAGAGCAAGGCTGCAGGCAGTGTTTGAGGAGGGAGCGTCTTCTTGAAGCCGCTGGACTAAGTCACAGTGAAGCTTTCTACATTATGGCTTAGTCACTTTTTTGGAAGTCGAAAATCTCCAGCGGGACTAGGGAAGAGGCTGTAGCCAACAAGAGTTCAAGGAGGCCGGAAACCCCTTTGGCGAATGACCGCTGAACTGGATTTGCTGATACGGTGAAGAATGTAGAGGAAGCTTCCAGGCAGTCATGCCGACCGAGGATGCACCTTGGGTGGATAGATGAGCAGGTTAGTCCCAGTCGTCTCTCGCTTCTCAGAGCAGTTTTTAGCCAAAAATGTTCTATCTCCCAAGTTTTGGATTTTGGCTATCTATGAACATAAGCACCACCACCGAGGGTACAGGACTGGAGGGACACCACTTGGGTGGTTAGGACTCACTCAGGCTGGGTCCAGGTGAGGGTTCAAGATGGTGGGAGCCTGTTATGTTCCTGTGGCTCTGAACAGGAGGCCTGCAAACTAGCCCTTGGAGTCACTCTGGTAGTCCTGGGTTCAGGTGACAAAACAGAGCTCAAGCAGCAGGCAGGCCTCCGAGGGTTCAATGCAGGCAGCAAAGCAGTCCTTACAGGTGTAGAACGCAGCAGGCCCCAGATGCAGGCAGCCCTCTTAGAGTTCTTCTGCAGGCCCAGAAAGTGAACTGAAGAGTGGGTCTGAGGGCCGTATTTTTATACATGGTGTCTTCTTTAAAGTAGGAGAAGTTTCTAGAAGTGGTCCTTTGAAGTGCCTGGAATTTCCTGACTTCTCTGCCCTGGCTCCAAGCTGGCTCCAAGGAAAAGGGAGTGGTGACAAGTTCTTTGTGTGAAGGCAGAGCACAGCCTATTCAGTTACAAGAGGGACAATGCTCAGCACCGCACCCCCATCCTGCCTGCAGATGGCATATACAGGATCACCTAATTCCCCTATTGTGTGACTGTCTGGGAGAAATAAACAAAGTCCAACTGCCAACTACACCCAGCCATGTGACCTAGAAGGCTGCAGGCACCAAATAGCAGAGGGCAGAAAATGCCAACTTCCTAAATGTGGCATTTTCCAAATTGGAATCCGACTTTTCTATTAAAGAGATACCAAACATAAAATGCTTCTCTGTCCCAATCAAAAGTTAGCACTTAATAAATGTAACAAGGCAACCAAATGTTTTCCTATGGGATAGGTAGGCCTCACAGTAGTGAAAACCTAATTTAGGATTTGTTCACTACCAGCACAAAACTTAAAAGTACATGTCCAACCTTTTAATTACAATGCATCCTACTCTATAGGCTACCTAGGGCTCTCCTTAGGGGTGACATATGCAGTAAAAGGGGAGTTTAAGGGTTGGCAAGGGGTTATATTGCCAAGACGAATTGGCAGCTTAAAACTGCACCATCCACAATAAGGAGCACCACAGGGAAATGACCAGTCAAGACGCCTTCCACTCATAAGCGACAATCAACAAAATAGACCCGACTGGTTAGGACATATTAATAATTTTTTATTTCTTCAGACACAGGGGTAGAGTGCTACTCTCTCCACCCAACTGCTGGCTTTAATCAATTGCCAGTCATATCCAGTCCTAAAATGTCCCACAAGAACTCTTCCAAGCAAATGTTTATCAGTCCACCTTTGAATATGTACCCCCTCTTGAAAGGTGTATACAAAACATTGTGTGGAGGGGAGAAAGTACCTCACGTACGCATCACCGGAGGAGCTGCTGGTAGGTACTCACCAGTTTGCCCACATTTCTCATCATCGGTAACTTTCTTACCCGTGAAAAGGAAAAGGAAAAAGTGTCCAGTGTAAAACACAAGAGGTGAAGAAACAGTTAAAAAAGAATATGCACAAAAGCGTGTTTGTGTCTAAACAAGACCCCGTAATGTGAGAAAAAGAAAACAGCTTTTCTCAAACTAAAATTGAGTTGAGACTCACATGTATAAGATCCTAATTTTATTCCACATAGGGAGCCTACTCAAGGTTAAAAACAAACTGCATGTTTCAGACCACTTTAGGATGGGCCAATATGTTTCATTGCCAAGCTTCCGTTACGGCAATTTCATCAGGGCTCGGGGCCAGACTTAACCTCACTGGATTTCAGCTTTATACCATTGGTGACAGGTGGTACCTACCACTAGTTATACCGGCTCCCCGCCACCTATGGGGGTATCCTTCAATCGTAAGTCCCCCAGCAGCACAATCCGTGACCGTTCGTATACCGAGTTTAAACGTGTATATCGCTGTATCTCCTTCCAGCTTAAAACTGCAGACAGGCTGCAATGGCAGACCTTGGACATGATTTAAGGGGCTACTTAAGTGCATGGCACAATGAGTGCTGCAGGCCCACTAGTAACATTTAATTTACAGGCCCTAGATATATGGTGCACAACTTTAGTAGGGATGAATAAGTAAAATTAAATATGTCAATTAGTTTGTTGTTCGCATATGAATTTACCTTGCAAAAATGAGAAGGCAAGAGGCGTTTGGCAAAACAGGAACAAGTTGGTTTCATTAAACGTAGGGGCTGGGAGAGCATCGACAGAGTAGCGTCTGAAGACAATTTCAATGTACAGATATTTTGGCCGATCATATATACAGTTCATGAGGTACAATAAACCGATTTCACATTTTTAGAGAGCATGTGGTTCCAGGCCTAGTCATAAATTATAAGTACAACCATCTGATAACGAGGACACAGGTGGCTCTTGACCTCCGGGAGAGCTATTTGGTGCAGTATGTATGTGTCCAGAGGTCCGGCATGGGAAGCATGTGATATCTAAGTGTGGTGTGTGTGCTGTGTCCTGATTTCCTAGGACCTGTTTGTCATGTAGCTGCCTATCTGTGGGATAGAGCAGGGTTCTCCTTGGGTCCACGTTTGTCTTCGGGCTGAGTGTACCCCATCTGTGACCTATCAATTTGTAGGCCTGGATTTGGGATGCAGGGCCTGTCTGACCACGTATATCTGACTCAGGGTTGATGGTGAGGTCAACTTGGGTGAATTCGACAGCAATGATATGAGCTCGTTATTGCGTGTGCATAGAACATGGAGTCATTGATATCATATTTACCGGCATTCTCATTATTACAGTTGTCATAGCGTACATCAACATTGCTTTCACTACTTTTGACATTCTTATGTTTGCATAGTTTATGGCGTACATTGACATTGCATTTACTGGTATTGCTGCTGTTGTGCCTGCACATATTATGGTGTACATGGGCATCGCATTCACCGATATTAACAAGTTGTAAGCCAATTTTGCTATATTTGGGGGAAGGAGCACAAGCACTTTAGCACTGGTTAGCAGTGGAAAGTGCAGAGTCCAAAGGCCAACAAAAACCGAATTTCAGTAAAAATGGAGGGATAAAAGGCAAAACATTTGGGGGAAGACCACCCTAAGGCTGACGGGTCTAACAGGCTAGTCCTATGGCTACATTTTATGCGTCCTTAAAGTGTATAAAGAAGAGACACTGAGTGCAGTGCCCTCTGGAGGATGGTTCTATGACTCCATTTTATGTGGCCTGAAAGCGGCACTCTCTAGGGGATGTTTTGTATGGTTACATTTTATGTGACCTGAAAGTATATAAAAGCATGCAAACATATTGGTATAATAAGGTTGACAGTGATTACAGATCAGGGGTAATATGCTTTATTGACATTAATAAGTACATTTACCCATGGTTATTACTGATTACTGAATTTACGCAAACAAATGTGTTTTTAACATGTGGGCTTTTGTTCTTGTAATATGGTGAACCCTTGATAAATCTTCAAAACATTGCAGCAGCCAGATGCTGCATATCCAGTCGCACAGCGTTTCAACAAAATTGTTGCAAAACTTTTCTTGTTCAATTGATATTCGTATTTATTCAAATTTTTTCATGCTACAACATTTTCTCAGCTTTTTCTCAACAGTTCACAATAAGGCTGTCCGTCATCCCAATTTTTTCAAATGAGGCAGTTATGCCAATCCAGGCCTTTTACTGCGTCACGTTGGTTGAATCATGTTAAGCAGCTAAAAATGTATCCCAATGCACCCTTGATAAAGCCAATAGGCCTTTTTATCTAAAGTGACACCCCCTTATATTGTAATGTCTGATTTAGGTGGGAGGGCACTGTGATTTTGAGGGATATGACCCTTTGGGATCAAGCGTAATTTCATAACGTAATGCAAGTTATTTTTGATCTCCCTTATGTATATATTTGTAAATTAATGCGTAGTATTTAGGAGTATGTGTGTAATAAATGTACTTTTCTATTTACTAAAGAAAAGGCACTGACCGGACAATCATTTATTGAGTGTTATTATTGCGTGCCAGCGAATGGTAATTACTAGCTCACATCACCTGCCCTAAAAAGGCTTTGGACTGCTCTGTTTCACTACCGTGAGAGAGTCCAGCAGTACAACGGGGTGCTTGGATCCCAGTAAGGGGGATTTTAGTTCTATTACTTGTGCAGGCCTCACATCCTGTCCAATTAATAACCTAATTTCCCACATGTGCCATTACACAAAATGACAAACCAAAACACAAAGTGTAATGCTGCATCATTTAGCACCATCCAATATCATCTCCGAAATGAATATTAAAATCACCCCTTCTGACCCAATGTCATTGGACATGCTAGTACAAATCTAACTGCACTCAAAACAATAACAGTCTCCTAGAATGAATAGGTCTACAGTAGCACAGGCAGGAAGAGGCTTGGAATGTAGCAAAAGACTTCCTCCGGAGTGCTCGAGAACAGCATGTCAACACAGATCATTATCCTGGTACACATCTTGTTATATGCAATGAGTGGAAAAGTGAAAGGACACATCATGGGTGCATTAGGATTCAAGATGGAGTTTAGGACTAGGTCAGGCCTCATTTTGTCAAGCACTAGAAATTGCAATTTTACAAAATGCAGTGTTCTGTTTCAATGCAAAACTTTTGGGCAGTTAGGACCCGAATTATATAATAGCAGATGGCCCATCGTTCCACCAGGGGGACGAAGTAGATTACTCCGTCTCTCTGGTGGAAGGACCGTCCGCCAAACTGGGGCCATTTATAAAGCATTTGCAGGACCGGCGTCACTGCGGTTCCTGTCGATGCATATTACTGTTTGGTGCAGGGCTGAATGACGCTGCCTTGCACTAAACAGTTTTCTTTTTTTATTTTCAAAAAGAGAATCCCAAAATGGGATTTTCTTTTTGAAAATAAAAAAAGTAATGAGCCCCCAACCATGGGAGGGGGGAACATTATTTGCATTCTACGGTCTCTCACCGCTAGGGTTCGCTTGGAGGTGACAAATAGTAAAAAAAAAATGGCTAAATGTCCACACTTCCTTATTGGGTAATCATATAGCCATTTCTGTGCCGTACCCAAAATTAAGGTCTGTCCGCATCTAAATCGGGCAGGCGGGCTTTATCTTGGTGGTATGTATATTCTGTCACGGTTGCGACGGAATACAAATACCGCCAAGATATAAATCGGGCCCATAATTTTTAATAAATCAAAATCATCTCTCTCACTGTTGAGGCTTGTTTTAACATACTGTTCGCTCTCTTGACTACCCCGTTCAAAACTGTGCCTAACGGGATGTGAAAATTGGAGACTTGCTCCCATCTCAGTAAATGCCTTTGCTACTATTAAAGAAATAAACTGGGCCCTGATCTAAGTGAATTGAACTCCACCTATCACTACTTAGCAAGACTTTTGTGACAGAAAAAGACATGACCTGATGCTGAGATCACACCCTCATAAAATGTGTGCATGAATTAATTGATATGAGTATATATTTATACATATACATGTAATTCTTGCATGTCAGTCATGTCATCAATTCAGGATTTAGGTGCACTATACAACATAGGTTTTACAGTGTTGGTTCAAATTGTGAGAGCTCAGAACTAATCTCCAAGAGTTATATGGTCTTAAAACTGGGTAAAACTGGGTAAATTGTGATGTTCATAATAATAGGTACTGGATGACAATTCAATCATTTGTGATCTCGCTGAGCTTCTGTTTTTATTAGATATTGTTTTTGAACCTGCAGTTCATCTCTCAAAGGAATTATTCATGGTGTTGCACCTTTGTCCCAACTCATTTTATTTTTGTATAGTGCTGAAGACAATGCCTATTTCACAGCATACCTGTCCTTTAGTTGTGGAGGCACCACTGAAGAAAACTTTATTTTATAACATTCTCCCCGAGAGGGGCTTCAATTATAATCTGTAGGGGCCAATCTTCTTCGGCAAGTATTATGTCTCAGCAATCAGTCAATTGCGTTCAGAAAATTATTGAGGTTGTCTGCTCAATACACCCTTCTATTTCCATTTGAACGCTATAAACATAGTGTCATTAACACATAATTATTGGTTTTCTCTATGATCATGGGTGGCTTGAGCTTCTGGTGGGTTCTTGTTATTCCCGATGCACTGTAAAGCACGGCTATTGCACATTCCCCAGTCTTCAACAGAAAAAGGAGCAGGGACTGTCTGGTAGTGGATTTAAGACTACCAGCCTTGGTATTCAGCCTGCCAACGTTTAATTGCACTGGTCGCCGGCTTCTGAGAAGAGCTTGGGGCGCCGGCACTCTTTCTGTTTGAAGCATTTTTATTGATTTTATAGAGAAACAACATTACAACGTAAACCGCCTACATCCAGAGGCTGGCGGGTAAGCATTCGGTTGCGTATTCAGTAGGTAGACATGAAAAGGAAAAACAAGAAAATACAGAGACTTAGAACAATATTGACATATGCAAATTAAGATGTTAAGGGGTGAGGAGGGGAGAGGGGAGAGGGGTAGTGGGTAGGGGGGAAGGCGAGTATTTCCCTCCTGAAGTGATGGTGTTGCTAGGACGTGGAAGCAGCCTGGCGGTGCATGTTGGGTTCCGTTGGTGCTAAACGTAAGATTCGTAGGTATTGGGGGCATGTCAATTCGCTGAACTCGTCCGCCAAGTACGCTATGCACGGCTGCCACATCTTATCAAACCGTGACAGTTGCTGTGTGGCCACTGCTGTGAGTTTTTCCATTCCCAGGATATCCCAAACTTTGTGTAACCAATCCTGATGTGAGGGAATCCAGTCAGTCCCCCACCTGGCCAGCAGAAGTTGCCTCGCCGCTCCCAATGTGAGGGTAATAGCTTTGCCCCGGGGAGATTTCAATGGGTAAGTGAGTGGGTTAGGGAGGCCTAGCAGTATGAAAGTGGGAAGTCTGGGAATGTCCGTGTTAAACATGGTATTTACCGCATCTAGTATTTCCGACCAGTATGGACCAATCTTGGGGCACTGCCACAGAAGGTGAGTAAGCATGCCGCGTAGTCCGCACTTTCGCCAGCAGATCCCGTCTCGCCTAGGATCCCAAGTGGCTACTCTGGCTGGTGTGAGGTAACAATAATGGGCTATTTTGAGGAGCATTTCCTTACTGGTAGCGTTGAGGGCGGATGTACGGGCGCGGTGGAGGATGTCACTCCATTCCTTGTCAAAAAAAGGAGTATTCACATTCCCTCTCCCATCTGGCCCTAGCAGGGGAATGCGGGGGGTGCGCAGGTTGTGTCAAAAATGCATAGATGTCAGACAGCAGTTTCTTGTCAGAGCTCCTCGTGACAAGCCACTTCTCAAAGGGTAGCAATGGTCTGCCCGTATGTGGTTGAATCCACTGTCTAGTGACCCAGTGTGTGCTAAATATTGCCATTTTGCCGAGTTCGGGAGTGTGTAATAGGTCTGTAGGGTGGCGAAGTCCATAAGACCCTTAGAGTCGAACAGGTCCCCCACCCGTTTACAGTTAGCTTCCTGCCATGCTCTGTAGGCAGCGCCGTCCATCTGTTAGTAGGGAATAGTTAGGGATCCAATGCCGACAATACGATGTTATCCCGATAAACGCACGTACCTCGCATTGGGTCTTAGGAACAGGCATATTAGTAATAGCAGCTATGCGCTCAGGTGTTAGTCTGCGACCCTCCTTCGACAGTAGGTGCCCTAAATAGGTGACCTCTTGTCGACAATATTGGAATTTTGAAAGTGACACCTTGTGTCCATGATGTGCCAAATGCAACAATAATTTAACTGTGGCTTCTTTGCAACAATCCTTATCATCCGAAGCCACAAGGAGGTCGTCAACGTACTGCAACAGCACATTACCAGGGGGAAGCTCCAAAGAATCCAATTGAGCTTTCAAGGCTTGGCTATAGATACTTGGACTTTCGGTATAGCCTTGTGGAGCACAGCAGAACTAAAGCTCCGACCGGCTATTGCAAATCCAAACAGATACCTGCTATCTGTGTGGATTGGTATGCTGAAGAAAGCATTCTTTAAGTCAATTACTGAAAAGAATTTTGCTGATGGGGGAATCATTGTCAGGAGCGCGGTAATGTCTGGGACCACAGGGTACTGGGGAACTACGATCTTATTTACCTCTCTGAGGTGGATCACAAAACGGTAAACGTCAGGGTGGGAATCAGGAATAATCCAAGGGTGTCTTTTTAAGAATAGGAAGAATAGGGCTATTACACACATTCGCCACAGTCTCTTCAACCACACCAGACTTAATCAAATCCTGTATTATTTGCAATAGGGCCTTTTCACCTGCCTGGGATATCTTGTACTGGGGAATACGTGCCAATTTAGCATTGTATTTGATCTGTATAGATACCGGCGGGATCTGGAGCAACCCCACATCCGTGTCCCCTGTAGCCCACAACGTACATGGCACATCTTTGAACTCAACGGGAAAGGGGGCATCCTTTGCGAAGCACTGTTTGGCACGGGTCACCTGCCGTCCAACAGTCATATAAACACCGTCTGGAGAACAAGAAATAGTTGCATGCAACCTTTTTAACAAATCCAGTCCTAACAAATTTTCCCCACAATTTGACATCAGCAAAAATGGTGAATCGACCGTAAAGGGGCCAATAGTCAAGGCAAGAGGCTTGGAAATGGGGCTAATGACCGGCACACCTGAGAAACCCACCGAAACATTATTTTGGCCAGACAGAGCTGCCCCCGGGACCAGTGAATGGGAAACAGAGCTATTCATAGCCCCTGTATCAACTAAAAAAAATTGGGTCGTACCCTGTAAATCAGCATTGACGTAAGGTCCGTGCTGATCCACCGGCACCGGAACTGGTCCCTCGCCCTGTCCTCATTTGTCCTAGCTGTGAGACAACCCTGTCACTTCATCCATGTCATAGTCATCATGATAGTACTGTTGTCCTCGGGGGTCGTCAGAATAATTCCTGCTCTGCCTATGGTGTGATGTATCCTCTGACTGCATTCCCCCTCTACCTCCTGTTCCTCATCCACGTCCTCGAAAACCCTGACCTCTCGGGCCTCACTTTTCTGCAACAACTCTGGACACTCGTTCCGCCAATGTCCCTCCTGCTTACAGTACGCACATTTTTAGTGACAAATCTGTTAACAAACAACCGAACACCACCCTCCTGTGACAGGTCCTGGCCGCTAAAGTCCAAAAACACTCCCTCAAATCTGGTAAAGAAATCCGACACACTTTCATCCTTCTTCTGACGACATGCAGTCAACTTATCCCAGTCCACTCGCTTTGGCGGGATAAGGGAGTGCATGTAAGTGATAATGTGCCCCGGTAAAGCTGGGAGCTCCGCTTTCGGCTTGTCGCCGGGCTTACGCTCCTTATCCCAGGCCTTGATCTCATCCCAGTGCCGCCCAGCTCCAGTGCATGGTCCTGCGTATGAACCTGCCTCCATATATCTACCGGTACCAACAGGCCGAAAAATAACTCTATATCAGCTAGCGTCATCGCTGTGGAGGAGGCCGCCTCGTCAATTCTTTATAATATGCCGTGGGGTTTTTCCGGGGGTCCGGCAACTGGCTCTTCAGGGAGAGGACCTCACTCCTCTTCCAAGGAGTATAGATCCACTGCTCCTGAAAGCGAGCATCGACTCGCGGTCTTATTACAGTATCCGTGGAGTCGCGCAATTCTGGCATCTCAGGGTGATAAATGGGATGGACCTCCCTCATGGGATGCTGTGTCCCCATCGCCGGGACCTTCTGGAGCAATCTGCCTCTGTAACCCACTAGTTTCATTACATTGCTAAAAACCTCATTGGGAGCCATACCTTCAGCATATACCCTGTCCTGTATGTCATAGATAATTTGCGGTGCAACACCATGAAAACACTGTTCCCACAATCCTATCAGAGCGGCTGACACTTGCTTAAGGGCATGCTGCTGTATAAACGGCTCATAGTCTTTCATCACACTCCACACATCCTCCACACCATAGATCGGCCTCCGAGCCCACTGAGCTGCCTGATTCACCACCATTTGTTTTTCCTCATCGCCCACCGCAGAACGCACCAACACTTTGTCCATTCGGTCTTGCGCTGTTGCCCAATTCGCTGCATGTACCCCACGCGCGGGAGTTTCGGCATTCAACAGTGATTGGGCTGTCACAGTCATGGGGAAAAAGCCAACGCCGGGACAGGTACCATCGTATAAGGAGACAGGGCTGTAGGGGTGAAAGGGGGAGTAGCAGTCGATATGGAACTAATAGATTCGGCGGGGGAGCTAACAGCACCTGCCCCGGGGACCGGTGTGGGTAGAGGAGAAGCAAGTGGGGCCGAGGCTGAGGCGGTAGCACTAGAAACAGGAACACTAGAAGGGGCGGCACAAGAGGCCGAAGACTGAGATGTAGGGACTGTCGGGTATATCCGTTCCAGGGCATAAGGAGGAGGACGAGAATCCAATAACTCTTCAACAAAATCACCACCTTCCTCTCTAGCAACATAACATTTATCTGTCTGTAACCGAAACTTCCTATCTGCGCGTTCTATGCCTTTCTCTATCTTCTCCCTATCGTAAGCTACCGCTTTCTGCGTTATAGTTTGCGTGTGTCTCTTCCGGGCCTCTTTCTCTGCTCTCATACGCCGTTGCTTCGCTTCCTTTTGCCATACTCTTAAAGAATCAAACATCGACTGTCTGCTCCTTTTGGCGAACAATTTGTCCTGCAAGAAATTCAATTTTTGTTCATCAAACGAGCCGGTAAGCGGCCACTGTATGTAACTCAGCATTGTCCCTGATATATTTATGCCATAATGTGCTAAACATAATGGGGCCAATACCATGTTTGACGTATACGTAGAAATTTGGTGTACCCTCCGGAGGCGCAGGTTGACTCTCTTCCAATCGAGCATCAGTAGAACAACATCGACATCCAAAACACCCCAATTTGCTTAAACAAGGCATCGTAATATAAGACACATGCACTTGTCCCTAGCGAACAAGTATAGCCCCAGCAGTGGTAAATAAAGGAAAGAAACAAAATAACAAATATTATTCACGAACCAAACCAAACGGTCCAGAGATCACTCCCTACAGTCCGTGAACTGTACCAAATTCAAGAAGACAGGCTTCAGCCCCAGACCTTTTCAAGCATTAGCCAAATTATCAGTTGGTCTGGCAGATTGTTCGCGAACAGCCCCGGACCTTTTCAAGCACAGGCCAAATTTCCGGGCGGTCCGGTAGACTGCTCACAAACACTCTGTGCCTTTTCAAGAGTCCGCAAACTCACCAAGTTCAAGACCAGACAGTCCAGAGACGGTTTCAAGACACAGCCTGTAGACTGGTGTCGTCCACGAATGGCGTCATTTTCAAAAGAATCAGATCACTCACCTGGTGCACACAGGTCGAGTCAAGTTATTCTCCACTGCCGACACTTCGGACCAAACGGTCAACTCCAAGGTTTCGCCTTCTCAGGACCCCAGTCGGTGACCACTAGACGAAGGGGCGCCTGATCAGCCGGGCGGGGCAGCTGCGAGAACCAAGCTCGGTCTTGTGTGGGGTACCCCGATCCGCCCAACCGACCAAACGCACCGTCTGACCCTACAACCCGTTTACGGGCGAGCCAGATCACCTTGGGGGGTCCCTCTTCGGGCGCCAACTGAATGAAGGGACCCTCTAGGGCCACTCGGGTTTGCTTACAACCACCTGCTATGCCTTCGCAAGAATGAAGAGTCGGTCAGACAGTAGAGAATACAAACTTACATGTTTATTAGAAATACTCTGCAGAGGAGTCCATGATGACCTGCACCCTAAGATGTCTGCCGAGGGACTGACCCCCGAACCTTTCACAATGAGTAATAATTCCTCCAGAGAGGCCTCCAACCAAGCCCATAATGGAAAACTACCGGCCTGGGCCGAACATGAACAAAGAGGCACAGTAGGATGAGCTAACACCTGCCAGATGGGTACATTTTATCAGGAGTCCAAGGCCACGGTGCTGGGTCTCAGCATCTCCTAACGTGGGAGCAGAAACTACACATTCAGATAGGTATGCAGCGGCAAAATGGGCTATTCATTAGTAAGTCGAGAAACAGCCTTGAACATAGAGAAAATAATAACGAAATACAGCGTTCTGCTGAGGCAAGCAATGTGAGCAGCGAGGCCTGACTCAGGCACAGTCTAAGCAGCCTAATAGGGATTACAAAATGCAAAATGGAGTCACACTCGCTAACTGAAGCCTGCACATCACGGGGATAACTCAGCGGGTTGCATAACGCGAATACAAATGGCATCTATTTAGCCACGCACTGCTAACCTAATATAGCATGAAACGAGTGCATTGCAAGGACGGGAATTTCAAACCTAACACATCGCCGGGGGGAAGTCTGGGTTGCCTATTAAGGGGGTCTGCGGGGATATCGGAGTGGAGAGATTATGTTTCCACGGCACCTTGTCCCAAACCCCTAGTGTCGATCGTGTGACTGGGGAGACATATACGCTCGGGGGGCCTGTGTGGTTTGGGCAGCCACGGCACCTTCCAAATGTGTACCCCAGCTATGGCCTGGTCTATAAAGCACTAATGCTTTTCGGTAAGTGTGCGAGATCATTCGACCATATAGCGCAGCTGGGTTGCTTGGTAGTACTTGTACATTTTCGGGACTCCCAGACCGCCCTCCGCTAGCATGAGGTAAGCTTGTGATCTGGACATTCTCGCTTTTTTACCTTCCCATATGAAATCCCAGATTAGAGCCTGTAACTTGTCGAGAACCCGCGCCGGGGGATGTAATGGTAGGGTTTGCATCACATAAAGCAATTTAGCTAGTAGCGTCATTTTGACGGCAGCCAGACGCCCCAGTCATGAGAGGTTCTGCTGCTTCCATTTGCCCTGGTCAGTTCGCGTCAAGGTGAGTAGCTGTCCATAGTTGTGGTCTGCGGTGGCCCTAACTGTGGGGAGGATCTGGAGGCCCAGTTATGGGACCCCGTTTTCTGCCCACTGAAATGTAAACTGTTCGTGGAGGTGTGTACGCTCAGGCTCTTGCAGCGTCAGGTCCAGGACTATGGATTTTTGCGGGTTAATTTTAAAGCCCGACGCAAGCCCGAAGTCTGAGATTTCTGTCATAGCTGCCGTCAGGGAAGCGGACGGGTTTGTGAGGGTCAAGAAGACGTCGTCAGCATACAGCATAATCTTATGCTCCCTCCCTCCCATCTGGATCCCAGTCACCCCTGCGTTGCCCCTAATGCATTCGCTTAGCGGCTCCATATAGAGCGCAAAGAGAAGGGGGGACATAGGGCAGCCCTGCCTGGTTCCACGCTCTATAGGAAAGGTGGGGGACTGAATGCCGTTGACGCAAACATCAGCCCGGGGGGCTGCATTGCAAGCTCGTATCCACCCGCATAGGCGAGGACCGAATCCCACTCGCTCAAGCACCCGGTACAGGTACGGCCAGTGCACTCGGTTGAACGCTTTCTCAGCATCTATTGTGAGCACAAGGGCCGGTATCTGGGAGCGCTGAGTTTTATCCAGGAGGTGACACAGTCGTTTCCTATTATCGCTCCACCCTCGCTCCAGGATAAATCCGGCTTGGTCCGGGTCGACTATGCCCTGAACATATGGTGCCAACAAGCTAGTAAAAAAATTTGCATCCACATTCAACAAGGATATTGGATGATAAGAGGCACAGCTTTTGGGGTCCTTGCCAGGTTTGGAGTCTGTGAGCGTACCATGCTTATTGATGGAGTTATAACGGCGTGCAAGTATCGGGGCTAGGTGGGATGCAAATGTTTTTATAAAACTCCCCGCCACAGCCGTCAGGGCCAGGTGCCTTGTGTGACTGCAACCTATGTAAGGACCTCCTGCACCGTGATGTCTTTCTCTAGGGTGCTGTATATGGGTACCTCCACCCCAGGCGGATACACCCTAGACAGATAAGCCTTAACATCCAGGTCTCGTAAGAGCTCAGCTGAGTAGAGCGCTCTATAAAATGCCCCAAACGCGTGTGCAATACCCTCATCGGTGTCTGAAACAGAGCCAACGGCTCTGCAAATTTCGGGCACCCGTCTGTCAACCACTTGCGCTCTAAGGCGATGCACCAGCATGCGCCCTGCCTCATTACCTCCAGCATAGTATTTCGGGCGCAGCCGGAGTAAGGCATACTCCGCTCTTCCTGTATCTATGCCCCACAATTGCTTACGAGCTGTCGTCAGTTGTCGTCTGACCCTCATGGCGCCCGAATGAACATGTGCTGCCTCCAGCTCTTTGATCTGGCTTTCCAGCTGAGTTCGCTTGTCCCGCCGTTCCCTATTGTATCTTGTCGCAACACTTAGAAAGTGACCCCGTATGACCACCTTCAGTGTCTCCCAAAGTGTAGCTATGGTCGTCTCGGCTGAGTCGTTGTGCTCCAGGAAGGTAGACAATGTCTCTAAAGTGGACCGGCGCACCTGCTCGTACGTGAGAAGTTTTGCATTGAGATGCCAGCGCTGGGGAACTAGTGTTCGCGGCGCAGGGCAAAATCGAAGGCTAATGGGGGAGTGGTCTGAAAGAGCGGCGGCTCTAATCTCATCAGTCATTGTGGCCTTAGTTATCCCTGGTGTGGTAAGAAAATAGTTGATTCGCGTGTATGTTTGGTGCTTCTTGGAGAAAAATGTGTATTCGGCCTCTGTAGGATGATTTTTGGGGGTGCCCATTCTGGTAGTACCGCTTCATTCTGGTAGTACCGCTTCACCCCGGGGTCTCCTCACACCCCCTGGGACAATCCAGGAGCAATTATCTGGCAGATGGAGGGCGGGGAGGGGAGTCCGACCTCTCACATGTCTTTCTGCCCAGCAAGCAGCCTCACCGTTCTCACACTCCGGCGTCGCACTCACCGCCCGAAAAAATCCTCCGCGGGGGGCGCTCTGTCCCACTAGTCCACTCAGCCGTGGCTCATTGCTCCACAATTTAGGCCGACGCACACCCACACACGAGCGGCGTCTGGTGAACTCCGTAGGCCTTAACCGCTCCAATTGCCGGGCCCGCTCACTCCTCCGCTCCGTCAATGTCCCGGCCCCCAGGCATTCCCCAGGTCACCAGCTTCCTTCAGGAAGTCTCCTGCACTGTGACCGGGCGCCAACACCCAGCGTAGGGACAATTTTGGTCCTGCAGGCAGGCGGTGCTCCAAGGTGTACGTCTTACACCTCGGCCATCTTGGACACGCCCCCCAGCACTCTTTTTTTCACAAATTAAGCACTGAGGTCAGAGTAGGCACTCTGCTGTACTCTAATCTCTTATCTCCATGGTCCTGAACAGAAATGAGAATAACACTCATCAGAGGATTGATATCTGTCGAGAGTGCTTATTTCCCTCCTATCTTTCAAGTTATGCCCTACTTGTTCTTCGTCTCTAACACGGAACAGTGATTTCCTTTTTATCCACTCTTATGTTACGAAAGAACAATTTCTGCTACCATATCTATTTTCTCTGAGAGTTTCATCCATAGATCTGCAACAGGCGGAGCTCCATTTTCTTCCTGTATTTGCTTTAAACCCATCAACTTCAATTCACCAAGATGCCTGGGATAGCGGAGGTGACATCGCACACCCTTTGACCTTCAATTTCACTCACACACACATGCTTACACATACACACACATTCACACTTACACACACTCTCTCACGTAAACTCACACTCACCTGCAAGCTCACACACAACATACATTTAAAAGCATGTTTTTTTTCCTTACCTCAACTGCCAGGGAAGATCATATTCCAGCTAATTATACTCCATTTTTATTACACTAATAGTGAACAATGTTTCATTATTCACTATTAGTGTAATAAAGAATTGAGAGAGAAAAAAGCAAGTAGAGCCCCAGCCAACGTCTATATGGAAGGGGCTGCCACTGTGTTCCTGGCACTGATTTTGCTACCTCTGAGGCCAGGTGTAGTAGAGGCAGTGCCAGTGGTCGCAAGCGGCAAGCTGGGAGCCGCAGCTGCAACCCCTAAATTACGTTAATGCTTAAACCTTCTGGCAAAACAGCGATTAAACATATTCCATGTGCAAATATACTTCGCCATGAGTGGCCCTGTTTTGGACTCTGTACCATCACCTTTGGTAGGTACCTTGGTGTTGTAATGCACACGGCCTAACTATCTGGAGCTGTTTATTATTTCTGCTAGCATTTCCCTAGTTGCCGCTGCTATGGGAGGGTGATACCCTCAGGGATGTGGCCTATTTGTAGCTAATGCTGGCCATGTCTGCCCTAGCACGGGGACTCAAAAGCACATTCTGTAGTACATGTCTAAATCTCATTAAAAAGCAATCATATGTCCAATGTAAGTTAACAGTACTTCGATGTAAACAAAAGGATGGTATCAGGATGGGGGTCGATTCTTGCATATTGTGTGAACACTGTTCTATAGCAGACTCTATTTCAGTCCAAGAATTGAATACCTCAGTTGTGTATCTTGGGTTTGCTCTGACCACCAATAACCCCCCCTCCCATTTATGGATATCCCCTTGTTGTCATATAGACGGGAAGGGCTGGATATACATTTCAAGTACCTCAATCCCCTATAAATCCTCCTCCTCTGGATCTTCAGCTATTGCTCACAAAGACTCAATTACTGTACTTAATGATAGGGATGAATTTTTGAATCTGTTAAGCGCTTAACAACGTTTTACAAATGCCATGAACATATTTGATCACACTCCCCTATTCTATGACTCCGTTTGTACGTAGTTTGTACAAATTGTTCCTCTCTGTCGTTGCTACATCAGTAGCTAACAAAGCCTCTTTTGCAAAGAGGGCAGGCAGCGCAGCTGTCTCTGCTTCCTTCCAAGTCGGATCCACACAAGGTAACTTCCCCTGGTGGCTGCAATTGCAATATGTAAATCAGACAGAACCGAAAGTTCCCCTTCTCACCCTTGTTGGAATGAAAGCAGGCTAAAAGGGTCTCAAAAATAGAAACACGTCACCCTTAAATCAGTTAGTTCACTTCCCATGCCATGTGACTGGCCCACACATACTCTAATATGTGAATGCACCCATCCTGTCAAAAACTCAGGCCTGTCTTGTATGTAACATACATGTATTTTATAGAAAAGCCCTGCCACACATGACAATGAAATGGCACATTAAATTGAACAGGTGGGCATCAGTATGATATCATATTTGGCACAGCACATTGAGGTGCAAAATCCCCCCTGGTACAACATCAGCATACGTGTGAAAAACATTAAGGTACATACATCTCATTTATGTGAAAAACTAGTTTTTAGCTACAAAATCACCTTAAGGTGCAAAGGAATCGCGTGGTATCAAGTTTCGGACCAACATCCAAACTAAGATGCAAATTAATAAGGTGCCACAGCCCCCTTGGTTAAAATGAGGACTATGGAGACAGTTTTAGGAACACAAATGACATTTAGAGACAAAAGCACATTTGAAGCCAAAGCCACTGTTGGTGCAACATCAAGAGGAACTTGCAGCCACTTTTACGAGCACGAGCGCATCTCCATTGAGGTGCATGGACTGATAGTTAATAGGCAGTAGCTACTGGTGAGATTCAAAATGTTAATGACCCGTCCTTTAAGCAATGGCTAAATGGGACTCGGCCAACAGACTAAAGGCTTAACTGTGTTTGGTATTGTGGGCCCTAGGCCCACATGCTAAGCAATGAGGGCACACAGACACAGTAGTAGGGTACTAGCAACTGGCCTAGGGCACGTGCGCCCGGCCCTTTTTATTAGCAGGGTCACCTGACCGGTGACGCCTGAGATTGGTGGGTGTAAAGTGGGGTGACAGCACAGGACTGAACACTAGAATGTGTCCAGCAGGACAATACATCCCTCCCCCTTATTGGAAATGAAACAAACAGAAGTCCAACCTATGGGAAACAAACAACAATGCACAGCACCATTGAGTCTCTTCAGGCCATCTGCCGGACAGTGCTGGAGCTCTGGACCGCACGGTCAGGATGCTTTTAGTCCACCTCAGCAATGTAGTTCGGACTGGCCTGGTCTCACGGTGTTGGATATTATTTACACAGTTCAGCTAGGGGTGCATCTGGAGCGGTTGTGTAGTCCACTTTGGAGATCTTCTTGATGGCGCTCAGGTTCGGATCTACGGCAAAACCTGCAAAGACTAAGGATGACCTTGGTGGATGAGGGCCTTCCTTGAAGGCGATGATGCTTCCCTGTGGTCTTGGCAGAGCATCTTCAGACTTCCCTCTCCTGCCTGGACTTCCCTCTCACAGGAGTCTCCTTGAGGCTCTTTCCGCCGGGCTGCTACAGGACCGTGTGTACTATGCAGGGCCGCACACAGGCTGTGTGAAGGCGACGCTGAGGAACTGCCAACAGGACCACAACCAAGTTGCTCTTGCACCCGCCAAAGATGATGTCTCAGGGTCTTTGTGCTCTGGCTGTCAGGACTCAGGTTGACATGCCTTCCTCAGGTGGTCTTCGGGTGGCCAGTCTCCGTCTGCGACTTCCATGCTTCCTGGTGCCTGTCGTGGAGCTGCTGCAGACGCATCTCTCTTGTTGGGATTCCCCTCTCACCGGAATTCCCTTGAGGCCCTTGCCCCTGGATTGCCACGTGACTGCGTGGGCAGCGCAGGTCCTCTCGTAGGCCGCGCCAAGGGGTCGCTGCAGAACTCCCAACAGGGCCACAACCAAGGCTCGTGCAACCACAAGGGTGGATAGTCCAATGGCCGAGTATGCTCTTCTTCGGCAGGCCTCAGGTTTCAGGGGCACACAGAAGGTTTCTGGGTGGCTAGCCTCCCGCGACACCAGGGGTGACTCGTTGGTCTCCAGATGTTTCAGAAATTCGGATCCACCGGGGTGGTGTGATGCTCCTTATGTATTTTTGGTGATGCACCTGGGTAATGAGTACGATTACTTTGTTACGCTTGGGCGACATGCGGCGATGTCATGCTTGAGGCGATATTTTGGAGTCAGTAGGACTAAAGGAATTTCATAGCCACTTGCCGTTGTCTTGTGGTAGGTGTACTTGCTAGCTGTGACGCCCTCAATGCTAAGCTGTGAAGCGTGGTGCCTGGTCGCACATTGCGCTTGCTAGCGGCTTACAGTTGGTCCTCAGGCGAAGCTGTCTCCAGTGACATCTCTGCACCCCAGTGGCTGGCTTGTGTTGATGAACACCCTCTCCAGTGCTGGCATGAGTCCTCTGTCTTATCGCTCTTCTCCCTTTTGTCTTGCGCACCTGTGGTGGTTATTCGCCCTGTGGCATTGTGCCACTCTATTCTCCTCCTTCGCGATGTGGCATCCTGCCATGCTCTTCTCCTTCAGGATGTGGCATCCTGCCACGCTCTTCTCCTTTTTCCAACCATGTTCCTCACTCTGATGTGGTGTCATGCCACATGTCTCATGTTCGCTCCACATGGACATCTCGCAGGTCGCGTCCGGTTCTTTGGACTGTGTCTTTTCTTTGCTACGGACCTTTCGCAGATCTGTCCTGTCGATAGGACATGCTTCTTCTCCTTGTGGACTGTTAGAAATGGGGGTCTCTAGTTGGCAATGGTTTGCACCTTTGTCCAAGTAGGGACCCTTCTTTCTAGTCAGGGTAAGGGGGATACTCTTCTAAAATAACCCTTGCTCACCCCCTTGGTAGCTTGGCACGAGCAGACAGGCTTATCTCGGAGGCAGTGTAAACACTACAAATGGACACCACACCAGTTTAGAAAAATAAGTAATCTTTATCTAAACCAAACAAGACCAAAACGACAAAAATCCACAATACAGTAATAAAAAAATAACTTTTAAAAGATAGAAACAGTTCTGTCCATAGCAAACTATAGACACTTTCAACACAAAGTCCCTTGGGTGCGTCAAAATCATAAACAAAAACAGCCGCAGGGAAGGTGATGCGTCAGTTCCTTACGTGCAAGGAAGATGATGTGTCGGGTCCTTACTCCAGGGGAGGTGATGCATCAGTTCCTTACTGCCATGCAAGGGAGATGATGCGTCAGTTCCTTAAGGAGGGGAGGTGATGCGTCGGTTTCTTACTGAAGGGGAGGTGATGCGTCGGTTTCTTACTGCGGCCCCAGCGTTGGTGTAGACTTGGCGCCCCGGTGCGATGCGTGAGGATCGGGGATGCGTCGGTTCTCGATGCGGCGGCTGCAATGGTGCTGCATTATTTTCTTCAGCCGCGGTCCAACGATGCGTTGGTTCTTGCAGCCACACAGCAGGGCCTGCGTCGGAATCGGTGCGGTGATCTTGGACTTCGTAGATCGGTGCACTCGATGCGGCGATTTCCCCCACCGCGGGCAGGCAAGGCGTCGGTTTCTTCGGCGATGCGTCAGAAACAGGTGCGGATCTGTCGCACTTCTCATCGTTGCATTACTTTTCCAGCTCCCAACAGCAGGCACAACATCCAGTAGCCCAGAACAGCAGCAGGCACCTCTTGGCAGGTCAGAGCTCCCAGCAAGGAATTCAGGGTAGATGGGGGTGAAGTCTTTGTATCCCTGAAGCTCTACTTCAAGCCCTTGAAGATAGATCTTCCTCAAGCAGGGGACACAGCACACAGCAAAGTCCTTGTCCTTTCCTTGGCAGAAACAGCCACTGCAGGCCAACCCGAGACAGTACACAGCAAAAGGGCAGTACTTCTCCTTCAGTTTCTCCAGCTCTACTCCTTGGCAAAGGTTCATCTTGAATCCCAGAAGTGATCTAAATGTCTGGGGTCTGGGCCCCACTTTTTATAGGACAAAATCATTTGTTCTCTGGTGGCAGAGAAGCTCTTTGCCCAGCCAAAACCAGTTCTGTCCTCTCTGGTGCAGCTTCCTGGCAGGAGGTGGAGACAGCATTGTCAAAGGCAGACCAGGCCCATTCAGGTATGAAATAAATCTCCTCCCCCTACTCTGAATGCAGCCCAGGTCTATTAAGCCCAGCCATGACTCACCCTGGAAAGGCAGGACACACCTCAACCCCCAAGTGGCTGTCTGAACAGAATGCACATCCCCAGCCCCTGTCACTCCAAAGCCAGACAGTCAATACACAAACCTAGCAGAGGCACACAGAATGGCTAAGCAAAAAAATACCTACTTTCTAAAAGTAGTATTTTCAAACACAGAATATAAAAATCATCCTCACTAAAAGATGCATCTTTATATTCTGAGTTCAGGCATACTAAACTTTATCTTCCTATTTTGTCCCTATGGGACGTTATATTTATAAGATGTTATAAATGAACTCCCATTCTATCCTATGGGACAAATAGCCTTTCAATAGTGAAAAACGAAATTGGCAGTATTTCACTATCAGGACATGCCACACACATCAGGACATGTCCTACCTTTCACATACACTGCACCCTGCCCCCAGGGGTACCTTGGGCCTACCTGAGGGGTGACTCACATGTAAGAAAAGGGAAGGTTAGGGCCTAGCAAGTGGGTGCGCTTGCCAGGTCGACATGGCAGTACCAGACTGTACACAAACACTGCAATGGCAGGCCTGAGTTACATTTACAGGCTGCTCATGTGGGTGGCACAATCAGTGCTGCAGGCCCACTAGCAGCATTTGGTTTACAGGCCCTGGGCACACATAGTGCACTGTACTTGGGACTTAACAGTAAACCAAACAAGCCAATTATGGAAACACCAATCCATGACAACAATTTACAGAGGGAGCACTTGCACTTTGGCACTGAACAGCAGTGGCAAAGTACCCAAAGCATCTAGAGCACCAAACACGAAGTCCAACACACAGTAAAAACACAGGAGGCAAAGTCAAAAATACAGGGGAAACCCTCGCCAAGGATGCCAGGTCTAACATGGACCTTTCGCGGGCCCCATCCCCTCCTCAGGGATTTTCACGGTGCTCCTCTACCAGGACGGCAGGTCACCTTCGTCGCTCAAGGGCGTCATGCTCACGCCTCAAGCCTACGCCGTCGTGGCGCTTGCTCCTGCCCGCATTCAGGCATGCTCAGCAGGGTTGGTCACTTCGCGTGACGTGCTCCTTGCTTGCGGTGCGATGTGGCGCCGGCCACGTTGTTGCGTGTCTTTGGAGCACATGTTGCGGTGGCAGTTTGCCGCGGGGAGTGTGCTACTCTCCTCTTGCCTGTCTTGGGCCACTGGTGACTCCGCCTTGAGGCAGTGTGAGGGAGCACACTGTGCTGTCTTTGGCCCAGTGCGGGGCTTCGCTGGTGCAGTGGAGATGTAGAGACTCTCCTTGCTGGCTTCAGCATTGCTTCTTATCTGTGGCGAGGTCTCACTCTTCTGGGCGCCTGCCCATGCTGTCAAGCTTCTGGGTGTACGTGTCGGCGCACCTCGTACTCTGCGCTCTTGGTCCTTTTCCAAGGTGCCCTCTTCTGGCGCTTGGCTGAATTGCTCTTCTTTCTTGCGGTGGTGGTCGTTCACCACCAGGGGCATGCAGTGCACTCTTCTCACTTGTGGTGGCGTCAGACAGCACTGGGAGGTTGCGTTCACAGCGCAGTGCTCCTCGTAGCTTGCTAGCTGTCTAGCAGGGCTTGCTGTTTTCAGCTCGGCTGCTTGGAGTTCGGCTGCCATGTGGTCTCAGTACAGTGGCTGGGCTTTGCTTGGCTGGGACAACTTTGGGCTTCTGGGGGCTCCTCGTGGGGGTTCACATTCTCTCCTCTCGAAAGATGACTGGCAGCCAACAGTGGGCGTGTAGAACCCTTTGGTTTAGTCTTTTGCTGTTGCTCTTTCCTTTTTGATGTAATTGTCCCACTCCGTGGCAGGGCTCGGGCAGTGGCGTAGGTAGTGGCAACTTCTGGCCAGCTACGGGTGCTGTGCTTCTTCTCCCTTTATGGTGATCTCTCAATTGCAGAGCTCCTTTTACCAGCATTGTAGCTCCTGCTCAGATCTGTCTCTGTGGTATGGGAGGTGAGAAAATTGTGTACTTCAGTTTGTGCTGGGGCAAAGTTGGCTGCAACTAATGCTCATGTTTGAGCCTTTGGCATTCTTCACAGCTCAGGCCCATTCTTGGACATGTTATCCAATGGTGTCAACTGTTCTGTGAAAGCATGGGCCTGGATCCTCCTGCCAGGATCAGTTTTCCTTTCTGCTGATTCTGCCACTGCGGGCAGTTTACCGGTGCAGCAGGGCCTCTCACACGGCCTGTATTTGCTGTCTGGGGAAGAGGTTGTGGGGCACCGCTGGCTATTTGCTCAGGCCGGGCAGCATGTCCCTCTTCCAACGTGTTACCTCTTGATGGCCACCAGGTGGCGCCGTGGGCGTTTTCCGAGAGGCCTGGCAGCATTCCTCATTCAGTGGTTCACTTGATCTTATAGGAGGCCACAACGACTCTCCTCATGTTGTGGGCTATGTCGCCCATGCTGCCAGATTTCCTCAGGCACCACGCGGTGCACAGTCTGCAGGCACAGCGGAGGGTGCATGAACTGTGGGTCATTCTGCCCATGTGCGCGCTGTCGGCTGGGTACAGCTTGTGGTGCAGCACCGCATTTGGCTGCTAGATGGCGCAAATGCTCTTCATATGGCAGCCTTCCTCATGCTGCATGCCGAGTCGCCCCACGGGTGTTGTGAAGATGGGTTTTGCAGCACTTTGTGCAGAGTGATGTGTTAGTGGCAAGGTAGGTACTCCCTTTTCTTTTCTGTTGTCATGATGTAGGCAGGCGTGGGCAGCCTGCCGGAGAGTTGCTGACGGGAAGGGAGGTACGGCGGGAGTCAGTCGTTCGGCTGTCTCGCACTGCGCGTTGCAGGTGGCACACTATGGCGCTGCAGGCGGGTCTTGCTGGCATGCGGTAGGGGCGCGCATTGCCAGCGTGGCCTGTACTTTCTTGCCTTAGCCTTGGGACGGTCCGCGGCGGCAGCAGGTGCGGAGTGCCTCTGGCTATGCTCTCCCGTGAGGCGCTGTGAGACGGCTGCTCCCTCTTGTGCTGCTGAGGGTTGGTACTATATTCTCCCTCTCAACTTAAGGAGCCAGAGAGTAGGCGCGGTGTCTTCGCCCCTGCGGGCGACACTCGGGCGGGAAGGGTGTCTTCGCTTCCTTGCGGTGGGGAGGTGCAGTTGTGGCCCACACGGGTCCTGGAGGTTCAAGTAGGGTCACTCCACGGAGGTGCGGCCTCGCCCATACCTCTGCTGTTGTGATGCCGCAGTCGGAGCCGAGTCTTGCTATGGGACACCTCTCACTGCGGCTATGTCGGCGAGGAGAGTGAGGCGAAGCAGTCTCTTTCCTCTCCTTCTTTCTCGGCACGGAAAGGGTTCCCTTCATTTCGGGGCAACGTGTCTACTTCACTCGGGAAGACTGCAGCAGCAGTGGGAACCCTGTTCTCCTCCTTAATTATGAAGGTCACATCCTAGGCGGCACGGCATGGGGTCAGAACCCCTCGACGCCATTGTGGTATCTTGGGCCCTAGGCGCACATGCTAAGCAATGAGGGCACACAGACACAGTAGTAGGGTACTAGCAACTGGCCTTGGGCACGTGCGCCCGGCCCCTTTTATTAGCAAGGTCACCTGACCAGTGACGCCTGTGATGGGTGGGTGTAAAGTGGGGTGACAGCACAAGGCTGAACACTAGAACGTGTCCAGCAGGACACTACACTGTGCTGGCCCAAAGCCCTCTCTGCGTACGTTTTTAGGTCGAGCATTCGAGACCTATCGTAATTTCTTATGTTGAGTTAAAGCCATCCCCCAGCTTTTGATTTGTTTGTTTGAGTGTCCTTCAAAAATCCTTGCTTGCCAGTGGTCAGTCCTGCCTCTTTGTCCCTCCTTTCTCTCTTCCGTTCCTCCCATGCAGCAGGGACTAAGTACTGTCTCATCACACTACAGTTCTTTGTCTGTTTTCTGGGGGACTACTTTTTTTCTTGGTTTCCTCCTCTGTTTCTGTTTGCCTGTGTGTAGTTTCGGCACCATAGCTGATTACATTTAAATATAGTTTTCCTCCCTCCCACCTCCTCCTAATTACACAGTTGTAGTGGGGGTACGTCTTTCGCCATGCCTCCTTCTTCGTTGGTTATATTTTTTAGGCTTTTATCAATTTTCATTTGGGCTTTTTTAGTAGGATGTTAGTTGGTTTTGGGCTTTGTTTAAAGGAGGATTGGGCTTGTTTTCTCTTTTTGACGATGTTGAACAGCATTGGCTTTGTCAGTGCAAGTTTAAACTAATGTTGGAAAACTACTGGCTGTGTGGCAACTCTAAAACCAAGGCCACTTCAGGAATCTCCAGGTGCCCCGTATCAGTTATGAGTAGTTTATACAGCTTTATATTACTTCCAGTCATCAGTGTGAGACATGTCAATTTGATAGTGTCATTATAAACAGCATAAACACAAATATACATGTCCCATAATGCTAACAAAAAACATAACAATTGAGATCTCAGCATTGTACACAGTACTCCTCCTTGGATTGCTAAAACTTTGACAACCGCGTCGACTCAGTTACTTTCATTCCAAGATGGCCACGTTTCTGTACTCTCAAGTTCGCTGTTTAGAGCTAGTACATAGGATTGCACCATTCAGTTTCAGAAAGGGAGAAAATACCCTACATACATTGTAATGGGCGAACCAAAAAACTGTTGCAGTGTTTTACATTTAATAAACGTGTTTTTGTCTTTATAATGATGTTTCTGTTTTCAGCAGCGCTGTTCGTTCAAGACTGCAACGGGCTCTCCCTCCTCTATTTTCGTCAGGTGGTAGACGCCGTTGTCGAGGAAATGGCTGTCAATGATGGGTTGTCCACTGAGGCTGTTCGCCGGGGGAGTTGCAAATCGGTTACTGTACATGTTGACAGAGGTAGGGAAGTTCTTATTAGCTTTATAAGCCTCATTTGGACGAAGGGTTGTCGGTTTACCGGTCTTAGTTCAATTTTCGAGCATCAAGCACCTCCGCAGCTGCTGCAACTGGCTCAATATGAATATTGGCTCTGCGAAGTGGCGGGTGATTTTCGGAGACCGCACCAACCAGACTTAACCCAGAATGTTTTGTTTTGACTCCAAAAAAGCGTTCATGGGGACCTAGGACTGTTATGTTGCTCCACACCAGACGTGCGGGCTGGATTTTATTCTTTCTATTCTCATGTATGAAGTTTTAGTTTATTGTAAGCGTAAAAACAACACGTTATAGGTCTGAAAGGAATACTCGCACCTGGGTTTGAGCAACTTGAGCTTTCCCTTTAGCGATGACGAAATACAATTTTATGTATTAGAGGTGGGCGAGCCAACAAATTAACAGGGAGAGCCGAGCCAAGAGTCTGGCTCAGCGCTAAGATCCCTTTCACGAGCCGAGCCCTGTAAATGTTTTCCATGTAAATCATTCAAAACGCAAAAATATGTGATGTCCCTTCATAATTAAAAATAAGTGCATTTCTTTAACATTCGGCTGCTTTGACAATAATAATAAGTCCCATTATATGTTCATTGAGAAGTGCTGAAGAAAAAGAGGGACAGGTGAAACAAAAAATATTTGTCTAAGATCACACAGTTTGGTTAAGCAGGGAAGCCGGGATTAATCTCTGGGTTTCTGGTTTCTCTCTGTGTGGATCAGCCACTAAATGGGTATCTATTTGTGTCTCCTTTTTACCTCAAATGTTAATTGTAGGACTTTTTGGCTAAAGTTCCCTAAACTTTTTGCTTTCCCCCTAGACCGTTTTCCTGACATAGAGTTGCCAATTTAGATGCTTTGGGTACTTTGCCACTGCTGATCAGTGTCAAAGTACAAGGGTTCCCTGTGTAAAGTGTAATGGTAATTGGTTGGCCATGATTGGTATGTTTGCCTTACTAGTAAAGTCCCTAGTGATGTGCACTGTGTGTGCCAGGGCTAGTAATGCAAAGGTGCGCGGAGAAGGGAACTCAGGCCTGCAGTGTAGGGCCTGCGCGCAGTTTGCTAAGTTAGCATGTTGTCCTGACAAGTGCAACCACTTGTCAGGCCTTACTTTCCCTTTGCATACACAGTGGGCACCCCTGTGGTAGGTCCCTGGTAACCCCTGGGCAGGGTGCAGTGTAAGTAAAAGGCAGGACATATACTGAGGTGTGTGTTATGTCCTGACAGTGAAAAACACTCCATTTCGTTTTTCACTGGTGAAAGGCCATCCTGCCCATAGGACAGAATGGGGGAGGCTGGGTATTGTGTTTGTTAGCCTAGTTTCCCATAAGTTTAAAATGGAGAGGTGAAGTTTAGTATGTATAAACTCAGTGTCATAACACATCTTTCTATGAAAGTGGTTTTGTCACTGTGTGTTCAGTAGCCACTCTTTTAGAAAGTGGCTGAGTTTTGTGCTTTAAGCATTTCTGTGTGTCTCTGCTGAATGTGGATTGACTGTCTGGATCTGAGAGGGGAGAGGAGCTGTGGGAGGTCTTGACCCAAGGAGGGGTTGTGATGGCACCAGGCTGACCTGCATCTGGAGAGTAGGCGGAGGAGAAGCCCTGGGAGGTGAAGAGGCCTGGGTTGCGGCCATAAAACAATTGACCCATCTCTGGCTGAGTGATTAAGGATCCAGACCCCCCAGTATCAAAGGGAGAAAGGTGACACTGGGAGGGAGACACCCAGAACTGATTTAGGCAGGGGTCAGGGACCCCTGAGCACAACGAACTTCAAAGACATTTAGGGGTATAACTATGAGAGCTGAGACCCCTGAACGTTGGAATAGAAATGGATTGAGACTGAAAAGGCTTGGACCCATTTTGTGGTCAAGAGGAACCTCTGCAAAGGAAGGAACAACTGAAGAGACTGCTGGGAAGGACCAACCCTTGCTTCGTGATCTGGGGCTGGTCTGCAGTTTGCTGTTTTAACCAAGGAAGAGGCTGTTGGGACTGTGCTTTGTGCGCTGGGTCCCCCTGCTTGAAGAAGACTGTGCTTTGTGCTGTGTCTTGTTACCCCAAGGGCCCGAGGTGAGCTGGCTCCCTGTTTGGAAACACAGGAACATAAAAGTTTCCGGAGAAGTTTCAAGCGACGCGATGGGCGCGTGTTGTGGCAGCTTGAGACCCTCGGAAGGTGTGCCCTGTGATCTTGGACACACGGAGGAGAAGTGAGACTCAGACACGGTGAGCGTGTCGGGGTGCGGACGAAGGCGTTGGTGAGGAGCGCCTGGATATCGGGGCACCGGAGTTAGAGTAAGTCTCAGTGAAGCAGTGTGCGTGCTTTGGTGCAACCTGGGACTGTGGAGGTGATCGCCTGATCATCGTGTGCACCGGAAGAAAGTGAGTCTCTGCAGCGCGGTGTGCGTGTCTTGGTGCCAACTGAGACCGCAGGAAGGAGTGCCTGGTGAACGTGCACTCGGAGTCGACGTGAAGTCCCATCAGCGTTGTGTGTGTGACTTCGTGCCAGAGGAGACCTGGAGGGTGCAGTGGTGAACGTGCACCCGGAGTAACGTAATCTCAGAGGCGTGGGGTACTTGTGCCCTGCGGCCGCCGGAGACCTTCCTAACAGTCGCTGCCCGGACCGGCAGCCCTGGAGGAGCTGAGCTGCCAGGCCGAGCCGCTGAGGCCCATTGAGAAAGTTCTACACGGAAGGCCCAGTTCGCTGAAGGAGGACAGGAGAGTGGGGTCGCGCCCCCAGGTAACGTGGATCACTGCCTGGGCGGGGTGTGGGCTGGGAGGGACACTCTCTCTTCCTCTCAGTCCTTCTGGCGACGTGAGCCTTTGCTTCGGCTCAGATTGGGGCCCGTACTGCGTTCAGGAGTGGCAGTACTGGGGCCAGAGTGAGAAGCTGTACTTTATGTCATCATTGATATGTGTGGGGGGCAACTGTTATCGAAGAGGCTGACTGTCGTAATACACATTGCCAAAATTGCTGCTAACGAACTGCCGGAATGTCTTATGACGCCTGACATTATTTCTGCATAATGAAGTACACGATTGTAGCACTACGCATTGCATTATTTCTCCATTGCAAAGTACAGGATTGTAGCGGCCCGCATTGCATTATTTCTTCATTGCAAAGTACATGATTGTAGCTACGCATTGCATTATTCCTTCATTGCAAAATACATGATTGTAGCGGCGCGCATTGCATTATTTCTTCATTGCAAAGTACGTGATTGGGGTGTGACGCATTGCATTATTCCTTCATTGCGCAGTACATGATTGTAGCGGTACGCGTTACATTATTTCTCCCATTGCAAGGTACCGGGGTGTATCGTTATGCATTGTATTATTTATCCTTTACCCAGCACAAGATTGTATCGTTACGCAGCGAACTATTGTTTGTCCATTGCAACGTGTGTGATTCAAGCATTGCAACCAGCATAGCATTTTGAAAGCGGTGGTTGGGATTTGAACCTACCAGCCAGCCGAAACGAATATTACCCTTTATTACATGTTGGCTTATGTATTGTGTGGTCTGATCGTATATCTTTGTACATAACGTTTATACTCGTTTTATCAAACTCGTGTGGAGTCCATTTGTGGTGTCACCAGTGGGTTGCTGGGAGTGTGGTTGCACATACTGTACACTCGTGCCTTGGAGTTAGGCCTGGCTGCTCGTGCCAAACTACTAAGGGGGTGAGCAGGGCTATCTCAAACGGTGTCCTTACTTGGGCTAACGTTGAGTGAGGAGTCCCGGGTCTCACATTTGTTGACAGTGGTGCGGGACTGGGACCCCGGCTTCCAACATTAATGCTTTGTTTTTAACTTTGTGGCAGGCAGAGCGAGGGTGGCAGGCTGAGGCAACATAAAGCTCATCTCGGTTTGGGCTCGAGGTTCCAAAAGGACCTTTAGCTGAGCCAGAGCCAGGCCTCTGCCTCGAGCTTTAAGTGACTCGCCCACCTTTAATATATACGTATGCATGTGTGTGTGGGGACCCTAAAATATAATCTATTATAACCCCCCCAAACAAATCCAGGATAACCGTATCACACACTGCCAACATAAAACATGACAATGGGTCAAAAGATCTTCTCAACTATAACCATAAAATATAGTGCAGCTATAAAATATTTTGTATTGAATTAAGCTATTATAAAAAGTGATCTTAGCACAAAATTCACTCATATTCATTTATTTACAGATTTGTATAGCACAAATAAGACTGAATGGGTATGTTATACAGCAGCTGTTTTAGCAGAGCAGTGGATGCAAAACAGTTACATGGGTGAAACCCTTCAGGGAAAAGAAAAAGGTCAAACATTGTCATATAATGTACATAGGAGGATAAAATATATAATCATACCTGCATGGAAAAAGTATTTACAAAACTGCTGGTCAGCATATCTACGAGTATAAACCATTTGTTCAGAAATGTTGGTGACTAAGACATAGGGAGACATTTGACTGACGACGACCTCTTCATGGGTCTGTAATTTAAGTAAGTGATTTTGAAACATAAGGCTATTGATCAATAGAGAGGGGACCCATTTCCATCACTTCCTTTATCTCTCTCTACACTAATTTGCAAGGGCAGCTCTAAGTGTTTTATAGGACTCTCACCCACTTGTTACTAGTGCCATGCTTCATCGTAGAGTCCTCGTCAATATACCTACTGTATCTGGACAGGCTCGATCTTAAAAGTCGAGGGAGCTCTTTGATTATTTTTTTTAGGGGGGGGGGATCCAGGAATAAAATTGTTTATGCTACCCTAATATATTTTCATGTGTCCCAAAATACTCTTCTTAGCCAAACATATTGTCTGAGACTCTAAAATATTCCCTGACACTTGACTCTAATGTATTAAATGTGATCATAAAATATATCCCAGCAGTGACAGGACTGCATCCTCCGGGACCCTAAGCTGCCAGTGACCCCTTAAATATCACCTATTGTGACCAGAAAATATCCCTTGAGTGACCCCATCATAGCATTGTTCGACACTAGAGTGCCTCCATGAGTGACATTGACAGATGATTCGTCTTGATTATAAAATATTCCTGGGACCATAAATATTTTTCTATTTATATCTAAAATATCTTATGCAACCCCAAAATAACCCAGAAAATGATTCCTAGTGCCCTTCCTTGATATTGCACTCTGGCCTTCAGTATACCCGAAATGTGTCCCACAACATCCACCATAAAAATAGCTTGCAGCATAACCCTCTAATATCACTCTGTGAGACCATACACCGTTAAATGTTTACATCTGTGTGTCTGCGTAACACATTTATCACCCAGTGCAACTCTAAATGATTCCTTATGGCCTCAGGTATCTCACTCTGCTGTCAAAAGTTCAGCCACTGTAAAAATGTATTTGTCCCTGGTACCGAGCCCCAAGCTTCTTCTGCATAGTCTTATTATATATATTCTCTGGGGTCTAATATTCTAACGTTCCTCTACATACGCGGTTTTGCCTCAATATGTTGATGGGGGTATACAATAAAACTCTACAGAAGAAGTTTGGGTCTCAGTACCATGGATATTGTACCCTGTTCCTTTCTTATGGCCAGGTTTCACTACATCTCATAGTATAATAGAAATGATCTTGTCCTGACAAATGTGCGCAACTTAGCTGGCCAACACAGTGCAGAAAGTGATCGACTATATTTCAACTATTGAGGTAGCCCCACAGATAAAGTGTGAATGATGACTTCAATCTCATGGTTTTTATTCATCTCATTACACACAGGATAATAAACTTTGGTTGTCCTTAAGTGTATGACATGTTTCACTTGTTTTCTGTTTTTGCAGGCCAATATATGATAAAGGGCCAGCCGAGATAGGGGTCCCCCAGACAGACACAGTAACACTGCAACGTTTGGGCAACACCACTTAATGTCACCAAAACGTTAATAGGAGTAACATAAAATTCCTGACACCGTGTCAAACAGTTTTAATTTCAAGAGATATCTGAGGAGATATGCTTCTTGGCTAACTAGCCCCTATGATAAGATCTGTGGGCAAAATCACAACAACCCATACAAGGAGATTTGAGGGATTCATTAACATTTTTATAGGAAATATGCTCTATACATTCACTCACCTTCTCAAACAGGGCTTTACCTAGTTGGCTTTGGATTAAAGACCCGCTGAAAGGCAATATTTCTCTCCATGTGTTCCCATGGCGTGTCACGCAGTTTGGTGCTTACTTTTCCTCCATGTTAAAGAACAGTAGATGTTTCAGCACCCCAGGCTAATTTGCTGCATAGCTAAATACATATAAGGTCCCAAAGGCGAGACCGATTGCATTGTAAATGCTTGTTTTTAGTATTGATTGACGTCATGAGCTAAAACTGTCTCTAGAACAACTAAAAGAAAAGAGCTTGACTTAATCGGAAAGAACAGCTGCAGACATTTCCCGGCTCAACGCCCCACACTCCCAGGTGAGCTACAGGCAGTGCCTACTCACATATGAGCATCCTCAATCCAGCATGATCTCACTCAGGAACAGCCAGTAAAAATGCTCAGTCTGCTGCAGGGCGTGTAAGGAAGCAGAGACAGCGACCCGCCCACTTCTCGAACAAAACGAAACTTAACTTCTTTCACCCCGTGGACATGGCTTCAGCAAACCAGCTCCAGGGTCTGAAGGAGGAGGCCACGTGCTCCATATGCCTGGAATATTTCACAGACCCCGTGAATGTGGAGTGTGGACATGTCTTCTGTCTGTCCTGTATCACTCGGTGCTGGGAGGGGCTGCAGACAGACTTCCCATGCCCTCAGTGCAGAGAAACATCTCCGAGCAAAATCTTCAGGCCCGTCCGGCAGCTGGCAAATGTGGTGGAAATCGCCAAACATCTTCACAACCCGAGTGCGACCCCCCAGGGAGAACCTGTGCCGAGAACATGATGAGAACATGATGAGAAACTGAAACTGTTCTGTGAAGATGACCAGGAGCCCATCTGTGTGATCTGTCGAGAGTCCAAAGACCACAAGCCTCACTCGGTGCTCCCCATTCCAGAGGCTGCCCAGGAGTACAAGGTGTGTACACCGCAGGGCTGAGACAGAGAAGTGGAAGCCTGACGTCGTTATGAAAACTTCCACAAAGTAACAAACTTGTGGGATTTTCAAACTTTTTTTGTTTTTCTTTTTATTTCGGGACTTGCTTCGCAAAAACATTTAAATTAACACTAATGTAAAGTGACAGTGAAGAAAGGGACGTATCACAAATTGAATTAAAGTTTAAAGGCAGTGCCTGCTATACAGTAGAGTTATCATATTTTTATTTAAAAAAAGAGGTTTCACGTTTACCAGTTCCATACGTGAGTGGCTCCCTCTGTCCAAATTGTTTTCTTTGCATCCTGTGATCTGTAATACGTTTAAACAATTAGGAAACGAGTACTACAAATCCCAGAATGCATAGGGGGAAAAAAACCTAGGACTGGATGAGCTACTATTGCGTGTCTCTTGACAACTCTGAGAACATGTGAAACGCTCTCAAGTCTCCAGATATTATTTCTAGAATCATGCTAAATTGGACTGTGATATCTCAATATGACAATCTTTAGCACTTATTATTATGCTGGTTGTATGCTCCCTCTGCGAAACCAGCTGCCAGATTCTGTAAGTTGAATTACCTAACTCCCAAACGACACACAAGTAAAAACTCGTACAAAAAGCGTTTGCGTCCATTTATCCACTGTGTGCAGACCTCAAAGTGAGGTCCAAGGTTAAACTGAGTCGGCGAGAGACGATTGCCAAGAAAACGCATGAATGTGTTATTGGAGCCACAAATGGTGCACCTTCAGGCATATTTTCCCGCTCTTTTGGTAAATAAAAAGTTTGAATGTATGGATCCTTAAAGGGCACACTATAGACAGCCTGTAGGTATCTCAATATTTCTAGCCACCCTAGAATCCTTGTATTTGTGTCCTACAAACGACAGATATGCTTGGCTGTAAAAAAAAAAAAAGAACAAAAAAAATTTGATTTCTGTAGATTTTACAAGCATAAACATTATGGTTGGAGTGGTGGTGAATTTCAGCTTGTTGGAAAAAATAATGTCCACCGATGTGGCCACTTTTACACTATCAAATGCGTAAACACTGGACAATTTGATCATCCTTTTCACTTCAACAGGTAAAGAAATGTCAGTAGGGCAAGGCAGTTGCATTTTAAAAGCTTTAAACCTGGGCTAATATATGCTTCTCATATTGGGAGTACCAATGCGTGATTCGCTTTGCTGTGTCTTCCTTGTAAGACGTTTAGTGAAGAGTGAACAGCCTGTTGCTAATCTTCAGACGCAAGTCAATGCAGGAAGTGCGCTATAGTTATTGATTTGCAGTTGTCTGCATTGATTGTCTTGTTTCAAAAGGTGCAGTGTGTGTGTATATTTCACTGGACTTTTGTACAAGAAAAGGCCCACTGATGACGAAATAACATTGGTGGCATCCTTTCAGAGTTATCCTAGATTTATTTTGTAGTGCCAGTGTTTATCTAGATATAATATTGTGTATGGCTGTGACAAGATGCGGCTGCTGTTCTCTATAATATAAAATGAAAAAGTGTAGTCTAATGATTTAATATACTCCCAGGCTGTATTCTGATTTATAAACATCTGATCATTTGTGTAGGAGATATTCCAGGAAGGATGCTGACTGTTTCAAAGACTGTGCCAGCCTGCTACTCATGTCAGCCACCATGCTACAGAGCTCCCTCTGCAGAGGTCTGCAAGGTTATGATACATGCACCCAGAATGGGACGGCACAGGGAAAATAGGAGATAAACCATACAGTGCTAAAGCACCGTTCTGACTAACCCTAAACCATTTCTAAGTACACATCATAAATTATCAACCAAATAACCCCAACTGTTGAAGGTGTTTCGACCTCATTAAAGAATCAAGAGGGCATCATCAGGACATAAATTGAGTCCAAGCACCAGAGCTAAAAATGTGATAATGCGAGCCAGTCATACAATAAACAGAAAATCTGAAGGACTGGATGAATAGACAGGTTGGAAGTCCTACATTAGGGTTAACATCCCAAAGAAATGGCTTGGGCGTACCCGAGATTGGGTATCGGTATGAGATTCAATTTTGGATATGCGTACGCCCAGTGGACTCGTACAACCTTGGGTACCTGCACTGTCTTCTATTAATTTATCCACAGTGAGCAACTCTAGCCCTGCACATGGTCCACCCTTCAAGTTTTACTGCAACTGGCCCCGGTTCCGCACCTTTACCCCCACACACCCTTCTGTTACACAGGCCAGTTCTCTTGGATTCTCACCATATCTAAAGTTCCAGTGTCCAATTCAAAAAGCCAAGTCTCTTGTTGGCTATCCTAATCCAGGACGCAACGCCCTTAGTAATTTGTGTGAGCCAATCCTTGAACAAGGCAGGGCCATTTATTCCCTTCATAGTGGAAGGTATTCTGCCTAGTAGGACTGTGAACGGTTCTGCCGGGATAGGATATCCTGAAGTTCCTTTAATGTGGTCTAGCATTTCCTTCCAGAACATCTCTAAGACCACCATACGTGTAAAAAAAAAAAAGAAAAAAGTCCCTTCTCCCTGTCCACCTCTCCAGCAGAGGGCTGATGTCATGGGCAACATTTTATGTAAATGCAATGCAACAACCTGGGGTCACTGTTCCTAGATAGAAAAGGAGGACTAGAGAAGTTTGTACCAAGGTTAGACGCATTTAAAGAGTGTCAGTCAACAAGACTGTTTCATGTTGCCCTCCCACAAACCGAGGGATATCCTGCTTCATCATAGAGTATTTGCTCCTCGTCGGGCTGGCGCTGCAATGCTCTATGGGTCCCCCGTAGGGTCGCTTTGGTGGAGATCTTTTGTTTTTGTTGCCGTATGATAAGTGCAAGAAATGTGTAGGTGAGGTGGTGTTAGTGATAGAGCGAAATGTTCTTGTGAATTGTAGGGGTGCATCATAATCACTGATAGGCCGCACCCACATGTATTCAGACATATATTCGTTTATATCCATTGTATACTCATGCATGTTTAGCAAAGAATGAATAGTTCACTGAGACGAAGTGAACTCAGCAGTATAATGGTGTTAGGATAATGATGTAATGTAATGCTTTTTGAATTGTGTGAACATAATGCATAGAGGAATTAGTTCGTGTATGTAATGTAATTGCAGTAGTTTAAACGTGCACCATATTAAAGTTGCACATGTAATTCATTGTTTGCATAAAGAATCGTAATGAATATGCTTATAGGGAAAAGTAAGATGTGTGTTTAAAAGTTATATGTAAGGGCCTGACTACATATATGCTTAAGGAAGGCCTGGTATATTCTTATGTTAGCTTATAATGTAGGCCGAAAAGGGTTTCTCTTGGAAAGGCTCTCTGGGCACAAACGGTAGATTTAATTAGCACAGTAGAAGGTTTCTGTTGAACGTATCTTTTGTTGCAGGTGCAAGGACACATGTCTCGTTAGTAAAGACTAACTCTTTGTTTTCAAAAGTTAGAAAGATGGGAGGCATGGTACGGGAGTGCAATGGAATTTAGGGATGATACTTTCAGAGGAGAAGGCGCCTGGGACTCAAGGTCAACGAAACCGTCCAGGATGAAGTCACCGTTTCAATGGAAAAGCACAAGAAAGAAGACCTGGCCAAGAGGGCGTAAACAAGGCGTGTACCTTTGTAGTATGGTTTTGTATTAGGGATAGTGCCCTGAGGGAGGAGGCCAGAGAAGCGGTAGGGGAGACCTGAGAGAAGGACAGAGCTGAGCTTAGGTATATGGTGATTGCACTTCTTAGGAAGTCTTCACAGCTGACACCTTTTATTCTTTCTTGCCTGGGAAAATCGTTATGCAGGGATGTCACTTAGCGTTAGTGTAGGGACAGCAATTGATTTTAAGCTTGTTTAGGCCCATGAAGAGCAACTTAGAAATAGGAGCAATCATAGTCTGGTTGGTCCTCCTAGAACTTTCTATTCTTCTTATCCTGAGTCGGATGAGACTCCTGCGTAGATTATTATTTGTATTAGTGCCCATCTATTTCTTTAACCTCGTGTTGAGGTGCTTGCACGTTCAGTTATTTTTGGCGATAATAAATTCTCAAACTTGAATTCGGAGTCAGTGGTCCTTTCAGACAAAATGAATGCTGATATCTAACCTGATGAGATTCTCTCCTTTACACTATTCAACAGGTAAAAAGATCTTGGCGGCCAGAAGGTTCTTATAGATAATTAGATAAGAATCGGCGTTATCAGTTGGTAGCAGAGTAGGATGGTTACCTTTGATGGTAAGGGGAGATCTAGAGCAAGATAGGAGATTAAGTTGCCCCATAGAGCCCGAGTGACGCAGATCCAGAGAACCGCGAGAGACGGATGTCGGAGGTCGTGGAAAACTGACGGAGAGTGACGGTGCGGCGGAAGTAGCAGTTCGTAGTAGAGTGAGTATGAAAAGAGTGATGTTTGGTAGATTGCGGTGTTATATTGTTGTGTGATGTCTTGCGGAGTTGGAACGAAAGTTGAGTGATTGAGAAACGGACCGTGAGCGCGCGCGGGACCGGGAGATTTATTGTGGTGTAGAATACACCCAGAGTTGAGAACGTTGACCAGAGTTGTGGGGGTCACGAGACGTCATTGACAGACCCACAGAAGATAGGGACACATGTGTGAGTGTGTGAATAACCAACGCAGGTCGTAGGTTATTGTGTGCAGAACATCGAGTGATTGAATCCTATCGAGTGTATTAGAGGCGATTGTCCGGTCGTTCGTGGACAGACGGTTGCCAGATTGAGGTCAACAAGCTCAAGAGACTGATCGGTCATTGGTAAGACTGACGGTCAGAGAGGTAATTGTTCGGTAGGACGGACATTATTTCAGAGTATAATTGGGACGGATGCGAGTGAGAACAAGTGAATTAGAAAGGAGGGGAACTGCTGCGAGCGGAGGAAAAGTGACGTCAGACAAGAGCCGCGCTGCGATAGGCCGGTTGGTGTGAACCGCGCTGGGATTGGAGGATTGGAATCAGGAAGTAAAAGCGGACATTTTGAGTGCAAATACAAAGTTGATTCATCATGAAATGTTTTAAAGCTTTAAGGGAACTTTGCAGAGGTGATAGACATGTGGTTGTTCGGGAGGGAGAGGAAGCTCCTCCCGAGGATACACCAGCACATTATATGGCAAAGAATGTAGGATTGCATACCATAATTTGGCTTGAGAATTGGCATAAAATGACAGAAGCAGAAGGAGAATTGTCGTTCCCTCGATATGGTACTTTCAGGTTAGAGGTGCTGTACCAGCTCAAGAGTGTAATGGCTTCATTACGACCACTACCTAGACCAACACAGTTTGAGGCACTACATGCGTGGATAAGGGCAGCGTATGATAGGAAGAAGGACAGATGCCAAGAAAGGGTGAAGAAATCGGTCAGGGCATTTCAAGATGCAAGGTGGGATGCCTTGGAGAAAAGGTGGAGAGCAGACACGATCGAAGGAGATAAGTTATACCCACTGCTGATACAAAATGGAAAGATTACAAGAATCGATGAGGACGACAGTGATCTAGATGACAGTTTGTTGGATAGGATGTTGGCAGAGAGGCCACCACCATTTAACCCAGATTCAGAAGAGGGAAAGACAACCCCAGCAGTGGCAATAGTTGATGAGAGCCAGAACCAGACTAGCATGAGAGTAGTGGGAAGAATTTCCACAGGAACGGAGGGGGCTACGGCGTCTATGATAACACAGCCTCCTGCGGGGAACACAAGATTACCGGACTCCTTGACAGTACCGGTTACCATTGGCCCTATAGTACCGGTATATGACCCAGACCGAGTGAGAGAAGGGAGCTCCGTGCCGATGAGAAGGGAAGAAGGAAACAGTGAGAGTGGGAATGGGTTTGGAGTAAGGGTGGTTCATTTCCCAAGACCAATAGACACAAGTACGCCGTTACCGGCTACTGCGGACTCTTCATGTGGGCGAGAAGAGGAGAGACCGGAAAGACCGAGGTCTTTACGGGAATCTAAGTCAGCTTTGAGGGAGTGGACACCAACAGTAACGAACCAAGAGGATAGGATGCAAAGAGATAGGGCACAAAATGTCTCGGAAGACAGACCAGGTTCCAGGAATATGGAAGGGAATAGGTCACAAGGACAGAATAGTGACTGTGATGAGCGGGACGGCTCAGGTTGTCGAGACGTACTGAGGAGTGCAGTACAGGCAAGGTTGCTAGACGTAGTGAGGCTGAAAGCAGAGGTAGACGAAATGATCAGTGGGGGTCTGCCTTTGGAAAGGATAGAAATTTATGGATCAGATGAGCTGCTGTTTGTAGCAAAAGATGTGACTCGAAAAGCTAGAATGGCACATGATAGATTGAAGGAATTGGCCAAAAGATATGAGGTGGACCTGAATAAAACTAAAGCGTTACAGGGACCACATAGATTGCATTACAGTGATCAGGAGTTGGAGGAGAAAAGAATCACAGGATTAAAGACGCACACCAGAGACCTGATCATAGGAATGAGAATATGGATTTTGTTGGACAAATGGGAAGAAAGGTGGTCCAAAAAGAAACCAGTAAAGAGAGCAGAAGGGGAAACGCCGCCGCCAGGAGGGGGGCGACGGGTGTTGGAAATTTTCCTTTACGGGAAGTACAGAATGGAGGGTACGTGCATGTGCCGTGGAATAGAGGTGATTTGGCTGCATTTACAAATGATTTTCCTCGGCTGAGGGAAAAACCGGTGGAGTGGTACAAGCAGGTTGAGCGGTTTGTGAAGATTTCAAAAGTATTGTGGATTGATTTGAACACTTTGTTTGACATAGTGGTACCAGGAGATTTGTGGACGGCATGTAAAGTCGCTATTGAGTGGCCGACTTCGGAACCGAAAAGAGAGGCGGTTACAAATGGTCCATCACCTGATGTCATGAAAAAGTATGAGCAGGTGATTACATGGTTGAAGTCGAAGATTTCACCTCAGGATATAGATTGGGTTAAGATAGATCGGACTGTACAGGAACCCAAGGAAACGGTGCATGAGTATTACGAAAGACTTCTGCAAGTTTTTAAACAGTATAGTGGGTTGGATGTTTTGGACCCTAAGGATATGGGACAGTTTGTCTCAAAGTTTGTAACGGGTCTGAGAGGGGAAATCAGCCTCATGATACAGCACCATTTGATCTGCTGGCAGAACAAGCCACTAGATGAAATTTTGCGGTACGCGAGATACTGTAGTGATGAGGTGGATTCGAAACACCGAAAGCTAAAAGACAAACTAATGCTTGTCCAGATGCAGACAGCACAGAGTCAGCCTAGTGGAGGGACCTTAGGAAGAAAGCAAGGAAATTTCCAGGGAAACCAGAATGGGCAGGTACAGGGAAAGGGAAAACCAGTAGACCCCAAGACAGGAGTGGACGTGGCCACACTAAAGAAGACCACTGCGTGTCATCTTTGTCGCCAGGTCGGACATTGGAAACGCGAGTGTCCTTTGAACCCAGCTAATCAGGTACAGGAAGAGGAAGAGGGGGCTCAGGCACCCGCGCAAGAGGTAGTTAACACAATAACGAGACCTAGGACGATGAAAGGGGGGTTTACAATTCTCACGCTCAGATTCCCCAAGCTCCAAGGTTTTCACAAGGAACACGAACGTACCAACAGATGCCCCTGTTCGAACGCTATGATGAGGATAGCTCAGACCCTTTATCCTGACGGTGCCTGAGAGGGGAGGAAGACTGCACACTTGGAGCGGTCTTGGAGGTGGACCAGAGAGGACCTTTTGTGGAGGCAGAGATTGAGGGCAATCCTGCAACACTTTTGGTTGATACTGGAGCTACCCGGTCTACTGTAAGATCTGCAGTAGTCCCTAACCTACCCCTCTCGGGACAATCAATCCAGGTTGTCGGAGTAGCGAACAAGAAGATGAGCAGCCCATTGACAGAACCGATCCTAGTAAAGATAGGTTCTTTCCAAACTAGACATCAGTTTGTAGTGTGTGATACGAGTCCAGTTTGTCTTTTGGGAAGAGATCTGTTGTGCAAGTTGAACTGCACGATTTATTGCACACCACGGGGAGTGGAGGTCCAGACGATAGATGACGATGCGGACTTTAAAATTACCAATCAGCTTCTGTGTATAGATCTGTACCCAATGGTGACTGTGGAAGAACTTCCACATGATCTGAGAGACGCAGTGTCGCCTGTGGTGTGGGATTTCGCAGGCGATGAAATAGGTTTAATCAGAGGGGTTGAACCAGTGCGGATTGAGGTGAAACAGAATGTTGATTTCCCCAGAACACCTCAATACAACCTGTCGACAGAAACGATTGCAGGAATAAAACCTGTGATCGAGACTTTCATTGAGAAGGGTATTTTAAAAGAGATCAGAGGTAGTCCCTGTAATTCGCCCATAATGGGACTACAGAAACCGAGCGGGAAATACAGGATCGTGCAAGACCTGCGAAAGGTCAACATGATAGTTGTCCCTTGTTGTCCAGTGGTACCGAATCCTTCAGTAATACTGTTCCAGATCCCATGTGAAGCCGAGTGGTTTACGGTTATCGATTTGTGTCAAGCTTTCTTTTCGATACCGCTCCACGAGGAAAGCCAATTTCTTTTTGCGTTCAGGCTAGAAAATCGCGTGTTAACATGGTGTCGTATCCCTCAAGGGTATACGGAAAGTCCATCGATCTTTAACCAGATCCTGAAGAAGAACCTTGAGAGTCTTGTGTTGCCGCAGAACTCAGTTCTCGTGCAATACATAGATGACTTGCTCATTGCCTCAGAAACAGAAGATGCTTGCAGAATTGATACTGTAGCACTGTTGAACCACTTAGGAGAGAACGGACATAAGGTGTCCCCGAACAAGCTGCAATACTGTTTGCAGGAAGTACAGTATTTGGGACACAGATTGGAAAAAGGCAAGAGGAAGGTGTCACCAGATCGAATTGAGGCAATAATGAGCATGGCAGTACCCACTACACAGAGGGAAGTTAGGATGTTTCTGGGAATGGTTGGCTATTGTCGACAGTGGATTCCTAGTTTCTCCTTGAGAGCAAAGCCTCTGCAGAGGCTTACACACAAGGATGTGAGTGATCCGGTACCATGGGACGAGGAGTGCTTGGTGTCATTCCTGAAGCTGAGAGATGATTTGTGCAGGGCTCCCGCACTGGGAATGCCTGATTACAACAAGGCCTTTTCATTGTTTTGTTACGAGAGAGGAGGATGTGCATTAGCAGTGTTAGCTCAGAACCATGGAGGTGTCCGTAGACCAGTTGCCTATTTTTCAGCTACTTTAGATCCAGTAGCTTCTGCGTTGCCCGGATGTCTAAGATCCGTTGCTGCAACAGGTGTCAGCATTGAAAGATGTGAAAGCATTGTAATGGGACATCCATTGACTGTACATGTGCCACATTCGGTTGAGTTATTAATGACCAGGACCAAGACCCAGCACCTAACGAACAATAGGTTAACGAGGTACGAGCAAGTCATACTTGCCGCAGAGAATGTGACTCTGAAAAGGTGCTCCATCTTGAACCCTGCGACATTGATGCCTATACCGAACACAGATGATGAAGATTGTGAGGACCATGATTGTCTCGATGTGACCGAACTTTGCACCAAACCGAGACCTGACATTGTCGATGAGCCATTGGCCGACCCAGATGAAATTTTCTTTGTCGATGGTTCATGCTTAAGAGACAGTGTGGGGCAATTGAGAGCAGCGTTTGCTGTATGTACTATTTCAGGAGTGGTCGACGCTGCTTGCCTAGAAGGAGTACGCTCCGCGCAGGTAGCTGAGATCATTGCCTTGACCCGTGCCTGTTTGGCCGCTGATCGAATTCGAATCACGATTTACACAGACAGCCAATACGGCTTTGGCGTGGTGCATGACTTCGGGCAGTTATGGTCTCAGAGGGGATTTTTGACATCATCTGGCTCACCCATTCGTAATGGAGAATATGTAAGACAATTGTTAGAAGCATTACAGCATCCGAAAGAAATTGCTGTTGTAAAGTGTTCAGCCCATGGGAAGGGGGAGGACTTTGTATCCTTGGGTAATAACTACGCAGATGAGGTAGCCCGCTTCTGCGCAGAACAAGGATGCATATTTACAGGAAGAGAGATAGAAGAGAGCCAAGAGGGAACCGATCTCAGCATGATGTTGACCATGGCAGACACTTGGGAAGAGCTTAAGAGATTGCAAGATGAAGTCTCAACCAAGGAAAGAGAGGGCTGGATCAAAGCTGGGTGCGAGAGAGGAGAAGTGGATGTGTGGGTATCCAACGATGGGAGAGCTGTGTTGCCGGAAGAATTGTTGAGTCCGATGGCTAGATTGATACATGGACAGGCACACCTGGGTAGAGACGCAATGATGAGAGTGTTCAGACAGACGTGGTATAACCCACGGTTCCGAGCAATGGCTGAGACGGTATGTCAGAGGTGTGTTACATGTCAACAGATGAATGCTGGAAAGAAAACTGTAGTTACACTGAGTCATATTGGAAGGTCAGGAGGGCCCTTCAATAGACTACAGCTGGATTTCGTGGAGATGCCTAGGTGCAATGGCTTGAGGTACATTCTAGTGATAGTATGTATATTCTCACGGTGGGTGGAGGCATACCCCACACGAAGGTGTGACACTCTGACAGTGGCTAAATTACTGTTGAGGGAGCTCATCCCTAGATTCGGGATCCCGACCTCTTTGGAATCAGATAGAGGTGGGCACTTCCATAGCGAAATCATGAAGTTACTTTGTGCAGCATTGAACATAGACCAGAGACTCCATTGTAGCTACAGACCAGAGGCTTCTGGGATGGTGGAACAAGTTAATGGAACTTTGAAAGCCCGGATGGCAAAAATGTGTTCTTCAACATCCCTGAAATGGCCCGACGCCTTGCCACTGGTGCTCATGAGCATGCGAAGTGTCCCAGACAGAAAGACCGGGTTGTCTCCCCATGAAATACTAATGGGGAGGGCAATGAGACTGCCAGCAGTACCAGCTACAGCCTTGATAAGCATCACTGATGATTTGATTCTCGATTATTGTAAAGGACTCTCTGATGTGGTCCGTTCTGTATCCCAGCAGGTGCAAGCAGCTGTGGTTCCAGCCTCGAGTGATCTGTGCCACGACTTGTGTCCCGGTGACTGGGTGCTCGTCCGGAAGCACGTGAGGAAGAGTTGCTTGGATGCCCGTTGGCGTGGCCCGTATCAGGTGATACTTATCACGAACACAGCAGTAAAGTGTGGAGGATTGCCGAACTGGGTGCATGCTTCCCATACCCGCAGAGTTCCAGCACCCTTGGAAGAAACAGCTCCTCTCGCAAATGAAAATCCAGCTGATGTGGCAGGGCCACATGAGAGGACAAGCCAAGCTGTAAGGGTCGCTGACACAGCTGGTGGTGCACTAGAGCAAGCAGAAGGGGGTTTCCACATCTCGAACCCTGACTCAGGCACCGAAGAAAGAGAAGGTGCAGTGGGCGGAGAAGAGTCAAATGCAGCAGAAAGAGGAAGTAGTGCACTGGGTATAGAAGGGGAAGGCAGACGAACGAACAGAAGTGCTGAAAGTTGGCCTGAAAGACAGAGGCGACTGAACCTGAGGTTGGCACCTGAGAGAGACCTTGCTCCAGTGTCCGAAGTATCTGAAACCGAAGCAAGCGACGAAGACCAAGCACAAGACAGTCGGCGAAGGTCCCAGAGAACAAGAGTGCCTTGTCGCAGATACTCTACCCCTGAGTGGACTTACACTGTGTTTGATGCAGGGGGTGGTGAATACAGGGAGACTGAGGTCAGTGGAAGTGTTCAGTCGGAGCCCGAAACTGGTGGTGAAGGTGGTGCTGCGGATGCCAGGGTTCGAGATAGACGGAACACTGACACTCACGATTCCGAATCCCCCACTTCTGAGTGAAGTCCGAAACTTGCTTTTGCATCGGGTCGAATTCCCGCCTTTCGGAGCTGAGCCGTTTTCACACGAAGTGCTGGTTTTGCGTCTTGAACTTTTGTATCACGTTCTGGTCGTGCTCAATGAGGATCTCATTATGGATCAGTAATGAACTGTAAATAAAAGTCTAAAAGAAGAAGATAACCTAGGTCCGAGTGGAAGAAGAATAAACTTAGGGACTTTCCACAAGAAGAGGAACGAAAACTAGGGAAGTCTTTTTCTGGACTGTGTAAATAAGTTGTGATCGGAAAGGGAAAGCCCGGAGATTTCATGGTTGCTCGAGCTGGTTAAGCAAGTCATAAATAAAGGACAGAGACTTTTCTGAGTTCTTTGCGATAACCAAGACTTTTTGAGAACTTTCGAAATCATGGAGCCGGGAGATCCCAATCGTAGATCAAAGTGGATTGTAGGCATCCTTATAAGTAGTGTAATAATTTCTATAATCATAGTAGTTGTAGTCTCATATACTGGTTCGCATGAGCCAGAAGTAGAGGCAGTGACAGGGACACCGACACCTATCACACCTAGTCAGAAGGGGGTAGACAGGGCAGCTGATAGAGCTATGATATTAGAAGAAAGTCGTAGATTACATGTAGATTTGTCTAAGGGTGATTTTAAGCTTAATGCGTATGCTAAGTTGTTGTATGAGTATGTTGACGTGATGGATGCGAAAGATTGTTATGTGTGTATGCAGTTGCCTACTTCGGTGGATGAGGGTATTAGGTATCATCATCTTCCACTGACTTATGGTATTTCTTGTAGTCTTTTGCTTAGTTTGTTTTATGAGAGAGAACAGTTCGAGTATTTCTTTTCCAATTTCGACGCAGTGCTTCCTGAAGTCCCAGCTTACAAGCATTTGAATAAGTATGACTATTATAAGACTGAGGACAGACTGAGGAAGTACTTCATACCGAGTTTGGAATTGGATACAGCATTCGCACACAGACACAATCTGACATGCTTGATGTCGGATGTAGAGAGAAAGTTTGTAGATCAGGTTGAAGATAGGTATAGAAAGCTGACTGAATCCCGAGATTTAGGGCATCACAGGACAGATTGGACGGAGGAAGAACGGTTGCATAAGACCAAGGGAAGCTATGGTCCTATAGCGTTAGATAAGGAGCAGAGGGGTAAGTTGTGTATAAGGCGTTATCAGACTTACTACGAAAAGGTTCCAGTGGGACAGAGTACTTGTGATCATGTTTTCACCATGGCAGATGTGGCAAAAGATTTTCTCCAAGGTCCTGTACAAGTGATACCAACGGTGTATTATGTATGTGGGAAGAATGCTTATGTGAGGTTGCCTGCAAATTGGTATGGAACATGTTATTTGTCAATAATATTTCCAAAGATTTACCATACAGAAGACTTAAATCTTCTGGAGGGTGGAGAGCATTCAAGAACGAGAAGAGCTGCAAGTGCAGGAATCGTTGTGGGGGATATCTTTGGAGCTATGATACCTAGTCTAGGAGTAGTCTTGAATGATGTGAAGATCCGGAGGTTAGCGACTGTGGTGGATGAATTTTCGATGAACACAGCAAAGTCGTTGGTGTTGGTGGAAGGAGAGATGTTGTCGATAAGGGGAATGGTTTTGCAGAATCGCCTTGCTTTGGATGTCCTATTGGCAAAAGAGGGCGGAGTCTGTAAAATGCTGAAGGTTCAAGAGTGCTGCACTTATATACCAGACCGTAGCAAGGATCTGGAGAAATATATAAGTAACATCACTATGGTCCACACAAAGATAGCGGATTTGACCGAAGAAGGGGCCTGGGAAAAGGTCGGAAAGGGTTTTGGTCAAGTGGGAGGTTGGTTTGCAAACCTAGGAAAGGGATTCCTTGGGTACTTCCTGAGACCACTCCTTATTTTGGTGGTTTGTGTGGCTGGCTTGTGGATTGTGATCAAGGCCTACAAGTGGTATCGAGCAGGCAGAGTCAAGAGAGCTTTGAGGGAAAATGACATGAGATTGGCAAGACTGCAGGACAATCAGTATAAAAGGCTCAAGAGCATGGAGAACTTCAGATCAGGGAAGATGGGAACAAGTTCTGTTTAGGTCGGTTCCTTCTCCGAGGGAGTAGAATGAGATGTGATGACAGGAGTCATCAAAGGGGGAACTGATAGAGCGAAATGTTCTTGTGAATTGTAGGGGTGCATCATAATCACTGATAGGCCGCACCCACATGTATTCAGACATATATTCGTTTATATCCATTGTATACTCATGCATGTTTAGCAAAGAATGAATAGTTCACTGAGACGAAGTGAACTCAGCAGTATAATGGTGTTAGGATAATGATGTAATGTAATGCTTTTTGAATTGTGTGAACATAATGCATAGAGGAATTAGTTCGTGTATGTAATGTAATTGCAGTAGTTTAAACGTGCACCATATTAAAGTTGCACATGTAATTCATTGTTTGCATAAAGAATCGTAATGAATATGCTTATAGGGAAAAGTAAGATGTGTGTTTAAAAGTTATATGTAAGGGCCTGACTACATATATGCTTAAGGAAGGCCTGGTATATTCTTATGTTAGCTTATAATGTAGGCCGAAAAGGGTTTCTCTTGGAAAGGCTCTCTGGGCACAAACGGTAGATTTAATTAGCACAGTAGAAGGTTTCTGTTGAACGTATCTTTTGTTGCAGGTGCAAGGACACATGTCTCGTTAGTAAAGACTAACTCTTTGTTTTCAAAAGTTAGAAAGATGGGAGGCATGGTACGGGGAGTGCAATGGAATTTAGGGATGATACTTTCAGAGGAGAAGGCGCCTGGGACTCAAGGTCAACGAAACCGTCCAGGATGAAGTCACCGTTTCAATGGAAAAGCACAAGAAAGAAGACCTGGCCAAGAGGGCGTAAACAAGGCGTGTACCTTTGTAGTATGGTTTTGTATTAGGGTTAGTGCCCTGAGGGAGGAGGCCAGAGAAGCGGTAGGGGAGACCTGAGAGAAGGACAGAGCTGAGCTTAGGTATATGGTGATTGCACTTCTTAGGAAGTCTTCACAGCTGACACCTTTTATTCTTTCTTGCCTGGGAAAATCGTTATGCAGGGATGTCACTTAGCGTTAGTGTAGGGACAGCAATTGATTTTAAGCTTGTTTAGGCCCATGAAGAGCAACTTAGAAATAGGAGCAATCATAGCCTGGTTGGTCCTCCTAGAACTTTCTATTCTTCTTATCCTGAGTCGGATGAGACTCCTGCGTAGATTATTATTTGTATTAGTGCCCATCTATTTCTTTAACCTCGTGTTGAGGTGCTTGCACGTTCAGTTATTTTTGGCGATAATAAATTCTCAAACTTGAATTCGGAGTCAGTGGTCCTTTCAGACAAAATGAATGCTGATATCTAACCTGATGAGATTCTCTCCTTTACACTATTCAACAGGTAAAAAGATCTTGGCGGCCAGAAGGTTCTTATAGATAATTAGATAAGAATCGGCGTTATCAGTAGTTGTGTTATGATGAAAAACTAAAACTGATTATGAATATCACTGAAACTTTTAATAACTTGATTCCCCGTCAGAATAAAAAACGTTTTCTAGGTTAGTGCTACTAATGGGATGTTAAAGTACCATATTAGCTTGTTGTTTGTACCAGTAAGTAGGGTCACACGCTAGTCAACATCTTTCGCGCCCCTGGTGGTCAGAAGGATCCGCGGCGCTTCTACAGGACAAAAATGATAATGGGTGAAACTTCCTACCCCACAATTTGTGTCAATACAAGTGCCCTAAATGTGGTACCTACTTGTCTTGGTGTTGGCTGTCCAACCTGTTGGAAAGAGAAAAATAGTATGACAAACCAATAGTCATGTTTCTGGCATAAGAACGTCTTATTAACCAGAATGTCCCTTCTCGTGGACCAGAATGTGTGTCTGGACCTGAATTGGCTGCCAGACGTATATAAGTAAGAATAAGAGTGAAGCACACCCCACATGGAAAAAGGTAGACCAAGAAGACCTTGTGCAACATGCATGTAAAAATATCATATTAGGGTGTTACATAAGAGGTATCGGCCTTATCTTGTAAGGATGGTGCCACTGTCCAGCTGATACATATTGCCCAGTGAAATAAATAAACATTGTGCAGCATAAAATCTTTTCGTAATTGCCTGTCATAAAAAATGAGGTATCAGCTTTATTTTGTAAAGTTGGTACCACTGTGCCACTGATATAGCCCAGTGGAGTTGTAAACTGTGAAAATCACATGCCACTGTAATATATGCAAACATATCAAACAAGTGATTGCGGCGTCGTAAAAATGGGAGCGTGATCATGTACCACTGCGTCCCTGGTTTACATGTCAGAATGGTGGCGGTATTACCTAAGACTTTAAAGTAAGGTGCCCCCTGGCGTGAGACAGAGATTGCTGTGCTCAGGCGTGCTAAACTGGAGGCACAGGGACAGAGTTAAAAGGCATAGAGTCAGTGATACAAAAAGTCCAGCCGTCATCGGCTGCAAAGCGATAGCAGGTAATGCGATAGTGTTGCCTCGTCTAGGTTTTAGTACTCACGGTTACCAAGTGCGAGCTGCATGTCGCACCTACCCTGGCCCTCTGCTCCCCCGAATGTAAGGCCGGGTGCAGAGGACTCGTCTTGATAAGGGAGTTCCGCCGGCAGGTTTAGACCGGGGGATTCATGACCTGGTCTCATATCTTGTGCGCATGTCCGGCGGCCATATTGAAGTAGATTTTAGGTTTTGGCGAAGGGTGTAAAATATGGCACTAGGGTATTGGAGAGCCATATCCTCAGTTTTCTAATCGCATGTGGTTGATAGTATAAGTTTGTGGAAGAAGGATAAAGTGTACTTGACTCATAAATTATGTGTTGGCAAAAAGACAAAGTATGTATTGAGGCTAGTGTTTAAAAGAGGACTTGTTGTGGCCAGTCAACATGTAGCTGGTAATGATCTATGGCGGCCATGCTGGAGTAGATCTGGTTGCCATGATGAATAAAGTCTATGTTAAAGTTCGGGCGTAAAAACAGACATTACAGGATTATATGTCACGGGTGGCTGTGGTATGTAGTCACTCGGTTTTCTGCGTGATTAACTCCCGAGTCTTATTGTGGCATCCAGAGGTATGTCATGGATTAATGTCTGATGGTGTAATATGTACTGCGCTGTCATAGATCTTGATGGTTGGATCTGAGTATGTATATTGTGTGGCGACTAAGGAATGTTGTCAAATCACCACATGGTCCTCACTAGAGGCTGTGCACCTACAGTTCGATCCAAGGAATGTCATCATTAAGACCATCACGATTGTTGTGGAGGCGGAACACCGAGCGTTGTTCTCGTCTGAATAATGTGGTGGGGTTCCACAGGGGGTTTAATTCTAGGATCGTCCATCTCAAATCGTCAATGGAATATTTCAGGTCAATGAAGTGGTTACACATCTTCGTGACAGTGCACCCACATCGAATAGTGCTCTTGTGTTCCCCTATTCTTATTTTTATTGGCCTAGTTGTCATCCCTATATAGAACATCTGACACGGGCATGTAATAGATAAATGCAGTTTTTGGTATTGCGATTTGTGTGTTGTTTCTGTGTCCAGTAGAACGATCCCAATTGTATTGTCTTGGAATGTTTGGTTGAGGTGCATGCGCAGTTCCCACATGGATAGTGTCCACTTATGAGTGGTAAATTCCAGAGTGTGCTTTGTGGTCTGGACTCTTTGGTCTGTGGTCGTGTGTGCACCAGTTGGTCCTTCCAATTGGAAGTTCTCTTGAAGGCAAATCGTGAGCGTTCAAGAGCCATGTTGCCTGTATTGAGTCTTCCAATGTTTTATGTTTTTTTACCTTTTTTTTATCTAGGGGCGTAAAGGTGGTGACACATGTCATGGCGTCATCTTTGGGTCGTGTTATGTTTTCTAGAAGGGCCTCACTGTTGTTGTTGCGGGCTCTTTTTTTCGGCATGTCTAATTACTCGCGAAGGGTAGTTTCTGTCAAGTAAATTTTTACTGAGGTCTTTTGCCTGTATGTCGTAGTCACCCAAACTTCTGCAAATCCTCCTAAGACGCAGGTATTGACCATACGGAAGGTTCTCTTGGAGAGCTTTCTGGTGGTGACTCTCAAAAGACAGTAGGCTGTTGCAGTCTGTGTTTTTCCTGTAGGTTCGTGTGTGTATCTGGCCTTGCGTGAGACAGAGAAGGAGATCCAGGAACGGGAACTCTTTACCGAGATTCAGCTTGTGAATTGTAGAAAGGGATTGACGGAGTTGATCCAGTTTCCAAAGGCCTCACACTTATTCTTGTCTCCTTCCTAGAAGACGAGGATGTCGTCTATATACCGCTTCCATAGGATAATGTTTGCCTGGAAAGGGTTGGAGGCAGGAAAAATGTGTCTAGTCTCAAAATCAGTCATATACAGGCAGACCAGGCTGGGAGCAAATGTGGTATAGAGGTCCCTTGTATTTGATGGTATATTTGTGTTTTATACATGAAGAAGTTGTTTTTGAGAGCTAGGGAAGCACATTCGATTATGAAGTCCACCGGGGCAGTGGTCGGTAGGGTGGCTGTTCTAAGAAATGTGCCGATCACCTCTATTGTGGCATCTTGATGAATGTTGGAGTACAAGGCCTCCACATCGAGTGTCCTCAGGAATGACATCTCTTCTGGGTTATTCATGTTGGCAATCAGGTTAAGTACATCCTTGGTATCTTTCAGAAATGACGGTGTAGTTTGGACCAGTGGTTGAAGGAAATAATCATAGAACAGACTCAAAGGTTCCAAAACCGACCCTATCCTGGAGACAATGGGTCTGCCCGGAGGGGGGGGGGGGGCGCGTCTCCTTATGAATTTTAGGTAGTACGTAGAAGTAGGGTATGGCAGGTAAATTATTCACCAAGAAAGCTGCTTCTCTTTTAGAGACCCGACTCTGGTTCTCAGCAGAGTTAACCATGGTTTTGATGCTTTTGAGGAGATTGCTGGTGGGGCAGTGTCCAATCTTTGGTAGTATCTTGTGTCATCCAATTGTCTTCGGCACTCTGGATCATAGTCCTCTGTCTTCATATTCACAGTGGTGCCTCCTTTATCAGCCGGTTTGATGACGATGCCATCGTCTTGTGTAAGAGAGGTAAGGGCTGTCCTTAGTTTATTTGAAAGATTGTTGAAAGGTCTGTTTTGTTTTAATCCCCCCACGTCTCTGAGAACTGCTTTTTCAAATGTCAAGACTTCGCTAGGAGTCATAGCTGCTGTCGGGGTGAAAGTCGATGGGGTTCTTAGTCCTGAGTCTGTTTGGGTGGAACTAGACTTGCCTTGGAAAAAGGCGCGTAATCAGATTTTCCGAAAAAATGGTTGCAGTTCACCTGTCAGGCGAAACTGGCCTTCACGAGGAGTGGGGACGAACCCAAGACCACTCTGTAAGATAGTGGTTTCTTCTTCACTTAGGATCCTATCCGATAGGTTGATTATTAGTTTTTTTTTGGCTTTCTGGCTCCTGGTTTGGCGTTGGATCTCTGTCTCCTGCCACCGTACCTGTTTGTAGTTGCCTCTTCTTCTTCGTCTGCCTCTGCCCCTGCCTCTGCTCCAAAAAGGTTGGGGGACAGGGTAGAAGGGTTGAGAAGGTTGTTGTTGCCCAGGGAAGCCAGGATACCACATTGGGTTAGCGCCTGAGAATGGTGGTGTGTGTGAACCGTACATCGGGGGCGTTGATAGTAGTCCTTGGCAGCTTCTTTTACTGCCTCGGCTGCCATTGCTGGAGTCACTGTTGGATGACTGTGATGTTCTGTGGGACTATATTGAGCAGTCGTCAGATGACTGGTCGCTGCTGGATGGTTGATAGTCTTCTTGGTGTAAGGGTATATCTTCTCCTAATCAAATCTCCGGATGTCCTTCTGGAGTTTCTGTATTTTCTGTTGCATCAAGTAATCTTTGTGTTAATTTCAGAGTTTATTTCTGCCAGACGTGACTTGAAGGCCGAAATGCTAATGCTGGTCTTGAGGGCATTCTCTGCTATGTTAATCTTGGTGATTAGGGCTTCGGATAGGCGTTTTGCAGTGCTGATGAGGAGGACCAGCAGTCCCATGTGCATTTCCAGGCAATTTGGCTCCATTCCAGCCAAAATATTAAGTCTTCTAGAAACTGGTGCGGTGCCGTGTTCGCTATCAAGCCATTTGGTGCTGTATTTGCTCTCAAATATTCTGTCATTATAGCACCATGTAGTGCTATCTTCATCTGCTGTTTCTTCAATGAGGTGACAGAGTTCCAGTTGCCTTGGCTACTGCATGATGGAGTGCCACCATCTTCACCCAGTAGTGATGGTGTTCTCAAGATTTCTGCGACAATGTCTTCACCAAAACTAAGACCTAGATTGCTGTCCATGTTGTGATGTTACAATTTATGTATGCTGGTAGACCTAGACCCCCCTTTAGGAACTGCATACTTCCTGTCTTTTAAGCCTGACACAGGGGCACATATACTGGACCTTTTTCTAGCCCCAGTCCCCCCAGTTTGTGTTCATCGTTGTGAAGTACCTTTGGTCTATAACTTTGTACACTAATTCCCTCTGGGGGATACTATGCAGACATTTGGGTATGCTATGCCAGAGCTGATCCCATCCTTGTTTTCTATATCCCTATGAAGGTCAGTCTCTTATCGAGATTAGTAGGGATGTGGGGCTATCGGTTTTGAGTCCTTTAGCACATTCTATGTTGCAGCGATTAGCCCTTTTGTGCTTGAGTGTGTACGTACCAGGTTCTCAAAGGGTGTGTGGGAATTAGTGGGGTATAGGGGCCCAATGTCATAGTTGGCAATATTGGAGTCCGGAGGTTTCTCTGATGTGGTAGTCCTGTTTGCACTGCTCACATGATTTAATGGAGTTTCCCTGGAAAAGATCGTTTAGAGTCCTGCAATCTTCTTTGGTTCAGTTATTGAAGGACTTGGGATCTAGGGCTGGAGTGAATTCGGGTTTCTGACTATCAGGGTGTTTGGGAATGGGGAGGTCATGAGGCCATTTTTAATAGCCAAGTTGTCCAATATATCAAGGACTGTTTTTGTGAGGTACGCTCTTTTCGAGCGTGCATGGCGGGGAAGCCATGCAAGGTCCCATAACGGGCGGCAGGCGACTGCTCTATCCATGTGACACCAATGTCTCTCACTCTGCCTTATTTCCCATTTGGAGATAAATTGCAGTAGGCCACACAATAGTATTGTATGAGGTTTGGGCATACCAGACCCAATCCTTCCATGGGTAGCATGAGCTTTTTCTGTATGCGTGATTGCTTCCCATTCCATACAGACACATATATGTGTGCTTATAGTTCGGTGACATCTGTCGTGGTTATGGGTGTAGAGAGGGTATGAAAGAGTTGGAAGGATGTTCATTTTAATGGTGTTAATCCTCCCAAGTCAGGACTGGTATAATGGCCTCCGTAGATCGTCCAATATAGCCTTTCAACAGGGGGCTCAGTTTCGCCATGACCATTCATCCATGCGGGTGCAAATATGTAGGACTAAGTAGCATATCGATGAAGTGGCCCATTGAAATGGTGCTCCCATTCTCAATTTGAAACCGGGTACCCTCTCAAATTGGTCTAGGGCAGACAACAGTGCCAGCAAAGAGTTGGGTGAGTTGGTGAGAGTGAGAAGTGTATTCTGCGCCAACAAGTTAAGTTTGTGCTTCCTACCCCCAAATGGTATGCTTGTAACAGCGCAAGTCATTGCCAGGGGGTCAACGACAATGAGAGGGGAAAGAGGGCAGCCCTGTCTCATCCCTCTGGCAAGCTTAATCGGGGTGGTGCGTTGCCAGTTAACCCTTATCACCACTGTGAGGGTAATGTACCCTTCCATGTTTTTATCCCTAATCTTGGGTCCGATCTGGATTTTCACAAGGACTGCCTCCCTCCAAGAAGGCCCAGCTGACTCGATCGAAAACTTTTTTTTCAGTGTCTAAGGAAGTCAGTCGTCCTGGTATGTCTTTTATGTTCTTTTTCTACTAAGTGGGAAAGTGTTGTCTGCTCCTTGTCTATTGGGGATGCATCCTACCATGTCTAGGTTGATTAACCCTGGGAGGAGGGCATCCAGGCGCATCGCTAAAATTTTTGTGTATAATTTTGCATCTATATTCAAGAGGGCGAAAGGGCGGTATGACATGCATTGCATGGGGTCTATCCCTGATTTTGGGATTGGTGTTATCTCTACTTCGCACACTGTGGGTAGTGAGAACTCTGTGGACCTAGTCCAGTCTGGTTTCTGGTAGGTCTGGATTGCCTCTACTTGCCTGAAGTAGATCTTTGGTAAAGGTCAGGATGTCGGATCTCTCTGCTTGCTTAGGGACCCCAAGATGTGTTATTTTATCGCATCTGCTGCGGTTTTCAAGGTTTTCCTGTTTGATTTGTTGGTCCACATTCTGTTCCTCCAGCAGTGGGACTCCTTGCCACAGCATTTCCTGGTCCTCTGTCTTCGAATCCACTATGCGCTCTAGATAGTCTACTTGTTGACCCAGCATTTTTGAGCTCCTGTAGACAAGACTGAGTGTAGCAGTCTGCTATTTGGGTGAATCTCTGCCAAAATGTAATATACGTAGTCTTTGGTTATTGAAGTGGGTATGGGTGTCTAGCTTTGCATGGGGGAGTCCTCAGGTTTGTGAGCGTCCCCGTTTCCCATCCCCGGCGGGGGTCCTAGCTGATCATGCCTTCAGTAGCAAGTGTTTCTGAGGCGATGAGCTTCTGCGCGGTTTCATCTGATCTTGAGGGCCGTGGACCCAAGTGCAGCCACGGCTAATCGGGGCCCAGATCACCAGAATCTCCGCCAGTGGCTTCCCTCTTGCAGTCAGGATGGCAGCCTGTGCACTCTTTAACTTACCTGGGGTGTCGCAGGTGTTTCAAAGTGGAGTACCGGAGCAGGGTTCCCCCTCTGGTAATGCGGCAGAACCAAGGTGATGGCTGCAAGTAGGGGGTGGACTTGTCCCGTCCTCCCTCCCCTGGTGTAGGTTCAGGCCAGTTGGGTGTCCGGCTGCGTGTGCATCCTGAATGCTGAGGGGCTGCAGCATGACATTCCCTGCCTCCTGAGGGTTGTGTTCTCTGCACCCCTAGTACTGCTAGCGCTGGTCGCAATGCTCGGTCACTGCAGATGTCTCTATTCCTTTGTCGTTTTTGGGCCCGCCTGATGTTCAAAATGACAGTGGTATCTCGCCCACTGCAATGCTAGGGCCGGGTGTGCTAAAGTCAGCTGCTTTCGAGCTTCTCCCGATACCAGGCGAGTCCACTGCGGGTTTTGACTTACCAGGGCTTTTTTGGCAGGCTCTAGCCTCCAAGTTTGGGGTGCTTTTGTATGGCTTTGGGGAGGGATGGAGTAGAGCTCTAGCAAGCAGCTTCCGTCTCCATACTTGGCTTGCCCACCCAAGAAAGCTGGCATATTTATTTATCAATTGTAGGAAGGACCTGGAAGAAAGACAATCCGGCACTCTGATACTCAAAATTATTCAGGTTCTTGGATGCCTCGATAATTCTCTCCATCATTCAGAACTGCAATTTTCACAATTCTATCTCTAGCCGAGGATTTGGGAACTCCACTCTGTATGCCCTTACTGTTGCATTATGTGTATCATTTGCCTCCGTCAGGGCAGCCCCAAAGAGTTCCCAAGGCAACTGTAGATATTGGTGCCCTCTCTGTAAGGCATCTTACCTTGATGTTGTCACTGTTAGAAGCTTAAGCACTTATAGATTCCTCAGGTGTGTGTGTCTTTAGTGTATGTCTTCCTAGCTTCCTCTCTCACTTGTACTGGTTTGAAACTACACTCTGTAATGCCGAGCCTAGGGCCAAGGTTGCATATTTCCCCTCACTTCAGCAGGACTCCTCTTGCTTTAGTCTCCCCTACATTGTAGCTTTCTGAACTCTGCAAGGCCTGTTCAGTGTTCCTCGTCTTTAGCATGAGGAACATCCCCCCCTTCATTGGTGAGGGCAAAGCAGCGCTGGCTCAGTATAGGTGCTCACACACAACCATTACATGCTTCCATCCGTACACCCCAAAATTCACTGGCCCCTATGGTGAGGCCCACCCCTAGGGTGGTGTTGAAAGTGTAGGTAGTCTGGCACTCTGATGCCACTGTTTTCTACTAGTGCACCCCTCACTTTGTGATGCTGGAATCTTCAGGATGGGGCTGGGCAGGAGATCACCCCCCCTTGACTGCGGCCTACAGTTGTTAAGTCCATGTCCTCTTGCCAGGTTCACCTTTCTCCAGATGGTTCCCATCAACCCTGGCACTATCGTGGCTCATTCTAGTCCATGGTCTCCTAGTGGGAATCTGTCTTCTTCAGTGCTTAACGGGGCTCTCCTTGTCAAAAAAAACTCTCATGTCATCTGTTCTGCCTTTCTATGCTGATTGCCCGGATTGTGTGGGGAATGGAAGGGCAGGGCCCAATGTGGCTTTGGAGCCCTGACTGGCTCGACCATGTCAGCAGTCATCTTGGCCAAAAGTCCAGCAATACTACAACGGAGTGCCTTTTCTCCAAATTGGCTAAGAGCAGATGTAGTACCTCTACACAAGAAGGGTGACAGAATGTTCCAAGCAGCTACTTCCAATAAGCCTGTAGATAATATCCAGAATTTGTTTATGTACATTGCTTTCCATGCTGGAGACCGACACCAAGGACAATAAGATCCTCTCCCATTCCCAAGCAATCTACAGAAAGAAAACCAGTACAGCCGACCAAGTGTTTAGGTGTCATCTACTTCTAGAGAAATTGGCTACTGCTTTACGTGGTTGTTGTAGACCTGAGGCCCACTTTTGACCTTTGACAATGTCCCCAAGCATCCGTTCTGGAGCTCATTCAATGCTCTGTGCATTCCCCCTGGCCACTTGAACACCCTGATGGGAATTTCACTACAGCATGCTGGGGACCAGCAGGAGAAACCCCAAGCCTTTTCCTTATTAACAGACGTGTTTGCCAAAGCTGCTCATTAGCCCCTCTATTTCCTGTATATCAGGCCAGTGGCAAGGGCAGTTAGTGCTTGTATAATCGATTAACCGAACCTAGGTGGGCATAATATTGCATCCCTCTTGTTTGCCATTGATACTGTATTAGTGTCTTTGAAACCAAAGGCTCCTGGTGGCCTACAGAAGTTCATAGATAAATTCAAGTTTTGTTGCTAAAAGGGCCTGGGTATTAACACCACCAAAACTAAGCTGATGATGGTTAAACCTCATAAAGGTGTCAAGAACAATTTTAAGCTGGATAACCCTTTCCTTGAGCAGGTGCACACATTTTCAGACCTACCATTTGAGTAACATCCAATATAAAATTGACAAAAGCTATATCAAGGTCAAGCAATCTATGTGCATAATGAACAAGGGCAGCTATGCACTTTGATCTCTGGTCTTCTCCTGAGCTTATTACTTTAGGCACAGCATATGTACAAAAATTGCTCAAAGGGGAAGGTGCTTTTAGAAACCACCACAGGGAGTTTGAACAAGGTCTTTTTGACCCCTAAGTGTACACCTAGTTTTGTGACCTATTTGACTGTCATGGAACTAGTGCTGGCTAAACTTTTGTATCTTAGCTTAGGACTGGCATTTTACCATTGACATATTTGACCTGCAAATGGGATGCTGTGCATGGCCAGACAAATCAGCTCAAAAGGGGTTTGAAAACAGTTGAAAATGAGACCCACTTCCTGATCCTCTGCATGATGTAGAGCTGACGCACTAGCTCCCACAATTAGTCCTTAGCCCTACAAAAAGCGGGGCAGGGCGCGGACGCGCACGCGCGCAGCAGACACCCTGTGAGTACTGGATGCAGGATCTATGATCCTTGACATCGCGCCTGTCTTTTTTCAGCCTTTTTAATACAAACACAGTTCAGCTGATCAAACACCAATCTTAATCTCTCTGTTAGCCCTGTACACAGTCGACGGTGTTGCTGCTGTTTTTTACTTATTTTAATTGCGCCGCTTGCATTTCTTTAGTTCTCAGTCCACCTACCTGTGCTAACAGTTGCCTGCAGTCCACGGTCCGTCACGGCTTGTGCCGATTGAACGGAGGGACGAAAAAGGCATTTACATCACTTCCGGTTTGCCGACCGGAAGTACAGCTGACGCACTAGCTCCCACAATCAGTCCTTAGCCCTACAAAAAGCGGGGAAGGGCGCGGACGCACGCTGCGGTGCGCCAAAGGCAAGCCCGTCTGCGCCCGTCTGCGCCAGACCGCTGCCATGATCCTTTCTCCTTCCACCCTGTCCCAGGTCTCTGACCTGGTGTGTCTAATTAGTGAGTGATCAATATGGCACCGCTAAAATACTCTAGTCGAGAGTTAAAAGATCTAAACAATCTCCATTTCAGACCCTCCGTCACATTAGAAGATAAAACCATCAGTAGGGTGCAAGGTATATCACATCCAATTGAACCGGCTCTATCGAGCAAAACCCAAATATCTTGTGACCCAAAACTCCTAAATCACTAAGGGCAATATATTTTAACGCACGGAGGGAAGAGGTGTGGCGCCGCGGCCAGGGCGACTGACGCTGGAATCTGGGGCTCACGGTTCGATCCCCGGCACCGGCGGCAGATCAGCCCAGCACCATGTGACTCTGGGCAATAGCTTGCTTAATCTTCCCGACGGCCCCCAGCGCCGGGATGCCTTCGGGTAGCTGTTCGCGCTTTACAAATACTGGATTTACATTTACATTTATCCCGAAACATTCTGTGGAGATATGGAGTCTCATGGATATGGAGTCACCGGACATTTGCTTTGTCACAGAGACCTGGCTACATGAGCACGCCACCGCAGTTGTAAAAATTGCTTTTCCATCTCAATATAACATAACTAGAGTAGACAGGAGAAAAGAGGAGGAGGACTATTCATAGCTCAGGCCAACTTGAATTATGCGATATTAAGATCGAGGGACCATCTAGGGGCGCCTGGAGGGGAGCGCTATTATATAGACCTCCCGGCCCCAAAAACGATTTCTCAGACAAACTACTTGAGACGATCGCCCCGCAAGTATTGGCCTCTGACCTTTTTTTCTTAATAGGAGATTTTAATTATCATGCCGAGATATCACAGGATCCAGACACAGAACAGCTGATCACAAATATGAGTACATTGGGATTAGCCCAATTGGTAACAGATCCCACCCATATTGCTGGTCATACGCTTGACTTACTGTTTACGAATTCCTCAGATATCACAGTAGAATCTCCATCTCCATTGTTATGGACTGATCATTATTTATTAAAATTTGTTATTCCAGTACACATGATCAAAACCGATCTTAGAAATGAACCAATATTGCGAAGGTCATGGCGTAAAGTCACTCCACCTCTCTTTGTAAAACATTTCAGCCCTTCCCATCATAGCCATAAGGCCAACATCGATCAAGCAGCAACTGCCTTTGAGAGAGCAATAACGGTTGCCTTAGACAAAATTGCCCCCCTCACCAGGGCTAAAGTTAAACCTAGGATTGCTCCCTGGTTTACGGAGCAACTAAAGACAGTGAAGCTCTCCTGCAGGACAGCAGAGCGGAAATGGAGAAAAAGTAAAGATCCGATCCATCGCGAAACATATAAAAATATCCACCGAAGCTATATGGAGGACATTAGACAAACAAAAAAAATGTTTCTCCTAAACCAGATAGATGAGGCGGCGAACTCCAGTAAGGAGCTCTACCAAATTCTAAAAGAATTTACAGCACCTCCCACTCAGTCACTAATCCCTAACTCACAGGACTGGACCGACTCTCTCTCCAAATTTTTCAAAGAAAAAATCATTGCAATTCATAACTCTTTTCCGCCCCAAATAAATAACAACCCTTTAGGAAATTTATCCATTATGTCCCCAGGCCCCCCTCATATCCTGGATGAATTTTCCCAATGCAATACAGAGGTAGTGGCAATAGCTATGCAGAAAATAAAATCGGGCTCGCCTATTGCCTATTGACCCCGTGCCACCAAAATTTCTTCCAATCATTGCACCGGTGCTGTTGGATAGTCTAACTGACTTATTTAACAAGTCCCTATCGCAAGCCAAGGTCCCAAAAATATGGAAAGCTGCCAGAGTTGGGCCTATTTTAAAGAAACCTACTGCCGACCCAAAATCCGCCTCGAACTACCGGCCCATCTCGTTGCTTCCTCACTTTGGGAAGATACTCGAATCACTAGTAAATAAACAGCTCGTTATCCACCTTGAGAGCCATGGACTACTGGACCCCTCTCAGTCGGGTTTCCGGGCCGCCCACAGTATGGAGACAGCACTGGTAGAGGTAACAGATAACATCAGGCTAGCATTGGACAGAGGTCAGTCATCAATTCTAGTCCTGCTAGATTTATCTTCTGCCTTTGACACCATCTCCCACAGCATTCTAGAACATCGGCTCTGGGAGATTGGTGTCAGGGGAAATGCCCTAAAATGGCTCAAAAGTTATCTAACTGACCGAGCTGCAACGGTTCAGGTGGGAAACACTGTTTCATGTAGTAGACCAGTCAAAATGGGAGTGCCACAGGGCTCTATTTTGAGCACGACTCTTTTTAATCTCTACGTGACACCGCTGGCCAAGTTGATCAGATCTCACGGCTTTGGTGTAGTATCATATGCCGATGATACTCAGATCTTGATCACCCTTGGCCCAGATCCGGTTGAGACAAAGATGCGATTTAAAGAATGCATGTCCCAAGTCGATGGGTGGATGAGCACATATCACCTTCAATTAAACGGAGGCAAGTCCGAGATTGTGCTTTTTGGCAAGGCTCATGAATACTGGTCACATGACTGGTGGCCTCCGAACCTTGGCCCCTGTCCAATTCCAAAACAGTCGGTACGGAATTTAGGATTCCATATGGACAATAAATTGTCAATGAAAAGCCAGATTAACCATATAATTGGCTCCTGTTTTGGCGTGATGCGTAGTTTACGCAAGGTTTTTAAATGGATTCCGATGGAGGCCAGAAAACCACTAGTTCAGGGACTGATTATCAACCGCATGGACTACGGCAATGCCCTGCTGTCTTCAATTAACGAAAGCCTTCTTACAAGGCTTCAGATTCTGCAGAACACCGCGGCCAGGCTGGTTCTCAATCTTCCGCCTAGATCCCCTTCGGCCCCCAGCCTGAGATCCCTACACTGGCTCCCAGTCAGAAAACGAATTCGCTTCAAGATTCTTTGTTTAACACACAAAAATATGTACGGAACAGGCCCGGGGTATTGGGCCAAAAAGCTAAGTTGGTACAAGCCTTGTAGGACCCTGAGATCAAGTAAGGAATCATTTCTTACACCACTCAGAATCCGCACCACTAGAAATGGAGGAAGGTCCTTTTCTTTTCTTGCCCCAGCTTTTTGGAATAAACTGCCCTCAAACTTGCGCATTATCACAGATCACAACTGCTTTCGCAGGAAGCTAAAGACATGGCTGTTCGACAACTAAATTAGCAAGCTCTCAGAGCTGTCTGCAAGCGCCATGAGACTTTCGAGTGATTTGTGCACTGAATAAATGTCCCATGATTTGATTTGATGTAGGCCATTTTGAGGGAAAAAGGCTCGAGCAACTGCTAAGAAACAAGAAACATGGGCATTTGGAGCATGATCTTTTGATGGACTTGATAAAGACGTGTGATGTTCACTGTCACACGCTTCTTGCTGGCTACCAATCAGCAACGTGTTATCCTTGAATTATTATATTTTTCAACCTTATTAGTATATGACTTTTTTTTAAAGAATTTGTTTGTGTTTTTGTGGGTTTTATGGGCTTTAATCTGAAATAAACTTAATTCTAATTTTGGCATTTATCGGTGTGATAAATAAAGGCACATTTGCAACCTCTAGAACCTACTCTTTGGGTCTTTTTAACCTTAGAATTAGATTCCAGTATCCACTTTGAAGATTAAATGAGCAAACAAAACTATTTATTATTCATTATTTTTTATTCTAATTTATTATTACCTTGGCAGAGCATGCCTTCAAGCAATTTTTTTTGGCAGAGTTTGGATTATTTTTGCAGTCATTGTGCCTTCAAGTCCCCCATTAAGTTGAGGCTGCAGAAAGCGATCTTTCGCTTCCAGACTCCATTTCTTTGAGTGAGTGAGAGATCCACGCTGCACGCCCTCAGATTTTGGTATGTGCAATGTTGTGAATGGGGAGTCTCCTAACCGCTTGTCTTGTTGGCACCAGTGGGAGTGGTGCAACTATTTCTAAGGGGGGATACCTGGCTCTGGTGGTTAGGCTCTTGGACAGGGCGCAGCAGCCTCAGCATGGCCTCATTCTATTGACACCGAGAAGGTATAGACTTCTCAGAAGTGCAGCACAATCTGTGGAAGTTGAGCAAAGCCCATTACTTTCTGTCCATGGACTCTTTGTGCCACCACTTGAACAGCTATTCTGGGTTTGAGCTGTGTGTGTATAGAGCAAATCCTCATGGAATTAACAGGACTTCTGCCGATGTTGTGGGGGTGGGGGGGCTCTTGACTTCTGGTGCTATTACTATTAAGAGGAGGACTATTGCTAAAGCTGGAGGATGATGATTATGCCACTCTGTTAGTTTGAAAAAGCAAGGCGTCTTTACCACTTGCATCATAAGGGAGGGGCACTACAGTGCAAGGAGGTGCTTCAATATCACAGGCAACTCCTACTATCTTGTTTGGCTGTTGGACTAATGGCACCTAGAACACTCAAATCCATAGTCTGAATCATAACAGAATATCGATATGAGTTAAAGAATCAATGCATTTTTGTAGATATTCACTGGGTTCTATATAAAGCAAATCCAGAGAGGAAGCAATGGGACACTGTATATAGAGGAAGGGGTAGGCAGTAATTCAATATCATGTACAACATGTGTGGTGGAAGGAAGTATGGAGGATATTTCAGTATCAGTCGCCCTTGTAGGTTGGAGTTACTTCATCATTCAGACAGATGCTTCTTGAAGAGATCATTTTCCATCTCCATTCTACTGTGTTGGAGTGAATATAAGTTGGGAACTGCCGATGTCCAGATGGGAAAAGACAAGCAATTGGCCAGTAGGTCTACAGTCTGATTTATGGTAGTATGAATTTATCCTGCATAGAAGTGATACCTTCTACCTGCCATGGTGATCTAGTTTTCCAAGATGTTTCTTGTACTGTTTCATTTATATAAAACTATTGATTTGCTGGACACCTCTTGTACATTTAAAATGTTTCCATTGGTCTTCAGAAAACCCTTGAAAGCCACATGGAACGCCTGGAAATGGAGTTGGAATACCTGAAGGCATGTGTAGCTGAAGAAACTAGGATGATGTCTGAGCTGGAGGTAAGAAACTCTGCCTTTATATGTGACCCCCCGATACTCACAAGGAACATAGCATAAACGAAGACAATGTGTGCTGCACTTTCTGTTGAATGCATCATAGCACAGAGACCACAGGGGAGGAATTCACTTAGACTCACAAACAGACCCGGACATTGGCGATAAGTAGGATCTCACTGATAGTCAAAGAGGTAGAGCTGGAGGTCAGGGACATGGGGGATGTCCTTAAGAGTGACATTTGTATAGCTCAAGGTCAGCGATGGAATCACAAAAAGTAGGAAAGACTTCAGTCATAACTTTAGTAAGTGTTAGAGCAGAGACAAATTGAAGCCTCCCTCCAAACATAAGGGCTGAAATATGTGGACTTGAGTAACAGTCTCCAAAAGCTGAATCATGGCACAATCACAGGTTGTACCCATATCTCTCTGTGTTACAGAAGCCTTTGATGTGAAGGATGTTATTGAAATGTTGAGTGCAGCTACACCTAGTAAATGTGAAACAAAATGGAGGGAAAGCCCTTCTGGATGGAGACAGTAACTGCGGGTGTGGGCTAAAGATGTGCTGTTCTAATGGACATGTTCTGGTGGATTGCTTATATTTTTATTTTAATAAGGCATTCATTTTTAAAATCTGTTCTTATTAAATATGGTATAAAGACGAGGATGGACGGCATTAGATTTTCATAATATGCAATTTCCGGATGTAAGCTGTGCAGAGGGCCGGTTTTTACTGGCTGCAATGGTATAGGATGGATTCCTTACATATCATTTTAATAAGGCATTCATTTTTCAAAACATATTCTTAATAAATATGGTATAAAGATCAAGATGGCCATAAGATATTTGTATTTTTAACTGTAATTTGCATGTTTTTAGGTTTTTACTGGCTGTGATGTCATTGATCTTTTTTTGTAATTTTAATACCCAATGCTAATATTTTATTGTTTAACAGATTATGTTCTAAATAAATTATTATTTTTACTAATAGTAAAAAAGATGAGTTGGGCATCAGAGAATATTCCTGCAGGTTATCAAAACAAACAGGGAAGTGGCTATCAAAAACAACATTTTAGAGATCTTTGATGAAGTGCAATGTTTGTAACATGACAATGGAGAGCAGATGTAAAAATGACTTTTTTGCAACAATTTGACTCCAGATTGTTACAGAACCTCTATATATTGTTCTGCTTCACCTATGGATATTTTACATAGTTGTTGCCTACATTACAGCCTGAGCCAGTCACCAACTCTTAGTGTAACTGGAGGCTCTAAATTGTACTTTGACAGAAGTCATTTTGAGAGACCAGGTTAGGGTGTCTTCCACCTTCCAAATATGACGTCATGGGGTTTAGTTTCACCAGTGAAACCAATTATTATGTCCTGACTCATCAGCTAAACTCAACCACTGACAAATATAGACCACAAAAACCTTAAGTTCACAAAAACTCACCAAAGTCTGATACAGCCCACAGCTCATTTTCATTGATATTTAGGCCACCTTGCCTTTCTGTGAATTTTCATTATCCTATACTTGAAACACAGGCACAGATACTTATCAGTGACTAGCGACTTGATTTCCTTCATTAACTAGACTCAGCTACCTAAGCTTTATTTTCTGTTGGACAACGTCAAATATGAAAAAATATCTTGTAAGCGCTTAGAGCATCAATGGCGGAAAGATTTCTTCGACGGCAATAAGGCTGCTTATAAGTTAGCACAAAAAAACTACCATTCTCTTATTAAGAAAACCTGCGCTGCTTATTATAATGACAGAATAGAGCAGGCAGACAACTCCTCTAGAGAACTATTTGCCATCCTTAAAGACTTACCTCCTTAGAGAGAACCATGGTTTCCGCCATTAGTTCTCCAGAGTCGTGTAACCAGTTTCCCGATTTATTTGCTTTGAAGGTATCTAAAATATACGATTCCTTTCCTGATGAGGCCTGTAATGGTAATTTTGCTCAATCTGAGAGAATCTCTGTATTTGGGACCAACCACTTCTCAGAGTTCTCGCCCCCCTCGCTGGAAGATTTAAAAGGTGTAGCTTCTGGTTCTCCAATGGACCCAGCTTCGCCTAAAATCATTAGGGAAGGGCTAGACATAATACTACCCTGTGTACAGCAACTTCTGGAGCTATCCTTCCATTGTGGTGAGGTCCCGAGTAAGTGGAAGCAAGCAATTGTCCTCCCCTTAAAGAAAAAAACATCAGCAGATCCGGTTCTGTTGGGTAACCTGCGTCCTATTCCACTGCTGCCTTACTTCTCTAAAATAGCAGAGAAGGTGGTGAACACGCAATTGGTTGCACATATTAACCGGCACAACCTATTCCATCCCACGCAATCAGGCTTCAGAGCCACATACTCTACGGAGTCAGTGTTACTCCTCGCCACGGAGACACTACGCAGGCATGCGGATGATGGTCAGACTGTAGCTTTGGTCCTGCTGGACCTCAGCGCAGCCTTTGACATGGTATTCCACAAACTGCTCCTGCAGCGACTTTGGTCGGGTGGGCTGGAGGGAGCAGCTCTAAAGTGGATGATTTCCTTCCTTCAGGATCATAACTTTCAAGTTGCACAGCGTCCACATATGTCCAAAAGCATTTCACTCTCACAAGGGGCCCCACAGGGCTCAATTTTGAGCCCAACTCTTTTTTATCTTTACATCGGACCCCTGGCAGAGATTGTGGAAAAACACAATGTCACCGTTGTGTCCTATGCAGACGACACACAGCTTGTTGTCACTTTATCCCACAACTCAGAAGATGCAGCCATCCAGTTATCTTCCTGTCTGAGGGACCTTGCTTCCTGGATGTCAAGTAATTGCCTCAAGCTGAACGGCAGTAAAACTAAGGTCTTGGTCGTAGGGAAGTCCCCTTCCATCTGGTCCTCAGCGTGGTGGTCCCAGAATATGGGTCCTACACCTATCCCTAAGGAGGAAGTCAAAAATCTAGGAGTTTGGCTGGACCCTAAACTCTCCTTGGAGACCCACACTAGGAGGGTTACAGGGAAATGTTTTAGAATCCTCAAAATGTTGAGGAAAACTCTGGATATCCTCCCCATCTCAGCCAGAAAAGCCCTGGTCCACACTCTGTAACGTCCCAGTTGGACTATGGAAATGTCCTCTATCTTGGAGCAACAAAAATATTTCTCTATAGGCTACAACACATTCAGAATGCGGCAGCACGCCTGGTTTTCAACTTGCCTAGTAGAGCTTCCTCTGAGAAAGCCCTAGACTCCCTACACTGGCTGCCTGTTAATAAGAGAATTCTTTTTAAAGCCCTGTGCTTTTGCCACCGGAGTCTGCAGGGCAAAGGACCCAGTTATTTCCATGATCCTCTTGTCCCCCATAGTCCGACGCGTCACCTCAGATCAATGGGGGCTCACTTGGTTAAAGTCCCTAAAATCTAAAGAGCAAGAATGGGTGTGCGTTCATTTGGTTATATGGCAGCCAAAAACTGGAATGCATTGCCTCTTTTTCTTAGAGTAGAGCCATCGGAGAACACTTTCCGAAAAAGATTGAAAACTTGGCTCTTCCAGCTCTGAGGTTTTTTGTGTTCGTATTGCCCCTATTTCACTGCTTTCTGTCCCTTTCAGCCATTTTTACGTAGCGCGGGAACACACCAGCTGGTGTAACCAGGCGCTTTATAAATTATTTTAATAATATTATTATTATTATTATTATAATAAGAATGGCAGTGTGGATGGACAATTATTTTGAAAGCTACATTCTTTCGTAGAGGAAATATTTTTATAGGTTAATTATATAAACACTGTGAATATTTTCCTTTATATTATGTGACTACCTTCTTTATCTGCAATATATTTTGTGTACAATATTGATACATATGTTAACTGATCGAGTTAATACGTTTAGTATAACATGGCTGCAGCAATGCTATTGTTTCATTTTGCATTATCGGATCAAGGTTCCTGATTTTAGAGATCCTGCCTGCGGAAGGAAATTATGTGGAGGCTCAATGAAGCTGTATGAAGTAATGGTTACAAACAGAACATGAAACAGATTTGTGGGTGGCTGGGTGGTTTCATGCTGTACAATTGCAGGCAGGCTTCCTCCTCTCCTGTCCTACCTGTCGTTTGCGGGCAATAGATCTTCGTGTTCACCATTGTACCAACTGGTGGGTGTCTTATTTTTATCTTACTATAGCCTACCGTAAAGAATCCTTATGTATTTTAAAAAGAAAGGAATGATGATGTCACAGTAGGTGCATTCACAATATAATACGTCCGTACACTTTCAATAACTACCTGGATGGATTAATGAAATGGTTTTAATGACCTGTGCAAACAGCATTCTAAGAATATATATTTCGCATATTCATCTACGAAATAACATCTAGATTTGCCTGGTATTCAGTAACCTGCTAGCCTGTGTTAGACTCTTGTGGGCATTGACCAGAGGGATGTGGATAGTCCCGGCACCCAGCATTAATACAGGTATTCCAACTGTGTGACACCCACAGAGTACTGTATGTATTATTTTAAACAAAGACAGGAACTCTGGGGTAGTAGCAGTTTAAATGGAGAGTGTTGGAAGTGACATCCTTGGTGTTGTTGTTGCCTAACCTTTTGCCTTCTAGACTCCTTTTGCTGACTTCATTTTTACTGGTTTTAGGACTGCTTAAGTGTTTGTGCTCTCATTTAAACGTGGTGGAATTGGCTTACACCCAGTTGCCATATTTAATTTACTTATACGTCGCTAGTAAAGTGGTACTACAGGTATCCAGGGCCTGTAAATTAAATGGTACTAGTGGACTTGCAACACCTGTTGTACCACCCACTTAAGTGGCCCTGCAAACATGTCTGAGGCCTGCCATCGCCGCCTGTGTGTGCATTTTTAAACTGCCATTTCAACATTGCAAAAAAAACCTTTTGCCAGGCCAAGCCCTTCCTTTTTAATCCAGATAACCCCTAGGGGTGACCCTGATCAGCCCAGAGGGCAGAGTGCAGTGTATTTAAAAAGTTGGACATGTACTTTAAGTCTTACATGTCCTGGTAGTGAAAAATTCGGAAATTAGTTTTTCACTACTGCAAGGACAACCTCTCCCAAATTACATTTAATAAGTGATAACTTCCAAATGGGAACGGAGAGTTTGGTGTCTAAAGAATTGTAATTAAAAGCCCTCTTTAATGATAAAGTTGATTTTTAAGTCGCAGTTTTGAAAATGCCACTTTTAGAAAGTTGACATTTTCTTATGCCAACCATTTGGTGTCTGCTGACTGTATCCTGGATGATAGTACTAGATGTAATTGTTAGTTCATGTTGTGCATTGCTCCCAGGTAGTGAGACAAAGGTAAGCTAGGTTTTGGCTGAATGGGCCACTCTGCACATCACAAAGGCCCTACCTAAGCACCCTCACAAAGGTGTTCGACATTAGTCTATTCTTGCCTTAGACAATCTGGGACCAGGCCAGGGAGGCAGGAAATTCAAAACACATCAGGGTGGTGGAAACCTACAGTGCCTTCTAATACTTCAAAGTGGACACCAGGTACATATATTGAACCCTTAGACCCAACTTTTCAGTACACATATCGACAAGTGGAAGACTCGGAAGAACGACTGCTTTGCTGCTCTGCAAGGAGGACTGCCACTCTACTGCCCTGCTGCTCTGGTGACTGAACCTACTTCTTGAACCCAGGATCTGCAGAGTAACTTTAAGGGCCAGTTGGCTGGCCTCCTAATTAGAAGCCTCCGCGACACAACAGGCTTCCTCCATTTTGAACTCAGCACCAGAACTCTGAGAGCTGTGAGTCTTGCCCTCCCAAGTGTTGTCAATCCAGTCCTGGACCCTTGTAAATGGGCCTGAAGGGTGCTTTGCCAGTCCAACTGTAGTACCAGCAGAACTGACACATCAAAGCTGCTGCGTGACGCATTGCCTCTCCAAACTCCTCATTGGGACTGCTGCGTCACAGGTCCCTGGCGCCGACTTCTCATTATCGCCTGCAGCCCTCCAGGAATTGCAGCTTCGCATCGCAAGCCCCTAGATGATGGCACCACCAACGACGACACAGGACTCCGCATTGCAAGACTCTCAGCTTCTTTGAAACTAGCTGTTGCACAACACGTCTCAACCACAAAGCTGCGCAACGCAAGCCCCTCATTGATGGCATCCATGATGACGATGCAGTACCTTGTTTCGCAGCTCCTAGGAATTGCCTCTGTGCAACGCATCCTCCATGTGGGACTCAGCATCTCTCAACAACCAGGTTTTAAGGTACTTTGTTCAGCTGGCCTCACTGGGTTTCTGTAGCAAGCTGGTGCTCAATCGTGGTCGTCCTGAACTTGTGACTTGGTTCAGATCCGGCATGACCAGATAATCACAGTTGGCGCTTTGTGCTTTTTGGCACTATTATCACTTAAATCTTTAAAGTTGCATATCTACGGTTCTCCTATTTGGACTCATTTGGTCTTAAATTATTTATTAAATTCTACCATATTATTCTAAATTGGTGTGGGAGTTTTCTTGCGTTGTGTTTAACTTTATTGCTGTTTTGAAGTGCTGTATAAATACTTTGCACATTACCTCTGAGTTAAGCCTTAATGCTTTTGTGCCAAGCTACCAGACAGTTAAGCAAAGCTTAATTTGGGTGACTTCACCCTATGAGGATTGTGGTTGCTGCTTGAGCAGGGTTTCATCCCCCTCAACCTGTAACCCAATTTTTTACAGAGAGCTTTCACAATAAAGCACAATCAGTAATTCACCAGTGTCATTTTTTTTTTTCCCCCGTTTTTCTTGTAATTGATATTCGGATTGTGTGGGCATGTTGAATATTTACAGTATAGGTTACTTGTTATGTTAATCTCATAGCGAGAACTGGTAAGTGGACCTTCTGTATCCTCGAACAAAAAGAAGGAATAAGGAATTTTAAATAATATGTACTTGTTCAAGGGCCAGGATGCTTCAGAATTCTACTTGTGCTGTAAAACATAATCCACTTGTACCTTTTGGTGCCACGCAGTAAGTGACACATGGCAGCATACTCATTGTATCAGGCCACCTTCCTGCAAATCTATATAGAGGCTGGAAGTTGGCAGGGTGCTGTAGTTCCAGGGTTGGAATGCCCTGTGAGTCTGTGTATAGTGTGTGACTTTAGAAACACTCAGCAGAATTTTGAACAAGCAAATATATGTGCGTATATTTTAGTTTGCTTGGAGAATGGTCTCGATTTCTATAAACTCTTGTGAATTCCTGAAAGTCCTAAATCTGCACCAATGCAGGGACATATACCTATGATGAACTTCTGTGATTCTTTTTTAAAGAATCCGTAGCCCAATTTATTTTCATATCGCTGACAATGTTCCGCATAATGGTTTATGTTGATTCACCAGTAGTTGTCATTTTCTTTATAAACACTGGCATGCATTAAACAGGTTTCATTAAATAATGCCTCAGAGAAATGGTATTGAAAGGTGCACATTACCAAAACTTTTTTTTTCCAAGTTGCAATTTTTTTGTGTGGATTTGTTTTGTAATCTTTTTCATTCTCGTGCTCATACCTGAATATTTTCTGGAATAATTCTGGGAGCATTATAAATAGCATTCAATTGTAAACTTTTTATCTGTACACATTTTTATAGCGGAAGCACTGTCGGTAATGAAAGCTGAGCTCACAGCATTTCCTTAGAGTGCCCACCCTAATAGTGAAGATTTTGCATTAATGAATCATATATATGAGTTTCAGAAATTGTACATATACACACAAATGGATATAAACCTTGCCTTGGGCACAGACAATCCTCAGATTAATTCTGTGGTACTGTAAACTGGCAACTATCGGGTTAGTGCTGCAGGAGGTTGGGGGTTACTTGTCTGATGGACACAAATATTAAAACTTGTCCTCCTGGGTCTAGGGCTATAGAAATTCCACACTTCTGTGTATTGCCTGTATCACAAAATAATGGTATGTAACATGCGGGAAATGTAATTATATGTTACTGTAGTATAATAAGTGTGTTTTTTTAATTATCTTTTCAAGGAGAAATTTAGAAACCAGAATGAGAAGATTGGGAACACTTTTGAGCTTCTGAAGCAGTTTCTGGAAAAGGAAAAGGAGCAACTTCTCTGCAAATTGGAAGAGGAGCACGAGGAGAATAGGAGTGAGATTAGTGGGAAATTGACTGAACTGGAGGAGCAGCAATCCACCCACCGAGACCTGATCACAGAGATAGAAGGGAAGTGTCAGCAGCAGGATGTGGAGCTACTTCAGGTGAGAGACGATTAGAATTCTATAGAATCAGATGAGCAGTTGCCCCTCCGGAGTCTGGTAAAAATTTAATATAAGACGATATCCGACACTGTCCAACAACTTCTTCAGTGCAGTGATTTAACACCTTGTGTGCCATAATTGGAGAGCCTATGAAGCATAGTTAAAAACTATAAACGTAATGTAACACATTTAAAAATAAATGAATAAACTTTATTAGTTTTGGTTAAAATTGCATAAATAGTGTAATAAAGGAACATTCAGCATAGTACATTGTGCCATTTCTCACTTTGCAGTCTCTTCAAGCATAGGTATAAACACGTTTCTCAAATGCAGTACAAATGTTTCACATACTATACGCACCGGAATTCGGTAAAGTGAAGAGAAAAACAAACTGCTTTACAGGATCCACATACAAACGTAAGGTAAGCATTGACATAAGATGACATCAACAACCGATATAATCGAGAAACAATTACATGAACCAGGCAGCTGTGCATAGACCAGCCCAAGAAACTAATAACTAAACTCCCCTTACCCCCGCTCTCGTGCTCAGTCCCGGCCCCTGGTGTAAGAATTACATAAGTGGTATGTTGACGCCCATGACGCAACCCTCCCGTAGCCCAGGGTGTCCCCGGCTCGCACCTCAGCAATGTTAGGGTGCACTCAGTACATCACGTGGTCTAATCTCCAGAGGCGGCCAGGCCCTGCGTTACTTCAACTCAAGTAACACGGCTGACCAAGCCCTCAAGTCATCCTCTAGCTTTTCATCCCTGCGAAGATGCCTCATGCGCACCTCCTCCTCCTCAACTGCCGATTTAAAAACATCCTTCAACCATGCCGCGTGTTTAAGGGGAATCCGGTTGCGCCACCCAATCACTATACATGCTTTGCCAATACTAGGCCAAGGAGGACAAATGTTCTACTCCTTTTTAGGTCTCGCCATGCGCGCTGCGTAGGCAAAAAGACCTTTTGCAATCGATTCGGCTTTTCAGCCAAAAACATGCACGCGTTCCATTGCCTTCAATGGCAACGCGTGCACGTTTGGCGATTCACTTGCGGGAGCGAGCAGCTGGCGCCATATGGTAGCATTTATCGCTCCTGGCGCCGCTCGCTCCCGCAAGGGAATCGCACTTCTTTAACCCGGTCCCGGAGTACTGTTTCACTTTCGCGGCCGCACTTGTGTTTCAGTGCTTGTTAACATTTTCAGCAGCCCTCGCTTCTTGTTAAAAACTGCTTCAAGTTTGACCGTCGGTGGGAGCCCATTACTTTGTGCAGCTCGGTGCACGCCACGTGAGAGGTGCGCTTGACAGACGTGAGTTCTGTTTGCAGCATGTGGGTTAGTGTGGCGTGTTGGGTTCATGCTCCAGAAGTATGCCCCCAGGGCAGGGGAGGCATGGAGTTTACACTTCGGCAGCACGTTAGTCATGTGTGTGTCTGATGGCAGTGCGCGATGAACTGAAAAACTGGAACTGGTGTGCTTGTGCGAGGTCTGCAACCCAACCCTGCGGCTCTATTAATTGTCTTGGAAGTGGTGGTGAAACGAAGTGATTGAAGGGCCAGCTGAGGCTGCAAGGTAAATACACCACAGGAGCTAATGACGTTTTCACATACTTTCCGAGCTCCGCGCTGGGCTGCTTGGCTTGGCCATGCTGCTGCTTGCTTTCACTTCTGAATTTGTAATTGGAAACTGATTCAAGCTGCTTGTATGCACTTAGTTACATTGTGTGCATTAGTGCACCTTCTGTGTAGGCACACGACCGTGTTCAATAAAAAGAAAAGAATAGTTGTGCATGTATTGTAATTATGGGAGCAACAGCAGCCACAATAAGTTCTATACATTATGGACATTAATACTGGTCTGCTGTCAGAGTAGCAGCGCGCGTCATTTTTTTGCTTTTATGATAAACAACACGGTGATTTTTAGAAAAGTTTCTAGTAGTACCATATCCGAGTAATTAATTCCATGCAAATACTTTAATTTCTTTAACAAGCATGGGCACTTTAGAGATTCATGGGCCCGGCGTGTGAGGACAGCTCTGAACCGTGTATGCTGAAAGTAGTTTCGTATTACACGTTTTCCGCATACTTCATGGGCACGAAACCTTCAGTTTGAAAAATTTAGTTTTTAATATGAACTAATGACGTCAACATTTTGCAAGACTTCTTTTAAGCCATGCAAGTGAATCATCGACTTCGTGAAAGTAAACGAAATGAGGAAGAGGGAATGGGAGGAGGCGTTTGCGTTCAACAGGAATCACCGTGGGAAGAGCAACACTGCCTTCTTTCTACCTGTAATACTGTACCCCAAAGAACTCTTAATACCTCCTCATTATAGTTAGTTGCTCTTTACTAAAAAGACCAAATTAAATAAACTGTGCGTGCACTGTACTATCACAAGGACATTATCCCTCCGAAACGCTGCTCCTGTTGGCTAGCGACGGGCAGGAGGTGGTGGGGAGGGGGCACAGCCCGCACAGGATAAATGAATTATGAGCAGGAAATGCAGCGACGGGCTACCCAAAGCTCTCTGATACCTCCTCATTATAGTTAGTTGCTCTTTACAGCAAGCATTGGCATAGCCAATAGGTCTCGCCTTTGGGACCTTATAAGTGTTTAGTTATCCAGCACAATATCCTTGGTGCAACAACATCAACTGTTGCATGGCTAAACACCTATAAGGTCCCAAAGGCGAGACCTATTGGCTATGCCAATGCTTGTTTTCTTTGCAGACTAGGAATCCGGCACAGTAACACTTGACTGATCTCAAGTGGCACAGCCCAGCCTGCGGCCTATTCAGATTTTGCAATATTTCCTGCCAGTAAAGGGACAGAGGGGGGCAAGCCCATACCATATGTATGAAGTCTGCTGACCTGGCCCTGCATCTCGTGCAGGTTGGGTGGGGTATATAGCATGCAGGGTTTGTGAAGCAAGGTAGGTTTGGTGTATAAAGTTACATTGCAGCAGCTTGAATCGTGCATTGGAGCGATTCGTCCTCGTGACTTTGACACATTCTCAAGCCGTTAAGGGATCTCCCAATATTTCTTCCCACTTGGTCTGTATGTTAAGTGTCCAAGGCAGTAGATCATCGCGGAGCGCCCTGTAGGTGTGCGAGATCTGCATATGACCTTGGGCCATATCCAATAGTGTCATAAGGGGCGGTGCTTAAAGGAAAGTTGGCACACCGTGCGAGCTGTAGTCGAAATCTTAATGTATTGGATGTATTATCCCATGTCCAAGAAAAAGGAGTCCTGGATAAAGTCATTCTTGGAGGACCGCTCCCAGTCAGTCCGCCTATCTCAGTTCACAGCATCTAAAATTAGTATAACATGTGGAGTACCTCAGGGTTCCTCGTTACCACCTCACTTGTTCAACCTATATCTCCTCCCGTTGATCCGGTCCTTGAAAGAAAGGAAGGTGTGCACGTTCAATTACGCTGATGATCTGCAATTAATGTTTACCTTTAATAATACACCTGACTCTGTGTCCGAATTTCAAACTACTATGCTGTATATCCGTAACTGGATGAACAGCAACCATTTAAAACTCAATCCGGACAAGACCAAACTTATCCTGATAGGGGGCACCCAGAACACATGGAGCTCCCATTTCTGGCCTACTGAGTTGGGCTCTCCTCCTACTCCATCCCCCTCATGCAAGAGCCTTGATGTGATAATTAACAGCGACCTTACCATGAAAACCCAGATTGGGTCAGTGACCTCGACCTGTTTTCTTCAGTTAAGAAAGATAAGGAAGATCAGTAGACTCATCACTAGCGAAGCACTGATACAGGTTGTTCTAGCCATGGTTATATCACATATTGACTATGCCAACTCCTTATACTTTTGCATACCATTATACCTTACTAGAAGACTGCAATTGGTGCAGAACCAGGCAGCTAGATTGATCTTCCAGCAGCTCAGATGGCAACATGTCTCCCCTATCATGAGGAAGCTACATTGGGTCCCCATCCCACAACGTTCAGCATTCAAAGTAGGCTGCCTTATCTTTGTTCTGCACGGCGCAAGCCCAAAATTCATCTCTAGCCTTATTCAAAGGCATATACCTACTTGCAACCTGCGCTCATCCCACATGAACCTTTTGGCTACATCCTCTTACAAACTGAAGCGACAAGGTGGATGTAGATTCGCAGTGCTGGCACCCAGATTCTGGAACTCCCTGCCATCTGACATCAGAGCCTGCACTGACCTTCTGAGATTCAGAAGGCTCCTTAAAACATGGTTATTTACCCGAACTTATGACTGAAACTTAAGCCTATGATATACCAACAGGGCATCGGCATATCCTAGAATCGGCGCCAAGAAACCAATCCGTGTACGTGCGCTTTACAAGAAGTTTTAACATAACATTAACATGGCTTCCTCCTGTGTGATAAACTGCCCTCTGGGGTAGAGGTGCCCATAGCATCACAGCCTCCATCCCTCCTTCTCTGCACCAACATTGAGTCTGCGATGCGCAGAAAGGGTTGCACAACCCATGTTGCCTTATCTGGGCGCATGACAAATTGCTCTCCAGACCACTTGCTCCCAGACGCCGGCCACTTGATGAATAATATGGGAAAGGTTGGGGGAGGGACTCACAAGCCTCTCATTAGCAGGACCGGAAGGGTTCTTCCCTTATGGTTGCCCCTAAGGAGCTGTTTTTCCCAGTTGTCCTCTGGGTGAAGCCATTGAATTGCGTGTTGTAGGTGTGCCATCATGTAATAGAGTTCCATATGCGGAACAGCAAGCCCTGAGCCCCCCCCCCCCCGACCCCACTTCCCTTGCAGTGTGGCTAACTTGACACGTCTACGTTTGTTTCCCCAGAGGAGATCCACTACAAGACAATCCAAGGTGTGGAAATAATGTCTAGAGATTGCGTGCAGAGTGCTTTGGAGTGCATATAAGCACTGCAGTACGATGATAATTTTTACAATGGCTATCCTGCCCATGAGGAACAGAGGTAAATTCCTCCAGAATTTGATGGAGGGCTGAAGCCCCTCCACCACTCTCCCCACATTTAGAGCTAGATAAGTTAGGTCCCTGTGTGTCAAAAGGATAACCTAATACCGCACATCACCAGTCGTCCAGGTGAATCCCACCTCAGGAAGCTCATCCATTGGAACCCCCGCCAGTCTCCCCAGTGGAAATAATTTAGATTTTTGCAGGTTAACACAGAGCACGGACAGCTCTCCAAAACTCATGCATGACTTTCAGTAGAAGAGGCGTTGAGACATTTGGTTGCCGCAAATATACTGAGGCATTGTCGGCATAAAGGGAGACATGTTTGGTTACCCCCAGTGGTATCCCCCCCATGGACCCATCGTCCATCTCTGGGTTTCTGCCAGGGGCTCAATGGCAAGCAGGAGGGGACAACCCTGCCTGGTACCCCTACTCAACCAGAAGGACTCAAAGATCACACCACCCGAACGCACCCTGGCATAAGGGTCAGAATAAAGAAGACAGACCCATTACATAAATCAAGGGCCTAAGCACTTGCTATAGGTAGGTCCTATTTAGGGAGTCGAAAGTCTACTCCGTGTCCAACAAAGCCAGGGCATAGTCATCATCGTGGAGCAGTGGGGCATGATAGACGTGAGCTAAACACCATAGGTTGTGAAGGGTGTTCTGCCTCAGTATGAAATGGGACTGGTCTGTGTGAATTAAACCTGGCAACTGTGGAAGTAGCCGCACCGCTAGCAGACTGCTAAGACGTTTCATATCAATATTCAAAAGTAATATCGGTCGATATACTGAGGCGACCATCGGGTCTCTACCTGGCTTCAGCACCATTACAATCAATGCTTTTTGCATTTTGACTGGCAAGGTACCGGTGCACAAAGCCTCTTCGTACATCTCTAGGAGCTTGTCTGCTATAATGTCAGCATATTTGTGATAACATTCCGATGGTAGCCCATCGCTACCCGGAGTTTTTGGTCCTTTAATGCGACGGATCGTGGCGAGGATTTCTTCTCTAGAGAATGGGCCATCTAGGGATTCCCTAGCCTCCAGGCATTTGTTGTGGATTAGCAGGAACATTGCCTCTAATTTCTCCAGTTGCTTTTCGTGTTTGACAATATCGCTTTTTAGCTGACGACGAACCCCCATTGGATGTTTTGATATAGACGCCTCGAAGGAGAGCCTGCATTGGCTCCCAGTCTGTGGCCCTAGTACTCGCCGAGCCCCAGTTTTCAGCAAAGTAATGTATCCGTGTCTCTGCAAATGGAAGGAGTCTGTCGACGCCTCCACGCGGAGGTGCCAGAAAGGGATCGCCGGACGTCCGGGCTGAACTCCAAAACTCAGTAGGACCGGGGAATTGTCCGAAAAGTCGCGGGCCAAGTAGGAGACCTCTGTAACAGTGGGTGCCAAATCAGCAGACACAACAGTAATCAATCCAACTGTATCTGTTGCAGGGGTGTACAGGAGAACAACCTTTTTGTTGGGTGTAGCACATGACGTAGTGCTTCGGTTAGGCGGGGCTTGGTGCGATCTCGTGGGGTTTCCCGATGTAGCATACTGTCCAAAGCACAGTCACAGTCCCCCGCCAGCACCACTGCCACTTCCAACTATGGGGAGTCCGCTGTTGTGACCCCAGAGTAAAAATCTGGGCAGTCGATATTTAGAGCATAAACATTTATGAAGCATATCTCCCGGCCCTCCAGGGTCCCAAGCAAGATGACAGGACAAGGAATGCAATCCCCCCCCCACGTGTGTTTCTTGCAGAAACGCGATTGACACTTTGTAACGTTTCAGATAGGCAAGCACATGTCTGCGTTTCTCAAATTGAGCAATACCCCTAACATTCCAGGTAACAAGTTTTATTGCAGAGTCGACACAGTCCCACAAAGACTCATCTTGCCCGTAAAATCAGCTGACCAACAGGCAGGACCCACATGCACAAAAGCAGAACCAACATCCCCAAATCTACCCAAAAATGGAAACTCAAACTTCCCCTTAATGCTTCCCGCCCCATTGGCAGGTTAACCAACCTACCCTGTCTGGACACAGACAAGTTGTAAGTTGGCGAACGCCGCCCCATTCCCACAACTTAGCAATTCAAAGAACGGAAAACAGTGCAAAATTAACACCATCGTACCCCCCTCCCCACCCCAAAATCGGTGCTTTGCTAGAGGTTAGGTCTTCAAAAAAGGTGCGAGGCCGAGGCACTCAAGCTCCCCCTCCATGGCTCCTAACCTCTCTATTTCGGACACTCCTTCATTATTGTTGGGATATCTGGAACAATGACCAAAGTGTTTCCAGAATTAAGTTCCTCTAGGAGCATCTAAGTGGGGTGCCCCAACCTTCCCCACGGCCATAGAAGGGGAGCGGTCACTGCCACAAGGGGAGCCAGTCACATGCGCTCACCCACCCCCCCTGTGAGTCAGGGGCAACATGCTGCTCAGATGCGAGTCAAGTTATCGTTTGCCAAGCCCGCAGTCTGTCCTCCACTTCAGGGAGTCCTCCCCAGAGTCTGGGATCACCTCTGTCTTAAAGTTTCAGAATGGCCTCCACATTTAGAAACCATGTGATAGCCATCTTGGAATGCTATAACAATGATACACTATGAAAAACTGTATTCCATAATGGTCTCCTGGTATCGAGGAAGTGCCACGTGGGATGCGTTGAATTACAAATTCAATGAGGGGAAGCAAGCAACCCATCTGCACTTCCTGGAGAGCACTTGTATCATCTTAAACATTCAAATAAAAAAGGAGAGTAAAAGAAATGAAAATGAAACTATACAAGAAGAAAATTGAAAACTAAAGGACTGGCAAAATCATCTCTTTCTCTCTTTCTCTCTCTTTTTCTCTTTCTTTCTCTTTCTTGCTTTCTCTCTCTTTTTTTCTTTCTTTCTTTCTTTCTTTCTTTCTTTCTTTCTTTCTTTCTTTCTTTCTTTCTTTCTTTCTTTCTTTCTTTCTTTTCAGGACAAAAGAGCCAATGACTGATATGACCTGAAGCATTATCCGGTGCAGTTTGCTATCGTGAATGGACTGGGGGGGGGGAGGGGGGTTGTTATATTGATGCTCTGTTTTTAGCCTGGTTTTAAAACCTGAATTGTTACTCTGCTTTTAGCTAATCGCTTTTAAATAGGATTGTTGCTTTCTTGCACACTGAGACACCGGAAAAAGCCATTTATGTTAGCGCTCCAGTGTCTCTGGGCTCACGCTATAAAATGAGACCTGCTGTGTGGACGCACCTAAGGAAAGCCCATCTGCACCCATCTGTGTCAGGTCCAGGGTCGAGGAACACAGGCTTTTTTTCACGTAAGCAAGCTTACGTATATCCCTTCACAACTCTCAGCGATACGGGGGTCTCCTAATGAAAACTGTCTCCATTCTATCAAAAGGAGAAACCACATGTAGACATTGCTCGCTATCTCCCCCTTTTTTTGTTCTCAAGCCACCAATCAATGAGAAAGTAATTCGACAAATGTTTTTGATTAACTGCAGATTGCTTCCATGTCACAACTTAGAACTCCTCACTCTTCTAGAGGAAGAAAAAATGGACGCTGTATTCCTGACAGAAACTTGGCTACATGCAGAATCGGGGCCGGATCTTGTTCAAACTCCCCCACCAGGATAATGTATCCAACATGGAGACTGTGGAACCAAAAGGGGTGGAGGAATCACAATGATCCTGAAAGATGAATTTGGATGCTATATTGATCCTGAACAAACACTAGACTGCGAAAGCCTAACTTTCGCGATCTCCTTTTCCCCCACAAGCACTTTTGCAGGAATATTGGTATACAGACCATCTGGACCAAGAGGGAAATTTCTTAAGTCCCTTCCTGAAGTTGTTGCAAATCTGGCTAGTAACATAGCACATTTTTCCTTACTAGGAGATTTTAATTCACACGTGGAAGAGCCCACAAATACCCAACCCTCCAGTCTTCTTCAGGACCTCTTAGCTATTCAGTTGTCATATATGGTGGTAGGTCCCACCCATGAGCAAGGTCATTTGCTCGATCCTGTCTTTTCCAATGATAAAATGCTAAAAGCTTCAGACCCAGTCCGAGCAACATGGTAAGATGACTTTCTGATCCCGGTTACCTTGGAAACTCCTGTGTCTCCCCTAAACCCCAAACCAGTCAGCTGGAAAGACAGACCTTGGTCCAAATTGCCTATGAAGCAATGGAAACTGGCCCTCATAGACTCCAGACCTATTTTAGATCTGGACCCAACCCTAGCTAATGGAAAGTTCTCTCAGTGGATTGAATCTATCCTCAACCAGGTCATCCCCCCCTAAAAACCTTCACCAGGTGAGCCAAAGAAAAAAACCCACCCTGGTATTCTCCTGATCTCCGGAAATTGAAACAAATTTGCAAAAGGCTGAAAGGACCTGGAAAAAAGACTCCGGGAAGACCAGCAAACCGATTATATTGAGACTCTATTAGAGCGCATCAGGCTAAAATTAAAAAAGCACAAGCAGCCTTTTTTGAGGGAATCAGAATCGGAAAAGCTTTATTCGATTGTGCTTTTATGACTGTTTTGTTTAAACAATCGTAAAAACATTTCATGGATACAATAAATTAGTTAGACAGATAAAAAGATATTAAACTAGAGAGCTTTCCTAATTCAATCATACCAAACGTTTTCTATGATAAAAAACAGTTTTAAAAAAATTAGAAACATTAAAAATAACATGTACATTGTCCAGTTGTTGCAGAGCTAACAGAGCTGGGCGACAATAGCGTAGGCCGAATTTTTTGAGAATCGGTTTTAAAAAGAGAATTCGAGGTGCAGTATAATATTTACAAAATAGGGTGCTGTGAATCGTGGTCTGTGGGGAAACATTATCACAAGGACAGGGCAGGAGGCATTGGGACCAGTCATGCGTCGTGGGAAAACTAACAAGACGATGAAAGGTTCCCATCCTGAAGCGGGTCAGTAAAAATCTTTCATAAGCACTAGAAACAATGACTAAGTATGGTTGTATTTTAAAAGTGTTTAACACCAGCTGATTGTGCAGGACGGTAGGCTTCGATATCTCCGTCGTTAGTCTCAGAGATTCCAAGAGAGACAGAGCCTTCTGTTTTAAGTCCTTTCTTGATATAGAGTTTGAGGTACTGGGGTTAGTAAAAAGTTCTGGATAACCAAGGTCATTTAAAAAGTTAAAAACATATTTAAGCCACGGGATCTTCAAAGCCCCATCCAATTTCATAATATCTGATAGAATTTCCCGGTTCAGCTTCGTTTCATCTTTGGACCAAAGTCTGTGCCACAAGAGTACCGGTTCAAGCTTAATTAGATCAGAAATGTGCGTCAGACCCAATTCCGCGTGGCAGACATATGTGGAGGAGCCAGAAGGGACAGATAGGACATATTTTAAAAAAGAATTTTCGACCCTTTGGATTGGTGACAACTCGGCGAAGCCCCAGATCCCACTCCCATAGGATGCCACGGACACACATTTGGCTTTATACATTTTTAGGAGCTCCACCGGAGGTCTTTTACCCAGTTTCCTAGCAAAAGTGGTTAATGCCGCAGTGGTCCGCGCAAAAGCCAATTTTTTAACAGATACAGCATGTGTCCATTTATCGTTATTGGCAAAGGGGATACCTAGGTATGAGAATCGGGGGGTAACAGCAATTTTTTGTCCGGACAGGAACATGTTCTTGCATTTCTTAATGCCAGTACCACATCGCATTATAAATGTCTTAGCAATATTTACTCTCAGACCCAGGTTGTTCATAAAGCGAGAAAAACTATTCAGTGCACGCTGAAGGCCAACCTGGGTGCGTGACATTAAAACTGCGTCATCCGCATATAATAAAGCTGGTATTGGGCGACCAGCAACTATAGGAAAATCCTGATTCCCCGACAAGAGGGCCTCCCCTAGCCCATTTATATACAGGTTGAAAAGGAACGGAGCCAGAACGCACCCTTGTCTGACTCCGCTCCTAATCTGACTCCGGGAAGACCAGCAAACCGATTATATTGAGACTCTATTAGAGCGCATCAGGCTAAAATTAAAAAAGCACAAGCAGCCTTTTTTGAGGGAAAAAAACCATATTGCTTCCAACTCTCGACGTGAAACTTTGCGTATTGTTAAAACTGTTCTAAAGCCGTTCTCCACCGGCCCCCATCTGGAACCATCACCCTCGTGGTGTAATTACTTGGCTAGGTTTTTTCAGAAGAAAATCTATGATCTCTATGATTTTTCACCATTCTTCCTCTACTTGTATTCCTACCCTTAAAGATGACCAGGCACTTCATAATCATAACAGGCTCTTGGAATTCCCTATCTTGACTTTAGACAACTTCGCAGAGATCATGAATCAAGTCAATTCGGGAGCTCCTAATTAGGCCTGGGCGGTAAATTCCGTTCCGCTCGCGGAATTTGCGGAATTTGGGTAATTTCGCGTTCCGCGGAGAACGCGGAATTGCCCAAAATTCCGCGATCCGCGGCTTTGCAGAATTTTTTGCTTGTTCGCGCCTTCAAAATGCGTGTTCGCGAGATATTTCCCCCCGAGCACGCAAACAGCGTTCGCGAACAGGAAAAAGCATCGCGAACGGGCGGCACAAGCAATTCCGCGTGTTCGCAGAACTTTTGCGTGCTCGCGGAGATTTTTTACCATTTCGCAGAGCTTTTCGTAGCACAACTACGCAAATTCCGCCCACCCCTACTCCTAATGACCTGGTCTCTCTACGAATTTTAGTCAGAGCTGCGGACTTGATACTCCCCTCTCTGCTTGAACTGACAAACCTTTCTCCTACTACGAGATGTGTTCCATTGGCATGGAAACATGCCATGGTCAAAGCACTACTAAAAAAGCCCAACCTGGATCCATCAGTTCTAGGAAACTATCACTTCTTCCTCCTCCTCCCAGGTATTAGTAAAATATTAGCAAAACATGCCACTCGGACTCTATCGGAATTCTTTGAAAGTCACGAATTGCTGCACTCCACCCAGACTGGATTCCGACCCCTCAACGGCACAGAGACTGATATTTTGGCAGTGGTTGAGGAATCCAAAAGATTACTTGATCGGGTAGGTTCAGCAGCCATTATCCTGCTCAACGGAAGCTCAGCATTTGACATGGTGAACTACAACTTTCTTGCAAACAGGCTCTTGAGTGATGGAATATCTTGAAGAGCCCTCTCCTAGCTTAAGTCCTTCTTGAAGACAGGACCTTTCAGGTCTTTGAAGAAGGTTGCATATCCGACACCCTCCCCTTAAAATGTGGAGTGCCCCAGGGCTCATCCTTGAGCCCGACTCTGCTTAATGTGTATATGAGGCCAATTGCAGACATCGTCCTTCCCTATGGGATCTCAATCTCCTACGCCGATGACACGCAACTGGTCTTCATCTTGACTGAAAATCAAGATCCCCTCCTCCTCAGGCCCCTTTCTTGAGAAGGTGGCTAATTGGATGGAATGTTCCTGTCTCAAACTGAATGGAGACCAAACTGAGCGTGTTCTCCTGGGCAACAATATGAACCCGTCTTTGAGCTTGGATTGGCCGAGCTGTCTAGGTCCTCCTCTGCCCCTAAACACAGCCTTTAAGAGTCTTGGTATGTGGATGGATAAATCCTTCAAGTTTGACCATCAGGCAGTGAAGCTTGCAGGCACTGGCTACGGCGTTCTCAGGATGCTCCAAAAAATTCTGCCTCTTCTCCCTTTTACCGCAAAGAGGCTGGTAGTCCAGGATCTCATTCTCTGGACTACGGTAATTCCCATTACTTGGGACCCCCAAGGAAACTCCAGGTGGTACAGAATTGTGCCGCCCGGTTGCTGTTAAGCATACCCAGGCACCAATCCGCCTGACAAGCCCTGAACTCCCTTCACTGGTTCCCTGTTGCTGAATGGATCAAATTTAAATCCCTCTGCATTGTCCACAGGGCACTTTCAAATAAAGGGCCACTGATCTCCTGTTCCCTGCTCTCCTCCTACTCCCCTTGAAGAACCTTGCAATCCTCTAATGCACAACTGGCCAAAGTACCCAAAGTCAGGAGGGAAAGATTCAGAGGGTGCTCTTTTTTTATATAATGCGCCTAGGCTGTGGAATTCAATTCAACTCCATTCAATTTATGGCATTTGTAAAGCGCACAGCTAATTCCGAGGAAGTGTTCTGGCGCTAGTGGACAGCATATTGGTGATAAAACAGTGACAATTACCTAGCCATAAGAGAGGTATTGAACAGGAAAGTGTTTAGATTGCTTCTAAAAACTGATTCCGAAGGGCTAGGTGTAGACTGAGCGGCCGAGAGTTCCACAATTCGGAAGCCAGGTAAGTAAATGAACGAACGCCTCGTCTGGCTTTACATATGCAAGGAACATAAAAAAGCTTCAGATTGTTGGACCTAAATAGAGACTATTGGCATAGTCCAATTTAGCCGTAACCAAAGTGTGGACAACCGTTTTTCTGAAGTGCCCGGATTGAGGTGGAGAATTCTTCTAAGAGATTTGAGGGTGGCAAAACAGGAGGCAGAGAGAGATCTGATTTGAGGTTCAAAAGTAAGATGGGAATCAAATTTTACCCCCAGGTTTCTGGCCATCGAAGTGGGGGCCAGGGCAGCACCTAATTCAGGTGGCCACAGCACTCTATCATCCGGAACAGACTTAGTGCAAAAGAAAAGAACATCAGTTTTATCTGAGTTTAGTTTAAGGTAGCTTTCCTCCATTCAAGTCACCACATCTTTCAAAAGCTGCTTAAAAAAACTTAGCGATGAAGGGGTATGTTCTGGGAAAGCTAAAAAGACCCCCAGCACCTCCATATTTCCACCAATTTGGCAGGAGGTTCCAAATAGATATTAAAAGGGTAGGGCTAAGTGCTGAACCCTGGTGGACGCCACATACAAGAGGTTTGGAAGAGGAGGGGAAAGGAGGAAGAAAGACTACTTGGGAACGATCTGACAGAAAAGATTTGAACAAACACACAACAGAAATGGGACAGGCTTACTAAAAATGGACTAGAGTGAGAGTGGGGACACGCTACGTGGGATAAAACTGCCCTCACACACAGCAAGCTGTGTCATGCTTCATCATAGGGATGCTAACACACCTCCGTACAGACCAACACTGGAGGTGGAGCAATAGGGAAGGGAAGACAATACAACATATAAGTGTTAGTGATATGGGATCAACAAAAGTGACATAAATAGCAGAGAAAATTTTAAAACTGGAGATAGGGAATCCCACCTCAAATATTTAATACTGGATACCCTCTCCAGAAGAAACATTGGCCTCTCGTAGGCCTATGGATGATGGTAAGGGAAGCCTATAATGAGCACCCTACCCCTCCATTCTGCGAGAACATCGACATGTTTCAGCCGGCATTAAAAATACCCCGGCTTTCATCAGGACTATCACTTAGTTAATCCCTAAAGGTGTTAACCCTACCTCCGTATGGTCCAGGAACATGCAGGGTAACACACACACCTCTGTAACTACTCAGATCTGAGTACGGTAGAGCCCATTGCTCTCCAAGAGGAACCTGTAGTAAAAATAATCAAAAGACAGACAACTCGTGAAGTGCATAGTGTTGTGCCCTGTGCAAAAACAAGGAAAAGTAAGAAAACGTGCGCATACCTCCACTACCCCTAGTCCTTAAAACCAAATATGTATGTATATAACACATTCGGCTATTCTCATCGTGAAAATAAAAGGTTAAAAAACGTCTTGTTCTGTCTCGCAACAATATCGTGCCTGTATGGTGCGAGTGCTCAATAACACAGACGGAATGTTCTGTCATAATAGACTCCGATTAAAAATGCAGGTCGTGTTTAAAAATTTAGGGACACACACCATCCACACAACTTCTCACCAGTATCAATGCTTACCAAGTTTACTAAGAATTCACACTCATAATGGCGGGGGAGCGAGGGCAGCTCCCTATAGTCACACTCTGTGGTAGAGGGGGGGTAAAGATAGGTAGATAGGTCATGGGAGAGTAGTGGGAACAACAAACACATTTAGACAGATCCCTTGTTAAGGTACCTGTACCGAGTATCCTCTCTCCTATGTGATCTGAGGATACTCGGTACAGGTACCTTAAGGGAGACACTACGAGTAGTGGAGGAACTCCTATATACTCTGGATTGGGATTTCAAAACTCCCAGAACATTCATCTTCCATCTGGCAGAAATTGCCCTGACTCGGAATTTCTTCGAATTCCAAGGGACCTACTACCTGCAGTCGCATGGCACGTCCATGGGGAGCGTTTTCGCCCCCAGTCTGGCAGGGATCTATATGGCAGCTTTTGAAGATCAATATATCTTTAAGCCAGAGATTACATGGGCCGCCAACATAAAAACATGGCGACGCTATATAGACGACGTCCTGCTTATCTGGGAGGGCAGTAGACAGTCGCTCGAGGAATTCTTGGAATGGCTTAATAGCCGGAACCCTCTTTTGGCCTTCACATCCACCATCTCCAAGGAACACCTTCCGTTCCTGGATCTGATCATCTACCCTAATAATGGAGGCCTGGAAACCAGAATGTACCATAAATCTACCGACAGGAACAGCTTGCTCTCTTTCGAGAGCTTTCACCCAAGATCTCTTAGAGAAAATTTACCGGTGGGACAATTCTTACGCTTGCGCCGCAGTTGCTCCGACAGCAGTGAGTTCAGGTCAGAGGCTGAAGTTCTAAAAGACAAATTGATCAATAGGAAATACCCATACAAGGTTGTAAGAAAGGCACTGAAGAGGGCAACCAACTGCCACCGTGATGCACTCCTGGAAACAGTGGAAAGAAGACCAGTGGACAGGACTATTTGCGTTACAACATTTAACACAGCCTCAAACCACATCCAAAAAATCATTAATCGGAACTGGAGGATCCTGAATTCCGACGGCCTGGGTCTGGCAGGACCTCTATTCTCTTTCAAGAGAAGTCAGAACATGAAAGATCTATTGGTACACACCAGGCCGAGGAACCAGAGGTCACCCGATGAGACGGCCAACACAGGAAATTTGACCTGGACCCTTCCCCCCCCCCCATCCTCCCCCCCCCACCCACCCCCCCCAGTCACAGGGCACACAGTTGTGGGTCATGAGCTGTGTGCCACCTCATGGCCAATACCAAAACGGTAGAGGTGGGCCTGGCTCGACCCTGGGAGCAGAAGAAACACACCAATTGCAACACGGCCAATGTTGTGTCCATGATCAAATGTCCCTGCGACCTTATATACATTGGGATGACCACGAGGAAAGTGAAGACCAGAATCATCGAACATAGATCAACATTCAGGTGCCAGAGGTCCATAAGCCGTCTGACCACGCATTTCAAAGAAAGAAATCACTCGGCGGAGGATTTCTTCTGGACAGTACTTGACAAACCTGCAGTAGATATGACCAGATCCAGACCGGAAAGGGCACTCTTTATAAGGGAACAAAAATGGATCTACAGGGTTCGCAGTCACGTCAATGGTTTGAACGATGACATCGCGTGGAACAGCTTAAATCACCCCTGACAGGATTTAAGGGAGCATGGCCCTACCCCGCTGGTTTAACATCAGATACACCGCACATGTCACACTCACACATGTAGCAATAACAACTGTGGCGCAGATCCCATTTTGACAGTGTCTCTGCAGCAATGATGTGGGACCTCACCCTTGAATTGCACCCTTCCCTCCTTCTCCTGCTCCTTGTGGGCTTTTTATAGCCATAAAAAAGTTTTTCTTATTGACAGCGTTTTCAGCCACACCACCGGTTGTATCATAACTATCAGCTGTAACTGTCCGGAATTATGCCCAGTAACGACGGTGGCCCTTGGGAATCCAGTGCACATGCGCACCATATCACAACGCAGCCTGCCAGACTTTGGCTGTCACCGCTCTAGTATTTAGAACGAGGTACGTGGTCAGAACAGAATGACGGCACATACGCGCAACTCCACCACTCCATGCGCTATACGAAGGCAATACACCACACCCCTACTTCCTCACGTCACACTAACCACGTGTGCACGAGAGGAGGGGCGTCTTTCCTGCGCGCCGGTCTGTAAAAAGGAGGAGTGGAACTCCACTCATCAAGCTACACGGCAACCGGGAGTGACATACAGGTTCAGAGGCAGCTCACCTTGACGCAGTAAGTAAAGGGGTAGTGACGACGACTCGTTTGACACCGGGCCGTAACTTGGCTATATAGAGGCTATCTCCCCTCCACCATTACGAAGGGGGTGCGGGCTCTCGGTGAGGCGTTTTTACGCCACGCAGGGTACAGGGCAACGTTCTCTGGAGACTGGGTCGTGCCACCTCAGCTCACATAGGAGAGAGGATACTCGGTACAGGTACCTTAACAAGGGATCTGTCTAAATGTGTTTGTTGTTCCCACTACTCTCCCATGACCTATCTACCTATCTTTACCCCCCTCTACCACAGAGTGTGACTATAGGGAGCTGCCCTCGCTCCCCCGCCATTATGAGTGTGAATTCTTAGTAAACTCGGTAAGCATTGATACTGGTGAGAAGTTGTGTGGATGGTGTGTCCCTAAGTTTTTAAACACGACCTGCATTTTTAATTGGAGTCTATTATGACAGAACATTTTGTCTGTGTTATTGAGCACTCGCACCATACAGGCACAATATTGTTGCGAGACAGAACAAGACGTTTTTAGCCTTTTATTTTCAAGATGAGAATAGCCGAGTGTGTTATATACATACATATTTGGTTTTAAGGACTAGGGGTAGTGGAGGTACGCGCACGTTTTCTTACTTTCCCTTGTTTTTGCACAGGGCACAACACTATGCACTTCACGAGTTGTCGGTCTTTTGATTCTTTTTACTACAGGTTCCTCTTGGAGAGCAATGGGCTCTACCGTACTCAGATCTGAGTAGTTACAGAGGTGGGTGTGTTACCCTGCATGTTCCTGGACCATACGGAGGTAGGGTTAACACCTTTAGGGATTAACTAAGTGATAGTCCTGATGAAAGCCGGGGTATTTTTAAAGCCGGCTGAAACATGTCGACGTTCTCGCAGAATGGAGGGGTAGGGTGCTCATTATAGGCTTCCCTTACCATCATCCATAGGCCTACGAGAGGCCAATCTTTCTTCTGGAGAGGGTATCCAGTATTAAATATTTGTGGTGGGATTCCCTATCTCCAGTTTTAAACATTTCTCTGCTATTTATGTCACTTTTGTTGATCCCATATCACGAACACTTATATGTTGTATTGTCTTCCCTTCCCTATTGCTCCACCTCCAGTGTTGGTCTGCACAGAGGTGTGTTAGCAGCCTTATGATGAAGCATGACACAGCTTGCTGTGTGTGAGGGCAGTTTTATCCCACGTAGCATGTCCCCACTCTAGTCCATTTTTAGTAAGCCCGTCCCATTTCTGTTGTGTGTTTGTTATAATCGTGTAGGAGGGCGATTTGGGACGCTCGTATTCCTCTCACCCCCTCTTTGAGTGTGTTTATAGAAAAGATTTGAACCAATGTAGAGCTTGGCCTCTGACACCAATTCTTTGAATTCTATCAAGTAACATGACATGAGAGACGGTGTCAAAGGCGGAAGTCAGATCAAGCAACATAAGCAACACAGGAGAGCTTTGATTGGGTTTTTCCTTGATAAAAGTCTGATACCTCAAGCAGAGTGGACTCTGTACCGTAGCATGAGCGAAAACCAGATTGATAATCATGCAGAAGAGAATTAGATTCTAAAAAAATGTGACAACAGTTTATTGGCCCTATTCTCTAAAAGTTTAGGTACCGTGGGGAGAAGAGAAATGTGCCTAAAATTGCTAATAAACTTAGGATCCGCTTACGGCTTCTTTAGCAGCAGGAGCAACAGTGCATGTTTCCAACCAAGTGGAACCTCACCCAATTCCATTGATTTATTCATCAGTATGTTAATAGTTGGATTAACCATGTTGGCTGCTAGCTTTAAGAAGGCAGGGGTACAGGGATCTAGTGGAGATCTCGATTTACACCTTACTAATTCAAACGCAGAATCAGCTAAGGAAATGGGATCAAACCTCGTAAGAAGGGGGCCAGACGAAGTAGAGACCGAGGTGACCACATCAGATGAAGTTGAAGCAGAAAATTGATTAAAATGCTTTTGTTCCTATCGTAGGGAAAGTTCAGAACACCCTCCCCCTCTCTCTACACTCCGTAAATCACCTACTTCCCTTATGGAAAATGCTCAAAACATGGCTATTTCGGAACACCTCCCTTCAATAGATGAAAGAAAAAAATTAAAACTCTTTTGATGTTTCTGTGCCGCACGATCCATGCTGGGATGCCCACAGGTAGCTATGCGCTCTACAAGTGCTTGATAGATGGGTGGAAGTAGAGTGTAAATGACACTCAGACCAATGGCAGAGCAGGGAATGAATATATATATATATATATATATATATATATATATATATATATTTTTTTTTCTTTTCACCAGCAACTACTGTTCTGTTGCTAAACAATGAGTGCACTCACGGGCAGAATTCAGTTTCAATGTTTATTAGCAAGCCATATTACAGCACTGACAGACGCATTTCAGCACGAAGCCTTTTTCAATGTCAACGCGTTCCAACACCATCTTTCATTTAAATCTTCGAGGAATGCATCCGACTCACGGAAATTCACACGCAAATAGACAATGGTACTTCAGACCTTACAAATACAATACCAGTTTGGCGGCCATCTTGATGCGGTGTTTTAAAACCTCGATCTCTATGTTGAGATCTCACTTAATGTCACGAATTTCATATTGGTTCAGCATTGGGACGGTACGTAATCATTGGACAGGGGAGAAATAAGGGGGAGCAATTACATGTTTTAAAAGTCATCAAAAAACAGTTGTTACATATACTTTGCAGCTAAAATATATATATATATATCTCTCCAAACCACCACCGGGTCCTCTGAAGAAACCGGATCCCGACACTGCTAACACGGGTTACTTCAAGTTTATTTATTGAAATACTGTGCTGTTGTAACGTGTTTCGACAGGATCCCCTGCCTTGCTCACACAAGGAGCTCAAACAATCTCCTCCATTCTCCTCCATTCTTAGGGAGTACTGGGTCACATGATGTCATAGACAATGTGCCAATGTGCAACATTCCGTCCATCATCTTGTGTGTTTTGCATTTCGCCCTAAGTGGGAAGGGTATGCCCAGACGTGGGTCCCGTGCTCACTACGCCACTGGAGTCAAGCTATCCTGGCTGATGAGGGCTGAAAGCCCGAAACCGGTCCTAGGATGCTTGATTCCGGTCCAGGGAAGACATGGCTTGGCAGTTCGGTCTGGACTGTTCCCATGAGGCACAGGGTCAAGACTGATTTGCATATGGCTATGTCTGAACTGGGGTGGCGTGGTGAAGCAAAGTAACGATGGATTAAACCCAGATCTGTGACTGGGGGTGAATGTTTGCCAATGTGCAACATTCCGTCCATCATCTTGTGTGTTTTGTCATAGACATAAACAGCATTCTAAGAAAGCATAATGTGTATCAATACATAAATTCAACAATTCAATAACGTTACTGTTTCTTTTCAAGCAATTTAAGTGTTACATTTTTTATATTTGCTTTTGTTGGTTTCTTGTTTTGTGTAATCATTTTCTTTGTATCAGTTGCTCATGTCAGAACAATAGAACCACTGGCACTACATTTGAACAGCGAGTACATGATTCTGTCCATTGTGCATCAAAATGTGATGTTTGTCACAAACAATCTATTCAATACCATTGACCATTACTGCCTCTTTTTTTACTTTTCACAAGTGTGTAATTCGCAAGATCCTGCATCTACCAACTAAATTGTAGACCGAAAGTAGATATCAAAGGTGGACAAAAAATGTTCTCACTCTATCTGAGTGGGAACACAAAGACACTCGGTGAAAATTTCATGATTGCTCCGCAATATCAATGGTGCTTCACAGAGTAAAGTGCAAGTGCATATCTGTCCAAAAGAATTTACCTTTTCAAACTTAGAATTGTGGCAAATACTGATGCTATAAAGTGCAAAAGTTGAGACAAATTACTTTGGGGTTATGGATTTAACCAATACTCGAGGGCCTATGACAAAGTGCTAGTGCCTCGATGTCACTAAAGTGCTACGTTTGTAATTCTAACATAACATCAATTTTTAAGTAATCTTATAATCGAAATGACCCTCATTCACTAGACGTACATGCCATCATATAAAAAAAACAGAACCGCTAATACAAAATAAAGTGCTAGTGCTAAGTGCGAAGATTATAAATATCAATCAGAAAGAGTGCAAAATACGCTGTAAACAAATACACTGTAAACTATTTACCTCTTGCCCACTCAATATTATAAAAAAATTAAAAAAAAATTACCGACTTTCCAAAAATTTGAAAACATTGTTAAAGTGCAAGTGCAACACTCTAAAAGTTCATTTCATAATGGCAACAAGGGCTATAGTAATGCATTATACCAACTAGTTCTACACTCTGATGAAATTATCTCACCAAATCCATTGCACTAAAATCAGGATATCACTTATTTCTTAAATTTTTTTTATTTCTTGTATGCATGAGTAACGGATATAAAACTCATTTTAACATCTCCTTAACAACGTAACTGCAGGTCAGCGGGTAAATAAGCTTTTTGTCACACCTCCTACAGATGGACAAGCAAATCTTCATCTGAATTAAGGCCCTGCAGGATCTTGGTATCTAATATCAATATATGTCTTGATTCCAGCTGCCTAAGTTTTTTCTCCCTGTTGCCCCCTCGTCTGTTTTTTGGGACTGATTCATTCACGAAGTTGCCAAGTTCTTTGGGATCTCCCCCATGGATTTCATTAATGTGCCTGGCCACAGGGTAAGTCTTGTCCTTGGTTTTTATAGCCTGAGGTGCTGAAGGATTCTGGCATGGACCATGTGGATTGTGCCACCCACATACAATTTGAGGCACGAACATCAAAGAACATAAACCACATGGTCACTCTTACAATTAAAAAAGATAGGTATTTTCCATGGTTTCTTTAACAATGGCGAATTGATCTCCTTCATGTTTATGCCATGTTGACAAGCCTTGCATTTCAGGCATTTATTAAAACCTGGACTCGCCTTAAGCCATCCTTCTTTCTCGGTCACCTCAGGGCTATTGACCACCAGCTGATTCCTCATGGACTTGGCTCTTCAGAATGTTAATATATATATTTGTCTCCCCACGTCAGATTAACATTTTATCTGATTTAACCTATTCATGTGAGCATTTCTCTCATACATGTTACCCCCACCCCTTCTTTATCTTCCTTTCTTTTATGTCCTTCCTTCCCTTGTTGCAATAGTGCCCTGAATGGGCTATTTATCTCATTCATTTTCTATAATTTAAGGGAGTTCTCCTTCGCTATTCTCTATTAATTGTTCCACATATAATGCCTAAGGAGAAAATTCACCTTCAGAAAAATAATAATTTTTAGTAGAATACAAGACTAATGCACCAAAACAAAAATGTATACTGCGGAAAAGAGTCTATAGTCTCTGTTATAGAATATCCCTAAACTATTTCAGCCTACATGTACCCATAGATCTTCTTCATTATTTAACCCATTGGGGGCTTTGGTTTGCAACTCTATCATGTATTTGGACTTAAGAATGCACCGCTTTTTCACCCTGTCCCCCCACCTTTCATTTTTCTGCATTTGATCTATGCATAAGAACCTAAGAAGGTCTCAATTGTGGTAATGCTTCAGTTCAAAATGAAGAGCTGCAGGATAACTTTGATCCTTGTTTGCAATCGCTCACATATATTCGAGTACTCTTTTTTTTGGCAGGATGGATGGTGCTCCCTATATAACGCTTTGCACAGGGACATTCTAAACAGTAGACAGTAAATTCTGAATTGCAGTTCAGCATTTTCTTGATCCTTCTATTTTTGTTTTTCCCCTGCCCTTCCACTTTAAAGTCAGGAACTCTGCTGCTAAATTTGCAGGCTTTACATGTTAGGCAGGGGAAAACCCCCACAATTGGATCTTTCTTTTCTGGTGTCATTCTATAGTGACTATGTACTAGATGGTCCTTTATTGAGGGGCCTGTCCTATAAGTAATCTGGGGGCGTGATGTTATTGCGTCCCTGATCACATTATCAGTTCTTAGGATGTGCAAGTTTTTTCTGAAGATCTGCAAAACTATGGGGGAACTCGCATTAAAATCTGTGATTATTCTAATAGTCCCTTCCTGCGTGTTCTTTTTAGACTTTGCTGGATCCTTGGTGGCTAGTAGTTGTGGTCTCACCACCAAATCTGTCTCTTTTACTGGCTCCTGTAGAATCGCTCTCGTGTAGCCCCCTTCTCTCAAATCTTTTTAGGGCACTCTTTAGCTTTTTCGTATTCTGTTTCATTGATATATATAAATATATCATATATAGAATATCATAGGAAAACAAGTTACAGCTCAGATGCTGCTCTCCTCCCCTGGTCCCATTTGGTTAAACTGGCTATCTTTAGGACTTCTTTGATCCTGAAAGTTACCACAAACATTTCAGTGAGTCACTTGAGTACAATTGACATAATTTCTCTTTTTAAAGCCCACAAACTTTCAGTTGTGAAGGTTAAAGTCTGTGTAGTGCAAAGAGAATACAATCAGATACTGTGGCCAGGTACAAAGATTACTATCTTTATTGTGTTTGTAGTAAATTGCTCTTGGTTGAAAACATCTGCATATCACATAGCACCAAAGAATTATTCACTTATAAACTGAATACATTGAGATGTCCCCCATATGGTTTTGATGGCTTCTGTTACTCAATAGCTGACCTTTTTCAAGTTTATTATCTCTAAGGTCATAAGTAAAGACAATATAACACCCTTTCAGACCTACCACTTATTGCTTTCAGTACTTTAGTCTCCTCCGTACTATTTGAACCTTACTTTGAGACCCTCTTTGCATGAGGTGAAGTGATCTCTGTCTAGTCCTGGCCCTTTAGAGCCCATTATTGATCCAGGACTTTTGGTCCAGCCTGGATTTCATTGACTGGTGATTTGTTACAGGACCCATATCACTGCAAATAACATTGCTGAGGTGACTGCTGATCTGACATTTCAAAGCCTCTACTCTTCCTTCTCTTATTAAGCTTCTGCATTAACAGTCACCACTGACTCTGGATTTGTGCAACCATTACCATATTGTCGTTCCTTTTTATACTGATGTTATGCCTTGGATAAGAGCAGGAAAAGTGATGGTCCTGAACCCCAAGCACTTAAGGTAAATGGCTGGGCTCTCATGTGGTGGTGTTGGGTTTAGCTGATAACCTCTGCTGTCATAGCTTTTCCATGCAGTCCTCTAAAGAAGGGACGCTATCCCATTAGACTGTTTCTGTGAATCTTCAACAAAACCTATGCAAATGATAGCTCATTTTTTTACATATGCCAATGTCATGCAGATTAGTATGGTTCTGAAAAAGGAAGCAAATCATTAATCTTCAGTACCAGTCACTAGTACATTATGCCTCTCGAGTAAGCTATGTCACTGTCAACCAAGAGGCATGTCTCAATCTTCCTTTGAAAATATGTAGTTTAAATGTGCATGATCAAGTTTTAGTTCCTATTGTATTTTTTCAGAACCTGACCTCTCAAGCCCAACACCCCAGTGATGTATCTGCTCAAATTCATAAAACTTTGAACATTTAATTTGTCAACAAATAACCAACCCCGTGTATGCAGAAATCCCGTTCCTGTATGTGTAAATTACCCCCCCCAAAAAAAACCTCTAGTGATATTTTGGTAATTCACTGCCTGACCTCACATAGGTTCCTTGTTTCCTATAAACAGCAGTTTATATTTTTTAGACTAGCAAGTTTCTGTGGATGGCCTATTGTATTAATTTATCTCAATCACGAAGGGGATGCTTTTGTCCATTTTGCAGGATTTCATGAGCTAAGATGTTGGAAGAGCATTATTTATTCCATAGTGTTCTTGCTAAACCTTGAGAGAGGATCTTCTGGGTAATCTTCAATGAAGCGTTGCACACAACTGTATCAGGCTATCAGGACAAGTCCAGCAGAATCACCAAATACTTTGAGTGGCTCTGCTGCTCTGGGAGCTTAGCTCTTCTGATCCCATTCCACAAACCTGCACTAGTTTGACCACCCTGGCTCTGCATCCCAAAGATGCATTTAACAAGTACCAAAAAGTGATGTTATTTCTGAAGCCATTGTTGTTTGGGTCTACTGCAGTAACAGTTAGTTCCCAGAACATGTAACCAAGAAAAATGATGCTACTGATGATCTACCATTCCATTAAGCACAAAATACTTTAAGGCCGGAATATTTTCCAGTGGTTTAGGAAACGCATGACTTAAGTCATGCACCTTCAATTTGACTGGACTATCTCCACATTGATAGATTACATGCTCATGCAATTTTTAGTGAATGAAGGGCAGCACAATTGTTCACAAGTTATTACCACATACTCTGTACCCTCTTTGCTTTTCAAAATTATCATGCTTGTCAAATATGCCAGACAAAACCCAGATGGATGAAGAAAAATATCTGAAAGAAATCCTGGGATGTCCAAAAATGCCTTGAGTTAGAAAAACTATTTTTCCAAGAAGCTTGATTAGCTGCTGGGATGTTTGTGTTGATTTTCCATTGTCCTTAAAGTTAATCCCATTCCGATTTGCAGCCCTAGTCGCTACCTCCCATCAGAGTTGGGTACTTGTCAAACAGAAACTTTGGGTGCCATCAGTCATGCAGAAGAGACACATTACCACTTCTACGTTCCACATTGCATCATCAAATAACATAATGTGAACCCCCTATTCTGCTAACAACTTGTGAGGTGCTCCTGGATCTGCATGCTATCAAGTTGGTTCCAGTGGAATATTTGGCTACTGAGGTGGTTTCTTGGTAGTTCACCCTATAGAAGAAAAACAGAGGCTTGCGACCTGCACTAAAACTGTACAACTGTGACCAATTGTATTGATTGGTGTTCCTGGCAAATGTATTGTTGTTCCATAGGGAGAACTGACTGTGCTCCGCTGCTTGCCCCCAAATCTAAATTAACAAGTTTTGAGGCTCAATAAAAATCTTCTGATTTGTGCCGAGTGGCTCACACTATATATTGAACGTCTTTTTTTTATTTGCTCAAAACATGATCCGTTGAGGTTTTAAGTTCTGATGGATCACTTCCGTCTCCAAGAAAACTGACAATCAGTTTGAACATTGTCTTCTCTGTGTGCGCACTCTATCAAAATCCATTTTGGGGACTCTATAGCATTAACCATCCAATCTGGAGACCCACCTCAACTAGTTAAGTTGTCAAAGGTGTTCATATATAAATAGAGAAGGGGACCTTCATCATCACATGGGAGAGCCCTAGCCAGGGAATGACAAGGCAAACATGGACACCTTCTGACTTCAGAAAAAAGTAAGGAGCAGAGAACATCAAGACACGCCTTGAAAATGATGTGGTCTGGGCACTGATAAACGTACTGATGGAGGCTTGGGCGGACTGTGTGGTGCCGCTCCTGGGTGATGAACAAGATGTCCAAATGTTAATATCCCCTTAAGTGAAGGCACTCTTGACTGAAAAGCTGAAGTTGTGTGTGGGAAAGAGCCATGCCAACGTGACATGAGTGGCACTAGCAGTTAGCCTGTGACTGTCTAAAACACTTGCTACATGATGGAGATAAATAGAAACTGTTTCACAAGGGGAACAGACTCAGAAGGGAAACTGAATTATCAAATGGAGGTTGGGAACTGTTCTATATTGTTTCTGAGCCACACTCTTTTCTTACCCTCCCTTCCCACTCATATCAAGCTTCACGCTTCTAGATTCTGAAATGGCCACTCTAGGTATCCCTTGCCTGTTGTCTTTTATCTATTGTTTATCTTTTCCTCCTTTGTTACCCCCTTTTTTTTCTCCCTAACCCCTAACCCCTCACCTTCAAACCAATCTCTCCCTCCCTCACCCCTTACCGAGTTGACAGAACCGCTGTTGCAGTCTCTGGCCCCATCCTGAAGGGATGGTCGCATAGAAGATTCATTTAGCTCTCACCTTATCACTGGTAGTGTGGATTCCCCTGGGGACTAATGGTCTGATTACGATCTTGGCGGATGGGCTACTCCATCACAAATGTGACGTATATTGGAATTGTAATATGTCGGATGGGGTATCCATCACATTTGTGACGGAGTAACCCTGTCTGCCAAGATCGTAATCAGACCCTAAGTTTCGAGTGCATTTTCTCTGAATAAGTGGACAGTAGTGCATTATTGTAGAGTTGGGGCAATGCGATCACAGCCCCCCTCATTGATGTATGTTGCAGCCACATGCTTCATATTGCAGATTATTTACATTTGTGGTGAAAATCCCACTGTGGCCTAGGTAAGAGAAGTTGTTTTTGACAGATGTTAGGAATGGTTGGAGCATAAGACTAATAACAGTGAGAGTCTGCGGATAAGGGAGTTAGAGTTGTTAAGACCATTGAGCTGTACTTAGTTACCTAAAATTCTGATGATTCAATGCAGAGTGCATCAGTAGTTTCTTAGCCAATCCGATCAAAACAAAACATTGAGATGTCTAAAATCACCAGGACCGACAAAGGGAAACTGCGTCCCGGTTTCTGGATCTTGGACTCCCCATGAATTTAGTCTTCTGCAATGTTGACTCCCTTACTTATTCTTGCTCTGTACTCCTGTTTTTCTTCTGGCGGCCACTCATGGCTTGTCCAAGGGTGACATGGGGTGATTCACATGGAGCCTTGTGCAGGAACTGTCATTACTTGATCTCTCCTGTCAAATTCCATCACCTCTGTGATCCTCATGAATCATCTCTCGAAAGGTCTACGTTCAGAGTCTCTGGATTGCGCTTTTGTATCTTGGGGTAGTGCAGATGGTATTGACAATGAGGGCACTAACCAGCATCAGAGTAGCAAAATATGTAACGTTATTTGTAAGGTGCCTTAAGCTGTGTAATGAGTTTGCTGCATCTTAACAGGGGTGTGAGTGATAATTGGCTGCTCCTCAGTGCAATCCGCTCACTGAGTCCCTGCTCTTCCCCTGTAGTTCTCTCGCACCTCCTTCCCAACACTTCTCAATTTCATGGGTGCTTATTGCGGCAATTTGAGGACAATTGGAAAATATATCACCCTCAGTAAAACTGAAATGAAAAAAACCAAGCCACAGACTTGGTAAAGACAAGATGCACAGTGCTAAAAGTGGGACATTTCCTAATAAAATCCTTGGTATATTAGGGTGCAAAGCCACTATATGGGATCAACAAAGGTAAGAAATAAAAAGAAAATTAAGGAGAAGAATTATTAATTTATAGTGTAAGTGCTAATTTTAAAAAAGTGTCAAAATAAAAAAGCTTAGCTATGTGGGAGGGATCTTACACCCTCAAGACAATGTTATGTTTCGCAATATAGAGGATGTGATGTAGTGACACACAACTTAATCTTAGGCCTGATACCAAGAAGCCATATATCCCACAATAACTGTTTTGTGTGTCTCTCTAGAGGGAATGGATGTTCTGAAGTATGCATAGTAAATATTTATTTTGTCCCCTTTCTTATTTTCTCTATAGAATGTGCAGAGCATCTTGAGCAGGTAAGCACTCTCGGTCTTCTGCAGCCCACAATACACTCTACTTTGTATTGTGTAATATCTCCCATTTTTGCCACAATCATTAAAAGAGTATCTCTGCGTTTTGCGGTATTGCAAATATGTGGTGTTGTATCTCAGAGTTGTTTAAATAGCAATGTTTTAAGAGGATGAACGGAGCAGAGAACACAGATATACTGGCAAAGTGTTCTAAGGGTAAGTTTCCTCTTGTGTGTAAAAAAAAATTTTTTTAAATGTGGCTCTCCATCCAAGAACATCCATGTCCTGGGACCGTGAAGAGTTTAGCCGTAGACAAAAGCACAATGAGGGCCTGATTCCCAATGGTAAACTTACGCTTTTGTGTAAGTTTACGATTGCTTACTTTTTACAAAGGTATTTTACTAGTATTATCTTTGGGCAGCAAAGTCTCAGCACATAAAAAGATAGGTCAGTCCTATCTTTTTCTGTGCAGAGACTCCGCACATAAGACCCCGGAGAGAGAGAGAGAGAGAGAGAGAGAGATAGATAAATAGACTGATAGACTTGCAAGGATAGATAAAAGTTGTAAAGATGGATATAAGTTGCATAGATAGATATATTGGGGCATACAGGAGGATAGAGAGGCAGTAGATAGACAGGTAGACAGGCAGGTACACAGATACACAGATGGACAGGTAAATAGATACACAGAGGTACATAGATAGATGGATAGAGTTACAAAGATAGACAGATGCACAGCACAAATTCAATTAGTACTAGAAAAATCATCTATATAAGCACGACAAACAGGAGCACTGAATGCAAACTAGAAAGACATACAAGCAGGACATACAGATTAAATTGGCTTACAAATATACCTGTAGGCCTCAATCAAAATGCATAGAGGAGTACAGTTATAAATGCATTTCATTGCATTCTAGAAAGAGAATTACTTTATAAAGTATAGATTCAAATGGACACAAACCGATAAAAAGGCAGGTGCTAAAGGAGTTTACAACCTCATTAGCAGGAGGCAGGAACTGATAAAGCTGGAATGTGTCCTGTCCTGTGAAGACTGGTAGAAGCATTGTGCTATCACTTCAGGCTCTACCATCAAAGGCCTTTTCTAAAGTTATAATTAATTACAAACAAAAACACTGGCAATGAAGGGAACTAGCTTGTGTGCAGATGTGTTCTTGTGAAAGACCAAAGTACAGGCAATCACAGTGAAGTTAGCCAGTGGCCAAAGTAGGCTGACCCACTGCCCCTTGCTGTATGCTGTAGTGGACATAAGTAAAATGTGAATAACACACAAAAAGACCAATGGATGAAAAAAGCTGTCTGAAAGCCAATTTAAGTAAGTATACTATATATATAATTTTTGTAAAATCAAAAGGTTTTGGCTGTGCTAGACCTAAAAAAAAAGAAATTAAAAACAAGTCTGACCTCCGCCAATCTCTTTTTCTTGACTTTGCTATTTGTGTTTCAATAGGCTGTACAATCAACCTCTCCCAAAGCATATCCACTGAAACCCCCAACTGATCCCACAATTGACTGTTGTAATCCTATTCATTCCATTTGCTCTCCTCTGCATGTAAATTCATGTTGAGGTGCTTATTTCTACAACTATATCAAAAAAGAAGCACAAATGTTAACCCTTGATGGGTCCCTCACTCCTGCATCACATTAAAGATCTTAGTTTACATAATATCCCAAGGGCGGTCTTTTTTACACTTCAGTATCACTTACTTTAAACTCCCACAATACATCAAAATCAGAGAGAGCCTCCATGCAGTTAGCTAATGGAGACCATACACACTAGATTGGATGGTAGTGTTTGGGGGATAAGTCTTTGCATTGTGCAGACAGCTGTCTTCTCTGGTAAAGTTTTGGTTATCTTAGTGGAAATTTCTGAGCCCCGGATTATGCACCTTAAGTTGATGTGCCCACAGCCCCAAGATGGACGTGCACCAAATCTGCTATTGACTCGTTGGACTTAATGGAGACTTGATGGCTGGTGGTGGCTACAGGGAGACCTCGTTTTACTTGTGCCCCTGGGTCCCCTTGTGTAAAATCTATGCTTTCTCTTTCAACATTTTTCTTTTTATTCCTTGTGTGTTGTATGAATTGACTTGTGTGTGATGTGAAAGAAGATTGGTTATGATGACCTCTGTGTGGAAATATTGCATGTGGCAATACAATGGGTTATGACCATAATGTTTCAAATCCTTGGCCCTAGAAGTCCATTGCAGATGGTGGATGGATTTATTGGTAAATAGCAATCTTTCTTACCAAATATGCACTTTTAGAAGTACTATGTAAATAAATGGATATCAGGTTTTTTTTTAACTACTGGCTGTGTGGATAAACTATTTGTGGAAAAATTCGATAACATTTCCGAATCATCTACAATATTGTTCTCTAATCCGCAGGTGTGACAACCTGAAGGCTCAGAAACCTCAGGAAGATGCTGTTGGGGAGCAGACTCCGAAGTGCATCAGACAACATGCCTCCCTGCAGGAGAAGCTGTTGGAATTAAAAGGTAAACATCGGATTGTGAGACGAGGATCGTTTAAGGGAGTAATGGTCATGGTGGAGAGTTATGGGCCTGGGTGTAATCAGGCTTCTGTGGTGTAGGGGGCCCACCCCTAATGCCCCCCCCTTCCCCCATTCAACCGAAGGCCTAATAAATCTGAGATTCAGGAGTCTCAGGTGTCTGTTACCACATTCATCAGGGGGACCCCCACCATTATGCATTACACTACTGGTTGTGTGCACACAGTGAATTGCTACTGCAAGTGCTTCCCTTGCCTTTTAGCATTTCTTTGAGGGTGTGTACCCTGGCACTGTAGGGACATGATTCAATGTGTTCCTAGGCAAAAGTGTGTTTGGAAGCTGTGGAGCGAAAACAAGAGTAGAGTGATGTGAGAGTAAGAGATGGAGTGCTAATGGAGAGAAGCTATGGAAAGAAGAGCAACAACAAGAGAGTGCATTGCAGATAATGTAATCTGACGAAAGTTCTTAGAGAGGTACTGACTTGTTGAAAGGGTGGTCCACAGAACTGTGCTGCTCTGAGAATCCTAAAAATAGACAGTTTTCCATAGGGATACCCTGAGCAAAGAAAAATATGAGAATATTTTGGGACGATCTGGAAAGTAATAGTTAACTGGTAGGGTTTGCTGCCCTTAATGCATTCCCAATGGACAATTTGAAGATGGGTTTCATTGGGTTAAAGTGATTGGAGCTGTTCAATAAATTATACTGTAGTGAAGGGAAGCAGAGGAAATATATTGCACTTCGTGGAAGTATTTGATGCCTCCCGGATTTTGTGCATTTACTGCATTTGAAGTGAAGATCCTGGTTATGTGCTGCCCTCTCTGGGAATCCCCATGTATTTTCACGAAAGTATTCTGCTGTATGTTTTTGGGTGACAGAAAGTTTAGAGATTCAACCGATCACTAACGAAACATCTTTGAGTGTGTCTTAGAATTTTCACCTTTAGAAACATTGTCTACAGATTATGATGAGCTGGATAGAAATTCTCAGCAAACCCCTTCCCATATTTGTTTTTCTGAATGAATGTAGGTGTGCATGATGTGTAAGAGAATGTGATACATCCTGAAATATATTGAAGGGTGCAGCGAGATCCATAAGAATGTTGTAAAATGTGCACATATATGCCAGGAAAAAAAAGGCTGCATACATGGGAGCGTTTCCAAAGGTAATCCAATTTTATTCTTGAAGACGAATACAACGTCTTGCAGGCGAGGCTCAACAACTGGAAAAAAAAAAAAATATATATATATATATATATATATATATGTATATATATATATATGTATGTATATATATATATATATATATATATATATATATGTATGTATATATATATATATATTCACATCCAGAGTCCAATAACTCGCGCTCTCAGGATTCGTAGAAAAGATTGTTTTTTATTGCGTTTCGAAAGAAAACCTTCCGTGATCAAGGAAGGGTTTCTTTTGAAACGCGTAACTTTGAGCAATAAAAAACTATCTTTTCTACGAATCTTGAGAGCGCGAGTTATTGGACTCTGGATGTGAATATTGACGCCGGTCCAGCTCTACCGGCATATCTCGCCACCGAAATACGGGCGGGTAGCCTTCAACAGGGTCATAGAGGTTTCAAAGTGCACAATGCTTTTAAAGGGAAACACCCTCTAAAAAAACACCGCCATTAAAAACAATGCATAGACTGCTTTCCAGATACAAAAAAATGGCATGCGTTTTCCACCATATTGAGATGGTTTTTTTTTTGTTTTTTTTTACACATGATCTCAGTCTAATGTTAGATAATTTTCAATTTCGGTAAAGTACCTTTACATCTTCTTTAGCTCTGTTTTTATTGTGGATGAAGTACTAATTCCTACCTAAATTCAGAGCACAGTATCAAGACTAAAAATATATCTTGTATGGAAGAAATGCCAAAGAAAAAGATATATAAGACAACACTTTAGAGAAGAAGAAAAACACCAAAAATAAAGATAAAAAATAGTAATAATGATCAGAGATCAAAACGGGAAGAGAAGATGGAAGGTTTCAAAGGGGCAATATGTGTTTTCTGATTTCAACTCGTATATAAGAGAAACTCATATAGAGTTGTCTCCCACATAATCTAATTTAAAAGTATAAATACATCTTCTTTAAGGCTGTAACGTTACTTCCAATCTCTACAAGAGGTTATACATAATCTTCAAGTTTCCTCATATTAAAGTGCATCTTCATCATCAATTGTGAACCTTTTCTAGTTTGTGCAAAAGAAAGCATGCCTGGTATCCTATTCAATATTAAAGTGCATCTTCACTGTAAACATTAGACTTTTCTATTTTGTGCAAAAAGATGCATACAGTACATATGTATTTTGACATATTAAGATAATGATGCATCTTCCAAAGTAAATTTTTCTCTAGTCCATATAACAAGGTCTGCATATCTCATTTTTGAACTGTCTTCGATGTTAAATATTCTCTACATAAGGTGCATTTAAGAAAATACCAATTCTTCATATATAATTAAAATTCATTCATTATGCACACTATAATTTCAGAGAGAAGAGAAGATAAAAGATTTTTTTACACATAATATTGCATATATCCCACTAAAAAACGCATCTTCAACATTGACTAAGATCTCTTCCAATCTATGCAGAGAGTACACACAATATATTAATTAAAGCTTTCTCATTGTGTACAAGAGATCCATTATTGAGGTGCATAGTCTAGTTCCATAATTCTAAAGAAAGATGAGAGTAGGTAGATTGAAAGTGAAGAAGAGAAAGGAGAAAAAAAAAGAAGAGAAGAAGAAACGAGGGTGAGAAAGAGAAGAAGAGCGAAAAAGAAGGAAATATAGATTGGCAAACCTATTTATATAGCCCATCATAGCTCTCCCACTAATTGCTGTTCAGTATTGGGGAGCACAGGGAACAGTGTTTTTTTAGAGATGAATGTACAATTCCGTATTCAGGCCATTCGGAATCTCTGTGCCCATTAGCAAGATCTTTTTTGATTCTTCTCGACGTTCCAATTTCTGATTTCCTCCTCGAGGTTGTTGCATAACATGTTTAATGCCATAATATTTAATGTCTTCCAATCTTCCATCATGTATTTCCCATATGTGTTTGGCCATAGAATATTGAAAATCTTTTTTTTTTTTCTTTTTTTTTGTCGACTTTCTGATGTTGTAGTATATGGAGCTTTCATTTGTTGATTGTACTGCCCACATATTTCAGTCCACAGGTACATTCCAAAACCTATATATTCCTGATTCTGTTTCACATGTAATCCTCTCCTGTATTTTGTACTTTCTTCCATATATGGTCTCATATTCTATTTTATTTTGACCATATCTACAGGCTTTACATTTGGTACATTTAAAAAAAAACTTTCGTTTGAATAGAAAGCCAAGTAGTCATGTTTGTTCGTACAGTCACAGGTTTCATGTAACTACAGGTTAGAAGATCTCCTAAGGACGAGGCTTTTCTGTAAGTAATGTTGGCTGTTTCTGGGAGTATATTCCTCAGATCGTCATCCATTTGCAAAATCTTCCAATTGTCCTTCAGTAAATTTTTTGCTTGATGTGTTATAATCTGCAATAAACCTAATGAGCTGATTCTCATTCTTTGTTTCTGCATTTTTCTCTTTGATTCTCAATAGCGTTTCCCGTTTTTTTAGACTTGCTCTCTTTAGAGCATCATTTAAGATCATTTCAGGATATCCCCTTACTTCAAATCTTTTGAACATCTACTTTGTTTGGTTTTTAAAATCGGGTTCCTCAGAACAGCATCGTCTTACCCATTAAAAACTCACCATCGGGAACAGTCCATTTAAGCAAGAGGGGATGCCCACTATTGGCATGAAGTATGCTGTTTGTACTCGTCCGTTTCCTGTACATTATAGTACAGATTTTCTCCTCTTTTACATAAATTTTGATATCCTAGAAAATGTATTTCCTTATCTTGGATGTCAAAGGTAAATTCCAAATTTAGATTGTTTTGATTCAGGGATTTTAAGAAGGGTTCTAGGTCTGATTTTTCACCTTCCCATATTAAAAAGAGATCATCTATGAAGCGAACCCATAGAATCATTTGTTCCATGTTGTTCTTGTTTTGTTCACTCCATGATACTTCTGCTTCCCAATGGCCCATAAAAAGATTTGTGTATGTGGGCGCGTATGATGTGCCCATGGCCGTTCCTTGTGTTTGTTAAAAATATTTGTCATTAAATAAGAATACATTGTGATGGAGGCAAAATTTGATCATATCAAGTAGCATGTTTGAATGTTCCAATAAGGAAATTGAGCGAGTCTGAAGGAAGTATTTGCATGCTTCAATTCCATTGAAGTGTTGCATAGAGGTATATAATGAAACAACATTGCCATGTGATAGTCCTTGACCAAATCGCACCAGCCAAATTAAAACTGCAAAAACGTAACCCCTCCAAATCCTGGTTCAACACTGACCTCAACAATGAGAGACGCGCTCTTAGGCAGACCGAACGCACATGGAGGCAACACCCTTCCCCCTCAAATCTTGTCCTCCTCAGAGCCGCAAGGGCCAACTACAAAAAACACATCTTTAACGAAAAGGCCTCTTTCTTCCGCTCACAACTTGACCGTGCAAGAAACCGACCTAGGGAATTATTTAGCATTGTCAAAAACCAAACTGCTTCAGCTCCCCCAAAACTAATGGCTTCAGTCAAGAGATGTGAAGAAATTGCCAGCTTCTTCTCGGATAAAATCACTAAGATTGATAATTCCTTCGTCTTAACTCCCATCCCGTATAGCCTACCACCCCTCCTTAACATCCCCTCTAAGTCTCCATCCACAGCCACCCTTCCCCCGGACCCTTCCCAACCCCCCCCCCCTGCTGTCACCCCTTCTGAACCCTACTACACCATCCCCCAGCTAAAAAACAATGCATCCTGGAATAACTTCTGTCCAGTTTCAGAACGGGAAGTCCTCAACATCATCACCAAGCGTAAACCATCCTCGCACACCAGATATCCCCTCCCTGCCTATCTTGTCCAAGACCTAAAACACATCATCGCCCCATATTGGACCACTATCATCAACTCCTCCCTAACCACCGGTAATGTTCCTGCTTCCCTCCAACTAGGACAAATTACTCCCACCATCAAAAACGCTACAGTTGACCCCAATGACTTAAATAACCTGCGCCCTATTACTAACCTTCCGTTCCTATCTAAGGCCCTGGAAAAATGCGCCCTGCTCCAGTTGGACAAACACATCGACTCATTCAACCTCTTGGACACATTACAATCAGGTTTTCGAAAGGGCTGCAGCACAAAAACTGCCATGCTCAACATTATTGATGACATCCACCACTCCCTAGACAAGGGCGAATCCTCCCTTCTCATTCTCCTTGACCTCTCTGCTGCTTTTGATACTGTTAACCACACTGCCTTACTCAATATTCTCAAATACCTTTTTGGCTTCAATGGTACTGTTCTCAAATGGTTCACCTCCTTTTTCCAAAACAGAACCCAACAAATTAAAGTCAGCGATTGCCTCTCTAAACCTTTGCCGGTCTCCTGGGGCATCCCCCAGGGCTCTATTCTCTCTCCCACTCTATTCAACCTCTTCATGGAACCCCTCATTCTTAAGCAAGCGAAAATCAGTTACCACCTCTATGCTGATGACACCCAACTTTACTGTAAGATCAAATCCCATGCAGACGTCTTACACCTCAACGAGGCCTTGACTAAGATTCAATTCTGGTTCCATCACAACCACCTCAAACTCAACCCTAAAAAAACGGAAATCATTCTATTCTCCCCTAAAAACAACTCGCTCCCTATTCAACACTGGATCTCTGACATCAAAGCTCTCAACTGCACTCTTTCCATCTCTAACACAATCAAATCCCTCGGTATCAGCGTCGATCAGAGCCTCAGCCTTACTCCCCACATAAAAAATTCGGCCAAAGGTGCTCTCTTCACACTCCATCATCTCAAGAAAATAAAACCCTTTATTCCTGCTGACGACTTTAAAACAGTGGTGCAATCATTGGTCCTGTCGAGACTCGACTATGGTAATGCCATTCTCTCGGGAACCCCTAAAGTCCACCTAGCCCCTATCAAATCCGTACTTAACCTTGCGACCAGACTTATTACTGACTGTAAATGGTTTGATCACATCTCCCCTGTCCTCAAAGACCTCAAATGGCTTCCTATTGAAGGCAGATCCACTTACAATATTGCTTGCATCACGCACAAAGCCCTCCATCAAAGCACCCCATCTTACCTCTCTGATAAACTCCACAAAGCAGGCTGTACTAGAACAATGAGGAGCACTAACGCGCTCGTCCTAGTCCCTCCCCTATTAAAAAAGAAATCAACACAGTCACGCTCTTTCCCTGGAAATGCGCCCTGTGTCTGGAATGCCCTCCCTAAAGATCTACGTTGCAACCCCTCCTACCTCAGCTTCAAAAAAGACCTCAAGCTGCACCTTCTCAACCAATACTGGGGTCCTTAATACCTTGACCCCGGACACAAATTCCTACCCCTGACCCGACTGTATAGGTCCCCTCTACTTATTGTATCACCCCCCTCCCTCCCCCCCCTCTCCCTTCAAGTCTTTCATTTACGGCCACCTCCCCCCCCCCTTTTTTTTACTTATTGGATAGTAACCACCTACTTACACCTGCTTTCCCCTTACCCCTCGCCCTCCACAGTCGCCATTCACTTTCACGCCCCCCCTCTTCTTTTCACTAACTAACTTTGCTTTCTATTAGCCCTACTATCTTCGATCAGTTGTTTGACTTATGCTTCCCTAGTTAATTACCTCATTTAAAATGAATACTGTTGCAAATTTTCAAATTGCCTTGTTCATTACCTCTATGTACAAAGTTATATTGCAATTCTGCATTACCAAACCTTGTAAAGCGCTCTGATACTCTTGGGTCCAGCCAGCGCTATATAAAACCTTTAAATAAATAAATAGTTTCCAAGGTAGCTCATTTATTCTGTTCAGAAAATCTTGCGAATACTTTAAGTAGGAGGGAAGACTTTTTACATAATGGAAGAGAAATATATCGATAAATCTCATGCTGTTTTCTAAGAGTGCACCTATTGAGCTTACTATGAGTCTTCATGCACCTTTGACTATGTCTTTATGCACCTTTGGCAAAAAATATATCGTGGGCATGAGTGGATGTGTGATTCTCAAATATTATTCCTCTAAGTCCAGAAAGCCACTATTATGCCATTCGGTAAGCATAAGATGGAAGTACCCCATATGATCTTCAATTGGGTTTCCAGGGAGCTTCTTGTAATGATTTTTATTGTTTAGTTGCCGATTGGCTTCTGCCATGTATTTTTCCCGGCTCATAATTACAATATTTCCTCCTTTGTCACTGGATTTAATAATAATTTCCTCATCTTTTTGCAGATCTGCTAGTACTTCCCATTCCCTGCTAGTCAAATTTGAGCCCTTTCTTTGGCCTATTTTAGGTGTCCATTTTGTATCCAGAGATACCATCCTTGTTAGCCCATCTACTACAATTCTATGAAATAGATCAATTTTGTTTCCTATTGTGAGTTGAGGACAAAATTTTGATTTTGATCTGCATCCACTCTCCGGTGCCAGGTCTGTCGGAATCTCCAGATATTCACGTAGATCAATTTCAGATAGATGTTCTATCGGCTGACCTGTTGTTCCGGATGCTTCGATCTCCAGGCTTGTTAGAGAATGTAATGTAGGCAATTCCTTGGTCGTAATTTCTGAGAACAATGGTTCAGCTTTTTCCTTTCTGTCTCTTTGGTCATGTTGTGCATAATGTTTTGTTAATTTGACCTTTCTTGTAAATTTAAACAAATCAATTCTGGCATTCACAAAGTCGAATCTGGCATTTGGGAAAAATGTTAGACTCTTGTTTAAAAGGTTTCTATGATCTTCAGTGATTTCAGTGAGTTTTTAGTGATTTCAGTGAGTTTTTGTGGGGGAGATTATTAATCAAATTATTATCTTGCATCCCTTTTTTTTTTGTTTTGCGTTCCTCTTCCTCTTTTTACTCCTGCCCTTTGATCATCTTGTCGTGTGGAATCACATTCTGTTTTGTTCATCTTTCCTCTTCCTTTCTGCCTGGTCGTCTTTCGGAAGAGTCTCATCTCCCCTGAAAAATCCAGTCAGGGGAATGGTGTAGTGGGTTCCTCGTCCCCAAACTTACTTCAGAGCTCTCCACACTTGAAGTTGCTGACTTCTCCCCTGTCATCTTAATTGCCGCTGTTTGCTTTGAATATATATAATCGAATTTCCTCGCTAAAGTATGTACCCAGCGTGCAGCATAATCTCTTTTATCTCGATTAAACTTTTTGGCCATCTTTTGCTCTACTTCCTGTTCATGTTTCTCCAGTTTCTTTTCCATATCAAGTAAAGCATTCTTTATATCTTCTCTGTCTTGCAAGGTTTCCAAGGTCTCTTACAGTTCTTTAATTCTCTTAACAGCTTTGGCTAGTTTTCTATCAGCATGTGTGATCAATGTTCGCATTAATTTGTTTGAGCATTCTGTGGTATCATCTTGCCACTGTTTTGTTAAGTCCGGGGCCAGGTCACTTAGGGTCGGGAGTCCAAAAATTCGTAATCCTATGGGTATCCTTCCGCACTCCAGATAGTTCTTTGGAGCTGTCATCACCCACCATTTGTTAATTTCAGTGATCCTCGTTTGTTCTAATTCTTTAACTAATTTCAAAGGAGATGTATCCATTGTTCTAAAACCTTCCCCACCATCATTAATGTCTTTACCAAATAACTCCTTTGCCTTCAGTTCTTGTTTGGCCCTTCTTTCTGCCATGATGTTTGTATGTTTATATATTTCTACTCTTGTTTTCCGTATCTCCATATTCTAATATTGGATTGTTTATTTCAGTCTAATATGTAGTATTATGTTTCTCTTCTTTTTCTTCCTTCTGTTATTATATTCAAAACATATTGTCCCACTTTTCCCTTTCAAATCCGTTCCTTCGTTCTTTATACTGTTCGTTTTATAGTTCAACTATTGCTATCTTTATTTGTGTGATTACATTTTTTTTCTTCTCTTGAGAGTAGCATCCATGCAATTTATGTTCCTTTTCCACACCCTATTTGTTGTTTCCCAAAGTGCATCGGTTAAGGAAAACCTGGCCTGGATTATGCTGGGAGTTTTGCTTTGCTGTTTTTGCAGTCATGCATATCCTAGCGGGATAAATTTCATCACTGACTATACTTCGTCAGCGATTACAGCTCCACGGCTTCACCGCCGTTATGTCTTGTTTTATAATATATATTGGAGTTGTTTTCTTTGACACAGTATCTGGGAACCAGTCGAAGAATGGGTGGGAGGCCATGTCTTTCACCCGCTTGAAAATATACCCCAAACATCCATGAGCACAGGCTTGTTGTACAACTCAAAATGCCACATGTGAAATGGGCACAAGTGCCTCACAACCGTGTCACACTTGTATCCATTTCATAATGGCACAACAATATACAAAAGTAAACACGGGTGCCCAAGCATACCAAAGGCTACATTTGCGTGCATGCTACACACCTTCCCCCTTTATTTTTTGTATTTTTATTTTTTAGCTTAAGACATAATCCTGGAACCTCATGTGTGGATGCCGCAATCTTGCACTTCTAGGAGCGTCCTTGATATTATCAACAACACTAGACTCCGTGTTTTTAATACACTCCATCTCCTTCACATCCAAAAATACATTGCTCCCAAGGTTATCCGAACACCTCTCCCTACCTTTAAATATTGATACCCTATACAGATTCCAAAACGTATCCCCATCTATACGTACAGCATTCCTGAAGACCTGATGACAGGTGTGGGATCCTACCAGATAACACAACATTTACCATTCATTCTAGATTTGATTCAGACCATATCACTAATTTCCACAATCTGTTTGCTTACAGCACCTTTCCTTTTCCTCAATTCCTGTTTCATTTTACACTTTGTACTCCTCCTATCTGTGTCAAATCCCTTTGAAATCCACTTCAACAACTTCATTTACCTTGTCCTGCTTCTTCTTCAACCACCAGTGTACTAACCAAGTACTAGATTTACGTCCCCTCAATAATTCAAAAGGGCTTACTTATGTTACTGAGTTAGGAGAAGTCCTATATGCTAACAACATAGCTTGTAAAGCATTTGTCTAATTCAAATCCCCTTTCACAGACAACTGGATAGCTTCCTTAATCACACAGTTAAACCTCTCAACCTGAACATTCGCTTCTGGGTGTAACACCGCAATTCTCTTATGTGTCACCCCACATCTTTCCAAATAGTTCTCTTTGCATTTACTGACAAATTGGGGTTCGTTGTCAGTGACCCCTTCTTGGGGAACACCCTTTCTACAGAAAACTTCATCTAAAAACTCAATCACCTTTTCGGATGTGACTTATTTTGCCATCTTACCCTCCAGCCACTTGGAGTAGCATAATACCAAATGCCTCCTGCCTGGGTAACACAGCAAATGGGTCAATACTATTCAGACCCAGTTTCTGCCAAGGAGCTTCAGGAAATTCAACAGGCTGCGGATCAGTACACATAGCTTTAGCAGATTTGTCACTGAAGGCACACTGATCATACAAACTTACCTGACGTTCAACAAAAACATAAATCCCTGGCCACCAAAAACTTTCTTTGACTCGCCTTCTCGTGCTTGAAATTCCCATGTGACCTTCATGAGCCATATCTACAATATTTTTCCTCAAATTATAAGGAGGAACAAACTTGTCCCCGCTGACCACAATGCCATTTTCCACGGCCAACTCTTACCGTACCTTGGAAAACCACATGATATCACCTGTCATCTTCCTCTACTCGGGCCAAACATGCAGTATACACTGCATCACCTTATTAAGTTCTCTATCCTTCACCATTTCCTCTATCCATTTGGCTTCTTGTATAATAGGTTGCACAATGCCAATCAAATTAACATCTGGTTGGGTAAAAGCTACTTCAGTCTTCCTTGTCTGCCTCCTCATGATCAGCAGAAGGCAATTTCCATGTACATTAGTTTTCCCGTGCACAATACTGAACAGTTTGTAATCTAGAGGCCAACCTTGCCTATCTTGCAGACATGGTGCGTCCTCCACCCAGTGCCAAAATAATACACAAGTGGTTTATGGTCTGTCTTAATGATAAACTTAGTACCCAATAAAAAGGTACTAAAGTGTTCTACACCTCAGACACAGGCTCCCTCTCTACTACAGGATAATTCTTCTCTGCATCCGTCAGAGCTCTGGATGCTTAGGCAACAATCCGTTCCTTAAAAACTGTTTCAAACATAGCGCATTCACCACTAACTCCTTCAAAACCTTAAACTCTATAGTCATATCTTCAGTCCATGGAAATTTTGCATTCTTTTTCAATAAACATCTGAACTAATCCACTTTAGATGCATAATTAGGAATGAATGTGGTTAGACCAAGAAATGCTACTAACTGCTCCTTAGGGCTGGGAACAGGAGCATTGGTAATGTTCTCCACATGGTTTCATTTGGGTTTAATGCCCTTGCAACTGATGCTATGACCCAAACATTCCACTTCACTTTTTCTTAAATTTACATGTGTCAAACCGTAATGTAATGTAAGACCCTTTGATGATAAGGCTGCTAACACTCTTTTTTTAATTATGATAGTGCTCTTCTGCATCTTTACCAAAGACCAATATGTCGTCCTGAAATGCTACTCCTCCTGTTAATCCATCAAGAGTTTCTTTCATAAGTCTCTGGAAAACAGAAGCCGCACTAGCAAGGACAAATGGCATGTGACATTATCTAAATAATCCTTCAGGTGTTATCTGTAAAAAAAAAATTGATACCTAATCCAGGATGATTTGGTGGTAAGCACTAGCAAGATCAATATAATAAAACACTTGTACCCCTGCTAAGGTGGTAACCATTTCATGCAAATTGGGGAGAGGATAGGCGTCAACCCACATGGCACTGTTAAGACTGCTTAAGTCAACACATAATCTCAGTTCTTCAGAAGGTTTGATCGAAATCACAATCTGAGATACCCATGGAGATAATTCTATAGATTCAATGATGTTCTTGTCACAAAGGTCACGTAACATGTCCTTAAGTTTGCTTCTGTATGATAATGGTACATTTCTCACCCTGTGGCGAATAGGAATGGCATCCTTGCACAATTTAATGTGATGTTTAAACCCCTGATATTCTCCCAACTTGTCACTAAAGACATTAGGAAATTCCAATTTTAAATAGTGAATAACATTAGAAAAATCATCACCATTGGTTTTAGAATACCCAATGGCATACACAAGAGGATCAGCTCTGGGATCTAATTTGATCCCCATTTCTTCTTGATGCAGCCAAACCAAAAGAGAGTGGCCATTCCTGGACACATAAATCTTTCCAAAAGTACAATTCTTGAAAATTCCAAATTGGCCCAAAAATATCCTACCAAATCAATTTTATGGCAGGTATACCCCCCAGGTGCTACATCTGGAGTTAGTAACCTTTTATTTGGCCAATTTTCCTTAGCAATATCATGTGAAATAATGGTGTACACAGTACAGGAGCCCACCAAGATACGCAGGCCAACTCCATCAATTGTAATTTAACATGAAGGAAATTTGGTATGGTTTTCACTCCCGCAAATCTACAAAACAGTATTAACATTCTGTTCATAATTGTCATATAAACTGTCACCATCTTTGTAACCTTGCACCATATCTACTCTCCTAGGAGCTGATCTCTTTTCTTTCCACACCTTGAACGAATTTTATCAACTGCCGGGCACACTTTTGCATTACCTAAGTGCCCACTGCTGCCACATCTATAACCTAAAGCAATACTTCCTCTATCATCCTGTCTCAACCCCCTGTACCTTCCTTCATTTTTTTTGTGTGACCTCGTTCTTCAGTGCACAAGATTTCTTTCATTTGTCACCATCCTTTGAAACAATATGCACTTCATTCTTTTGATTACCCCTTATTTCTTGTACAATTTTTTGGGAATGCTCAATAGCCTTTGCAATGTCAATAGCAGCATTCTTATTATTAGTTCTCATAAAATTTGATCCTTTTGGACTTGTTCATAAGGAATATGCTCAAAATCGCAAGTAACCGCAAGAGAGCTAAATTCAGAAACATAATCCTCAATGGATTCATCAGTGCGTTTCCTAGAATGAAAAATAAACCTCTCCATCACCATATTGATTTCCATACCAAACCTTAAACACAACTGTTTAGAATCAATGCATATTGATAAGCATTGATATTACCAGGATTAACTAGAGCTGGCAAATTGTTAAATTCCTTTAAACCCATCCCATCCTCGTCGCCAGTGTAAAATGTGCACATAAATGCCAGGAAAAGAAAAATGCAAAAACAACAGTTGATGGACAGAATGCAGAACAATGTCATACATTCACCCCAGTACAGAGATCTGGGCCTAAATCCATCGTTTTTTTGCTCACCATGCCATTCCAGTTTGAACCCAGCCATATGCAAATCAGTCTTGACCCTGTGCCTCATGGGAACAGTCCAGCCCGAACTGCCAAGCCAGGTCCTCCCTGGACTGGAAACAAGCATCCTAGGACCGGTTTTGGGGTTTCACCCCTCTTCAGCCAAGATAGCTTGATTCCAGTGGCATGGAGAGCACGGGACCCACGTCTGGGCATACCCGTCCCACTCGGGGTGACAAATGCAAAAACAACAGTTGATGGACAGAATGCCGAACAATGTCATACATTCACCCCAGTACAGAGATCTGGGCCTAAATCCATCGTTTTTTGCTCACCATGCCATTCCAGTTTGAACCCAGCCATATGCAAATCAGTCTTGACCCTGTGCCTCATGGGAACAGTCCAGCCCGAACTGCCAAGCCAGGTCCTCCCTGGACTGGAAACAAGCATCCTAGGACCGGTTTCGGGGTTTCACCCCTCTTCAGCCAGGATAGCTTGATTCCAGTGGCATGGAGAGCACGGAACCCACGTCTGGGCATACCCGTCCCACTCGGGGTGACAAATGCAAAAACAACAGTTGATGGACAGAATGCAGAACAATGTCATACATTCACCCCAGTACAGAGATCTGGGCCTAAATCCATCGTTTTTGCTCACCATGCCATTCCAGTTTGAACCCAGCCATATGCAAATCAGTCTTGACCCTGTGCCTCATGGGAACAGTCCAGCCCGAACTGCCATGAGGCACAGGGTCAAGACTGATTTGCATATGGCCATGTCTGAACTGGGGTGGCGTGGTGAGCAAAATAACGATGGATTAAACCCAGATCTGTGACTGGGGGTGAATGTTTTGCCAATGTGCAACATTCCGTCCATCATCTTGTGTGTTTTGAGGAAAAGAAAAGGCTGCATACACAGGAGTGTTTTCAAAGGTAACCCAATTTTATTCTTGAAGAAGACTACAGCGCCTTGCAGGCGAGGCTTGACAACTGAATGCCGCCAACCATCAAGAGATCGCACAGGCTCGTTCTTCAACTGAAAAGGCCACATATGAAATGGGCACGAGTGCCACACAACCGTGTCAAGCTTGTGTCCATAATGGCACAACAATATACAAAAAGTAAACACGGGCGCAAGAGCATACCAAAAGCTACGCTCGAGCTCATGCAACAAATGTGGTGTACCTCAGATGACAGGTGAGGTTAGAACCAGGACAATGGATGAATGTATAGGTGCAGTAAGATCCTGCACAGTCTGCTCCATCCTTGGAGTAGATAAAATGATATAGTGAGTAGTATGCTGCATGTGGCCAAGCCTCAGTGGTGGTTTAAAAAAGAATGTTCTTCGTGATGGAATGGGTAGAACGGTACAGAGAGATCCACAAGTATGCACTACAGCTTGTAATAAATGGAAAAATGCAATGAGATAATGGAGGCTGAGGCTAGATGTAACATAGGCATCCACATTGTTTCCCTCTCTCAGGATACCAGAGTATTATGAATACAGTGGACATCCCTGAATGTCTCCGTTTTGTTTTAAATTTAAAGTGGAGCAGAGCAATGGCAAAAAACTTGATTGTGCATAAGTTTTGAGCAGGGCCAGATGTACAAAGCATTTTACCGGTCGTAAACAGCCCTCAGGCCATTTGCGACTGGCAAAATGCATTTTGCCATGTACAAAAGGCAAAATGTGACTAGTTAACTTGTTACCAAATCGCATTTTGCTTTTGCAATTCGATATTATGAAGGGGCATGCTTGGGGCATGCTTAGGGCGTCCTTTTCCTAATACCGAATATCACTGGTACGTATGAATGTTTTGCAACCGGAAGCGAAACATTCATAATTTACCAACTCCGTTGAGGATGCGCGGTAACCCGTTCGCAAATGGGAAGGGTGTCCCTTTGTGAATGTGGATGAAAACATTTTTTAAGAGGAGGCAGTGGTCCCACGGACCACTGCCTCCTCTTAAAAAATGAAAAGAAAACTTCTCATATTTATATTTGTAATGCAGTCCATTTTCCTTTAAGCACAAACGGCTGCATTACAAAAAATATATTGCTTTATTTAAAAAGTAATCACAGACATGGTGGTCTGCTGACCGCAGTAGGCCACCATCCCTTTGATTGCAGCCATTCCCAATGGGTTGCAAATTGTGACTTGTCTCATGAATATTGATGAGTCGGGTCCATTTCCGACCCATTGGGAATCGCAAACAGTGTCTTAGACACACTTGTACGTAGCTGTTTGTGATTTCCTAATTGCAAATCCCAAAAATTCAAAATTAGGAAATCACAAACTGACTTTTTTCTTCAACTGGCCCTTAGTTGTCATCTTCAGCAGAACTTGTCTAAAGTAGCTGAAATCCAGTCCTTCACCAAAAAATCTGCTTCCTCCACATTAGGTTTGAGGTCCGATTTTAGATAAACTTAAAAGATTACAAAAATCAGGGGAGTATGTTTAGGGCCAAATGTACAAACATTTCATTTTGCAAGTCTTTAATTGCGATTTTTTTTTTTTTTTTTTTTTTCGATTTGAAAATAGAGACTTGCAAAATGAAATGTACTAATGTGTCTCAGACACATTAGGGATTCCCAATTTGCGACCCATTGGGCATTGGCAAAAACACAGGGTTGGTGGCCTGCTGGGGACAGCACACCACCATGTCTGTTTGCTTTTTAAATAAAGCAACTTTTTTTTCCAAGTGCACCCCGTATTCCTTAAGATAAAATGGGATTTGTTTCTTTTCCTTTTTATTTTGGCAGGCAGTGGTAGGACTACTGCCTGCTCTGAAAAAAATGTTGGCGCCTCTGTTCACAAAAGGGAAGGGGACCCGTTCCCATTTGCGAATGGCTAACCACCAACTTGAAGTTGGTGTTAACTGCAAATGTTTTGTGACCTCATTCCCGGTCACAAAACATTCCTACATACCAATGCAGCTTGCCCTTAACACGACCCTTCCTAATAGCGACTCACCAAAATAGGGTTGGTACATGCCAAAAAGCATTTTACTGGTCGCAAACGGCCCGATGGCCTGTTTGCGACCGGTAAAATGCTTCACACATCCGGCCCTAAGCCTTTTGTCTTTAGGTGATGAGTAAAGCAGGATTAAAAGGAGCGACAGGGTGTAATACAATGAGCATAGGAATCGCATAATGCTCAGTCCAAGCAAGAAATGGGGGTTTGACTTTCAGGAATAGCAGAAATGGAGAATACTGGATCTAAAATGTGTCCAGCCACGTGAGTGGAAGACTTGACCTGTTGAATTAGCTGAGTGGCTTCCAAATTCTTATTTTAAGTTGACTCCAAGGGACAACATACATTATCACAATGGAGATTCAGATCCCTTTCTATGATAAAATTGGAAATTATGAGCGCATTTGATGCAATGGCTTCAGGTAGAGCTTAGTTGAAGCAGGCATGAGGCCTGGTGGTGGTAAATCAAGGCACTGGAATGTGAAACACTGCTAGATTTTATGTATCCATAAGGTCTGATATGTCACAAGTGAAAATAGATTTAAAAACTATGGTGATACCACCACCTCTTTTGTCCTTACGGTAACGTCTGATGATACAGTAGCCCTCCGGCAAGGCTTAAACTACATCAGGCATAGAACTATTGTTATCTTCTAAATGGTACTGCAAAAAAATGGAATGTACAATAGTCACCAACCCTATTTTGAGTATATGGTTATATTCTGTTGTGTTGACGGGGCTGACACTGGGTGTCATAATCTCAAGGGGAAGAGTCAAGAAATGGTTGCATCACCACAGTAAACTGATTAAACACATAGCCTATGGAGGATGCTTGAACTTTACATCATCTGCTAAATTTCAACCAACTTGAAATTTAGCTCATAAATGATCAATGGTGCATAGCCAAGTACAAATAACATGAGCACAGGAAGAGACCACGTGTGGCAGGTCGTATCACACTAGCCTCCTATGTGCTCCTTTTGTCTGGTGAACACGATAGACAGTTGATTAATCCCTCCTGGTAGGTGTTCTTGCAGCTTAGTTGTAAGTTCTGCAAGTCTGTGGTAACCTCGCCACCCCTCCAGGTTCCAACACTGAGCAAAAGCTTACAGTCAGTCCAAATTAGGGAACATCTGCACAAATAAGTTCCGAAGTATGCTCTGTGGGAAGGTAGGATCCTTCTGCATGGTTACCCCCACTTTTTGCCTGGTGCTAAGCTGTTTTTAACTAGTCTGACTGGGATCCTGCTAATCAGGACCCCAGTCTCTCTGCTTTCTCCCTTAAATTGGTGTGGTCAGTACTTGGGTACATCCCAGATTGGATACTGGGGTACCTTTATCGGTCCCTAGTATATGGTACTAAGGTACCTAGGGCATAGGTACCCCAGATGTCCCCCATGGGCTGAAGCATGGATTATGCCACCCATGGGAGACCATTCAAAATGCAACTACAGGTCTGCCATTGCAGCCTGTGTAAGCTGGTGCTAGCACCACTTAAAAATATAGGTTTCCTATATCTGGGGTCACTGCACTTAAAACCTATGTCACCCCTATTGCAGGCCTTATCAATCCTGAAGGCAGGGTGCTTAGTTTTAAGTGTGAGGGTGCCCCTGCATGAGCAGGACACCCCTACAGCCTATGGAGTCCATTCTCCCGGGTTGTAAGTGAAACAGCCATATACTATATAGAGGGGCACCGCGTAATTACGCGATGACCATCTCGAAATTGGCTGAAACGAATCCTACCCCCACACCATAAACGGTGTGGGAGGTATGATTCCAAGCACTGAAACGGACCTCCGTAAGGCTCTCAGTGCTCCCGGTGCCAGTCTTCTAGACCCGGACAGCACAACATGGCTGCTGCCGACCAGAGACCCAATTCTGCCCTCCTGCTGCTGAGCCAAGCTCGAGCAGGGGAAGGCAGAACAATAGGTATCCTGTCACAGGGAGATGTGACCACCTCCCAGACAGGATTTAGTGTATTGGGGCCGGGTGAGTGCGCTTGCCAGCGCCACTCAGTTTGCATGAGGGGCACATTTGGTATCCCCTTGCATAGTCCAGTTCAAACCAGCTCTGGGAGCCGTTGGCTCACGCTCTGGCGTGAAACTGGACAAATGACATGTGAGAATCGTCCCCATGTTCAAACCCTCCCCTGGGAGGGACCCCTGAATCGTCCCAACCCTTTCTTTAGGGTACTTAAGGGCTTACCTGGGTGTAGGTCCCTAGATTCGTCATGGGATACGATTCAATTGTGAACACCACTTCAACTTCTACCATCTGGGGACTCTGGACTTTGTTGGACTTCGTTTGGGCTCGACTTAGTCCCCCTTTCAGTTTGCTGCATCGTCTGTGCCTGTGCACCATACAGGAACCTTCTAAGGCCTGTGGGCATCCATGACACCTGAAGGAATCTCCCTTGAAGTAAAGAAGTCACTTTCCTGCATCTGCAGGCACCGCAACTAAGCTGACCGATCTGCTGATCTTGAGCTCCTACGGACTCTGAAAGGCACAGCAACACAGGTGGTGGTTCTCCACAGCTCCCGAGGCCTGCCCTGCCCTCTCACTAAGTTTGAGGCCAGTATCCCTCGTGGGAGCCGCATGAACTGAACCCCTGTGCACCGCGTCGACTTGCCGCTGCAAAGGCTTTTTGTCTTCCTTCCACCAAGATCTTCGGGCTCCAGGTAGCCCCAACCTCCAGCATTTCCAGTGACCAAAGTCTTCATCCACATCGCATCGTTTGCACTGTGGCCTGCAGCTTTTGGTGAGCTGCTCGAGGTCCTCTTGCGACTCCAGTGCCTCTGGCCTGTGGGTCCTGCTGAGGGTCTTCTTCGAATTCTTTGGGCTCCCTGATTGCTCGGAGCCTGCCCTGACTCTTTGCTTGTGGTGAGTCCCCTGGACCTTGCTGGTCCCGACATTGCACCTTCTTCGACTTCTACATTGTTTGCAGTTGCCAAGGCTTGTTGGTGCTCCTGACGGACACCGACCCCTCAACTCTCGACATCCGATGAGGGACAGCTCGTGCACGGCTCCTGGTCTTCCTCAGTGTCACCTGGTCCTCACAGGTGCAGAGTCAAGGTCACCGTCAACTCTCCTGCAACTCCCAACATCGGTGGGAATTCGTCTTCCAGGTCTCCGGGTAACTCCTGAGTGACATAGACTCTGTCCCTCTGCTTGCATGTACTTCTTAACTAGAATCCACCGTCTGATTCCACTGGACACTTTCTCCCTCTCCAGCAGTTGCACTTTCCTGAAGTTCTCCATTGGGTTCGACTGCGGTTTCCGACACTACTTCACACCTATGCACCCTGCTTCCCTGGTGTAGGTAAAGTGGGAACTAGGGTATCCATGGGTGGGGTGGCTCTCCAACCTTCTGTCTTCCACGGGGTTTCTTCAGGGTGCACTGGGAAGGGTCCTTTTTCTTTAAAATTGCAACCACGACTTACACGGTGATTTGTACGGAGAACGCGGTCGTGTTCTCACACAGCACATGCTCTCCGTGGAGTCCCTATCTACTTACCATGGGTTGTTCCTTGGGTCCCTAGCATTTCTATGTGCTCTCGACATTGTCTTGACATGAGTCGTGGTTCTTATACCACTTTCTTAGTATATTGTTTGCCCCCCCTCCCCGGGATCCAATGTGTAATTTGTGCTATTTACGTGATTTCTATGCAAAGTATTGTGTGCATTGTGCATATCTCCGGGTAGGAGATATCTGTATGTGTTAGAGAGTATTATATAATAAATACATATTTTTATAAATACCTTGTGTGGTTCTTTTTCACTTAATCTATACATATAAGATTGCTTTCTGGTAAAACAAGCTGCTTTACATTCCATCTGGACTAAGCCTGAAGGCTGCTCTCCACAGCTACCACATAGAAAGCTTTCTAAGGTTGTCTAAGACCTCTTAAATCACCATAAGGGTTGTCTGGACTGGTGCAGGGTGCCCACTTACATAAGTGGACATCATATACCAGGCCAGCTTCTCACATGCTCTTACCGATATAAAAGTATGATTTTTCTTCTCTCTTACGGCATACCACCTTCAGTTTCAGTTAGTGCTATTGAGACAAATAATTCCTAGCTCTTCTCCTATATTAGGCACCAGTACAGCACCAATCCCATAGCCCTAGTGTCCACTATCTAAATGGTTTATTCGTGCAAAATGTTTTAGAACAGGGGCATTATCAATTATTATTGTCTGTTTGTATTATTTAAAATGAATGGCACTGTCCCATTCGTAGTGCTTCCATTTTTAGCAGCTTACAAAGTGGCTCTGTGAGCGTGCAAAAGTGGCCCACAAATTTGGAATAATATTTAGTCTGACCCATGAATTTTCGAAGTTGATCTCTATTGATAGGTGCTTGGGCTCTCTTTATAGCTCTTAACAAATTACAATTGGGCTTACACTGTCATGTGTTTCCTGCATGGCCCATTTTAGTTTTCCCTATATTAGCCTAAATGTGCACATCGTAGGCCACATTTTCTTTTGCACGTTACTATATAAACACACTTGCTTTGTGCCACATTATATTTTCACACAGAACCCGCATGTATTTTTATGTTTTTCTTTCCTGGGATTTAGTCTGAACACCAAGGTCAAACCACAATGCCCCTTGTTATTCTCTCTGGTCAGAAAGTAGCACCTAGACATAACACAAGAATGCAGCTGCTGTTTATGAATACATATGTTTTGTCATATAACTGAGCACAGGAGTTCAAACACACACTGAGCGAAGGTTCTAAGGCAAGATTACTGCGTCAGCGGAGATGTAGAACATCCAACTTTGTATGCTAAGGTACGGGGCCCGCCACCAATTCCAGAGATCTATAATATATCATCATTTAGGTTCAGTAGCAAAGGGAGGTGAGGCTAATCTGTCTTAAAGCATGACGGGGCTTTTCATGGTATATGATTTGTGAACGATGCTAATGATATTTTTGATAGGCATTTGCTGTCTAATTGTGGCACAAATACTGCATCTTAGAGCACGATAGTTTAAATAAACATTGTAAACTTCCTTCATGTCTCTTATCTTATTGTGGACAAGTACGAGTGAGAAAGCGAAAGGGTGTGTCCTGTTACCACAATCTCTGAGAGGATCGAGAGTGTTGTGTTCTAGGGTGCCAACTCACTTGTCTATCTGGAAAGGTTAGGAGGGCAAGTGAGGCACTATAGCTAGTCAGACTCTGTCTCATAGATACTGGGGTGGTATGGTGACTCAGTCCTTACATGCCTTACATGGTCGCAAGCATAGTTCTGTTCCTGAGCAGGATCCCTGCAATTTCACCTTTGCCTTATATGGCATAGCCTAGGTACTCTACTGCAGGGACATTAAAATACCATTTTTATTTTTTCCAGGGTAAACCTGCATTGATCACTTTGCTTAACACTACTTCCAATATTTGATTATGCATTTCCTCACTTTCTCCATAAGTTAACTTATCCTAATGCTCAGTAGTTGGCATATGGAAGGAGCAATAGCAAGGCCGATTGACAACCATTTAAATCGATTTGTTCCTTATGTTGTCAATATGCTGTTAATGGTCTTGATTCATCATTCATCTCGATTTGCTAGTAAGCAGATTTGAAAATCAAGGGCCTCATGTACAAAGATTCCAAATAAGAAACTTTAAATTGCAACTAATAAAGATTCACAATTTGTGTGATTTCTTATTTGGAATGTACATAAATGGGCTCGGTAAAAGTGGTCACAATTCGCTCACTGACTTCCACCAAATCCATTGGTATTTTGGGAACAACGTTTGTACTATTAAGTAGGTTCTCACAATACCGAATCATAGTGGGTCGTAGGTCCATGAGGTAGGTCACAAATTGTGGCCCACTATGATTGGCCACAATTACAGGGATGGTGGCCTGCAAGGGTCAGCAGACCACCATGTCTGTGATTGCTTTTAAATAAAGCTATCTTTTTTTATTTTAAATGCAACCCCTTTGCCTTAAAGGAAAAATGGTAGAATAAAAAACAAATCTGAAAAGGTACATTAACTTTTTTGGGAGTAGGCAGTGGTCCCAAAAAAAACATTTTTGTGAACATTCACAAAGGGTAAGGGGTCTCTTGGGGACCCCTTTCTATTTGCGAGTGGTTTACCATCTTCTATGAGTTGGTGGTAAAATATAACATTTTGTGACAGGATTTCGGTCCCAAAACATTGTCTGCCAATGCCATACGCAATCAGTATTTGGAAGATATGCCCTAAACACACCCCTTCCAAATACCAATGCCTTATTGTTTCCTTAACCCATTTAACAATTTGGAAAGCATTTTCCAATTAGCTAATTGGGTTTCGTACATTTCAAAAAAATTTACAACTATCTCAAACCCATATTTTTACTTTGTGCATGAGGCCCGAAGTTCGCTAAGCACTTTAGCCCCTTCCAAGGTTAGTAGCATTTGTTTTATATTGCTGGTGGAATTGGCCCTTCTTGCAGGGTTACCCCAAACCTATTGCCTTCCTCCTTCTATATTCTGACCTCGTTTTTGTTGGCTTTAGGGCACTTTACTACTGTTGACCAGTGCTAAAGTGCATGTGCTCTCTCATCTAAATATGGTGGAATTGGTTTACACCTGTTTGGCATATATGATTTACTTGTAAGTCCCTTGCAAACTGGCATACCATACACTCAGGGCCTGAAAATTAAATGCTGCTAGTAGGCCTGCAGCACCAATTGTGCCACCCACAGAAGTAGCCTTTCAAACCTGTCTCAGGCCTGCAGCTGCAGGGCCTGTGTGTGCAGTTTACTGACACTTCAACTTGGCATCTAATACTACTTGCCAAGCCTTAAACACACCTTTTATTACATATATGTTACAGCTAAGGTAGGACCTAAGTAACCATAAGGACAGGGTGCTATGTAAGTATGTTTTGTATGTCCTGGTAGTGACAAACAGCGTATTTCGTTTTCCACTACTGTGAGGCCTACCCCTCTCTTAGGCTAGCATTGGGAATTCCTTAATATACTTTTAAGCTGTAATTCCTTATCAGAGAGAAGTAGATTTTACATGGTTGAAGTGGTAAGGATAAATCCTCCTTACTGGTGAAGTTGGATTTAACATTACTGTTTTAGAAAGGCCACTTTTAGAAAGTGGACATTTCTCTGTATGTACTGTATGTATGTACTGTATGTATGTACTGCTCTTTGTGCCTGACAACCTGTCTCCAATACAGGGTTGAGTGACAGCTATACTTTGTTCCTTTCCTCTAGACAGCCCCAAACACAGGAAGTTGAGGCTCATCGGCATTCTGAGCACTCATCTACATTCATCTGCACTCTGATGGGTCTTCCTGGGCAGGAAGGTGGAGAGGTGGCTCACACTTGCATCTGAATAGGCTGTATCCTATCCTCACACAAAGCACTGAATTATCCCCCTGGTTAGCCTGGCAGACAGGACTGGGCTGAAAGGGATACTTGGGCAATTCAGAGAGTTCTTTAGAAGTCACATCCTACATCAAAGGCACTTTTGAGTACAAGTACTCTAACCCCACAAATGTGACACGTCTGGATCTTGAAGTGGACCTCTGTCAGAGGAACTGCTGTGCTGCTTTTCTGCTTGTTGCCCTGCTGCTCTCTGACTCTGCTGAAGGAGAGCTGAACTCCAAAGTGGTCTCCACAGGCTTACTGGCTTGCCTCCTGTTTTTTGAAGTTTCAGGGACACAAAAGACTCCTTGCAACTCTGCTGTTGCTGCTGGACTCTACCATATGCGAGTCCTACTCTTTCCTGAATTCCTCGCCAGTTCTGGACCTCCGAGGTGGATGCTGCAGCTTGCTTGCTATAAAATTGACGCATCTCCTGCTTCCACGTAGCAGAACAGGCGCATTGACCCGGTTGCAAGAGTAAAATCTGTGAATCACCTCAGAACCAGTGCTTTGCCTTCAAAGACGGATGCATCGGACAGTGTGTCACCGCCTCTGCAGCTTGGTGAGATTGACTCCTACCCTCAGTTGCGTGGCAGAATCTGGCGCATCGCTCAATGCCTCTCGACTTTGGCAGACGTCTCTGGAAGTGACTCATCGCCTTCAATGTGTGGACAAGATCAACACATTCTGTGCTTGCGGGGCTGGACATAGACGCATTTTGTTGCTTGTGACCAGGAAAGGTACTTTGTTCACCGGGGCCTGCGTGGGTCCTGTAGCCAGCCGGCATCCATCGCAGTTGACGCGAACTTTGACTTTGCCCCTCTAGCGCGACTTAAAGTAACCTTTTTTGAGCTACTTGCTTTTATGCACGTTACTGCAATTATTCTTATAAAAATTCAGTATCTGGACTTCTACTTACTGGATTTTTGTTGTTTTGGGCTTGTGTTGTTTATAATTTAATGTATTTTTACAAACCTGTGTGGAGTCTTTTTGTGGTGTAGTCAGTGTTAGTGTGTGTGGGTTGCACAGATACCTTGCATATTTCCTCTTTAGATAAGCCTGACTGTTCTGTGCCAAGCTACCAGAAGTACGCACAAGTTATCTTTTAGTATGTATTTAGCTTACCCTGCCTTTTGTGATGGTTCCTGCTTGTACAGGTGCATACTCTGACAACCAGACACCCCATTTCAAACAGTTGACTAGAGCATAACTATTGAGTTGTATGCATTTGTTTACACTGTAAACACATAAAGGCACCTTACCATTTGGCCATTTTAAAATCACAGTGGATGGAAGCCACTCTGTGCCCTCCACCTGTTCAATTATATCTTCATCTTCTATTTCCTTCAGCATCTTTTTAATGTTGTCTTTTATAGCTAAAGGTATTGCCCTGTGTGCTTTATTGATAGCACATCCTTCATCTTAGTCCTGTGTTCATGGCCTGTGTTTACCCACTCTGTCCTTAACACTATCAGTGTTTCAGCAGAATAGATTCTTCCTTCCTATCCAGCACTACCACGCCACGCCATGCCCTAGCCTTAACGTTCAGTTGAGGAATTATTCCCTCCGATCCAACATTGCTGGCCCTGCTACCACTTCATGATGCACTTGTCACTCCTTTTTATCTAATGCTGGACAGCGCTTACTATGTGCCAGATTTGCGGAACTGCCACCATTTGTAAGCACAGTTCTCCTGTTTGTTATTACTTTGAGAATTGGTGAATTTATATACCTCTCAATGGACATAATTAGATCAGAAACAAAATCACTTAAATTCTGTGAAATGATGTGGTTTTATTGCTCGAATAAATCTACTGCAAATTAGTGATTCCTTACTTGGCGTTCATTTTAAATTTTGAATAACTTTGCATTTATTTTCAACAGCCAAGTCACCTCTTCTTAGACTGTAAGCACCTCTATAGTATGTACTTCTTTACTTTGACAAACCTAGCACTGTTGATGATAGACTGTCATCAAACTTGCCATGAGTGATCTAACATGAGGTCATAAGGAGTGCATGGCGAGGATATAAGTTATATAAGTTATAGCTCAGTAAACTATATCTGGTGAATTTCAGTGGGTTTTCACCTTCCAATAGCATCACTTGAACCCTTTTTTCAGTTTTTATATATATATATATATATATATATATATATATATATATGTATATATAGATAGATAGATAGATAGATATAAATAACCTACTGGTGATAGCCAATAGGTAGTTATAGTTAAGACCAACGTTTCCATAGGAAAAGCGTTTTTGTTTTGCCAATAACTTTGGCGCCGCTTGACCAATCTCCATAAAATTTTCACAACACTTCCTCTTTTGGTTCAGCTGCTGTGTTGAACGTTTCGGGGTGATTCGTCAAGCGGAGGCTGAGAGTAAAGGGGGGATACCAAAATGCGTTTTCCCCATATTGTGTATGGGAATTTTTAATTCTTTGCACATGACTACAGATCGACCTGCTGAACGGAATTACACCTAATTTAGCAGAAAGCTAGACGTTGGTCCAGAAAGGGTGCTTTTTAGGTCGAGCCTAGAGTCAGCGAGCCTATAGTCAGCGCACAAGCGCTGCTCTAGGGAAGATCTATGGTAGTTCAGTACGTGAGGGAAGCCCAGCCCACTCCCCCGCCCATATTTTTCATTGGCTTGTGTCTTTGTCCTTCCTAAATGCTGCCTTCCGATTGGTTTATAGGCTTGTTAGTCCCTCCTTATGACGGCCATGTCGTCATTTGTATCCTTCCATGGCTACTGGCCCCTTTACTTCGTGTGTTGCACGGTATGTTATTTAGATTGTGAGCACTATTTTCTTTAATGATGTTCTCTTACTGCCTGTGCCTTCTCCCCCCCACAGTCCGTGCCTTCTTGCCCCACCCCGCCCGCACTCCCGTTGCCCGTGCCTTCTACCCCTCCCCCGCACTCCCGTTGTCCGTGCCTTCTCCCCCCTCCCCCGCACTCCTGTTGTCCGTGCCTTCTCCCCCCTCCCCTGCACTCCCGTTTTTTTGTGCCTTCTCGCCCCCTGCCCAGCTCTCCCACCCATACTCCCGTTTGCAATGCAATAGGTCTCGCGTAAATGCGAGTCTTATTGCTTTGCAAATGCTTGTTTTTCACAGTGTTTGTCTTAGATTGAGAGGGGCTAAAGTCTGGCAGAAGCTGAAAAGAAGAAAGGCGCGCTTGATTTTTAGCAGCCGGGCTCGGAATCTGATATCAGGGGCCCGCGCCGAGGCTTTGCCAGTTTTGGGAATGTCACAAATGTGATAAATGTTAGGGATCCCGGCGGCCACACCTATCCGAGCCTGGTCCGTCCTCCCTGAGTCAACAGCCAACAGAGGCAACATTTCCCACAAAGCTTTGTGGCCGGGCCAGAGCACACGCTGCCAAACCGGACCCTGATTGGGGCAACCGATCCCAAAGTGATTACATGAAAATGAAAGTCACTGTCAGGGATTTGAAAACCGAGACAAGTTACTTAAGTAGCTGCATGAAGCATTGCAAGTGACGAGGGCGTTGTCCTGATGCTACAGTCGGAGAACAGTTAGTGCAAAGGCCTCACGCGAACAAGGACATAAAATAAATACTTAAACAAGCATTGGCAGTGTCTATAGGTCTGGCTTTACTAACTTTACCTAGCTTGATCGATGAATAGAGAGTTGGCACTACACGTTTCCCTATACATCGATTTAAGTGACTCAGTAGACATCAGTGTTGCTTAAAACGTATAAGTATTTTGACTTCATATGGAGAAAAGGCTTCATTCTCGCAATAAAAAATAAATAAATTGAGTACCCTCCTTCACTCTGTAACGGTTCTAAATAGCGAAGTACAAAAACTTGGAGAATGTGGCAGAGATGACATGTGAAGGGATGAAATATTTTGTTCATAAATCTTATGGTTTCTTAGTAAAGGAGCTATTTGCATCCCTAAAAGTGTGCATTAGGGGCGATGTGATATCACATTGATGCTTAGAGGTCCTGCAGAGAGTAGTGGCACCTAAGAAATCATGCACCCTTCACCGAATGTAATATTTCACTTGCCACCGATACATATTTCTTGTCTGACTGCTTGACCTGTATTCATATATCTCCATGACTACGTCGCTCTTTCTATGTGTACTTCTCCAGTTCAGTGTCTCACTCGGAGAAAGAGGTAAAACATTCAGAAATTGGTGCGCAAATTCCGAATTCCACATTTGGTGTCTCATTCTGAGCTGGAAAAATAAAACTCTCAGGATGCGGTAAAACCTCTAATGGTGATTACTGTAATAATTGCAACCAGCGATAATGCTTTACTGGGTGCAGTATTACACCACCCTCCTACCAGGAGACGCATAATGATTCTTCCTCCTTGTTCCTATTTCTCTCATTCTCATTCACTCTTAACCTCTTCTCGCTGCCTCATTCGGCTCATTCACAAGTCTTTTTCTATCTCTTAATTCCCTTTATTGCTCTCACTCTCTTCCACTTTTTGACCTCACCATCCAACCCTCCTTATCCACTCAGCATACCCCAGCTCACTTCCTAATGTTCCTCTCTCTTCAATCTTTTATCCTCCGTGCATAATGTTTGGCCTTATTCCTTGTCTGCTACTTTCTCCTTCCTCTCCATCCTCAAGCATTGCCCTTCTTACTTTCTGCTTCTCCACCTTTCACTTTATCTTCATGTATTTCCTCTTCTTTCTATAAAATGAGCAGCGCTAGCTTCTTTCTCAGGCTTTTACCCTTTAATAGCATTCTACCCTCTTCTCCCATCTTCCCTTATTGCGCCTGCATCTTGTTCCACCATTCTCACTTCGTCCCTCCGTACAGTGTCCCTGTCTCTCCACCCCCTTCGTCTCACAAGACAAGAAATAGCCCTTTGATATATTCGCCAGCTTTGGTTCTTTTGGGCTTTCTAATGCACTGGGAGATCGAGGACAGCTGCCCCCTGGTCTCTCACCTGTTAAACCCCAGAATAGAGTTAGCAGATTTGCAACTATGTATCCGTAAGAGGCTGGTCTTAGTCAATGGAATTCAAGTGTTGCCTAGTTGTGAATGAACCTTCAGTTCACCCTACTCCAGTCAATTTAATTGGAGACGAAGTATGTACATCTGTGAGTGGTGGTGGGCGGGTGATACTGTACTCCTATGATTTGATATAGAATCGAGATTTGCATTTTCACAAAGTACTCAAATTCCATCTCTTGCATAGCTTGAACTTCTAGGTAGGCCCTTTTTTTTCCTGGTAGATGGGAACATCTAGGCAGAGGCGCACACTGCCTTACCTCGGATCCAACCGTTTGATCTATTTGAAAGCTGGGATTGAAATCCAGGTCTGCATGTTCAGAAGACCGAAACGTAGCTACTAAATAAGACCTCCTCCACAGCTAATACCTATTGCTAACTGACATCTGTCAACATAACATGCAGTAGTTGGGACAGTCACAGAACCTTAGCTAAGTAGGCTGAATCTGTTTACTTTCATTGTAAATGTCAAGTGCCTCCATGGAAGATTAAAGTTCTGTAACACGGTGCAGTTCCTGAATTACATTATCAATATCTCCCTGATGAATACCCCACAGGTGTGTGTGTGTCTGTCTCTGTCTGTGTGTATATATATATATATATATATATATATATATATATATATATATATATACACACTCCGCTATTCCTTCTCAGTCCTTGAGACAAACGGGCACGGACCACAAAATAAGTGCAAATTTGCTGTTTATTCTTGTTCAGCCATTACGCATTTTGGGCCTTCATCACATAACCCCACAGTTATAATAATTGTGTGTGTACATATATAGAATATATCATTGTGAAACGTTTTTATAGCAATGTTGGTTAATAAATAATTTGTTGGTGGTGAACATTTAATTTGATTGTCTTTTAAAAGTGAGTTTGAGGGTATTTTACTTCTTAAAGTTGGGCTATGTGCTGGATCTTATTATATGCTTGCTGTTTTCTCTGCTGTTCTCAGCAGATTACATTGACAAACAAGATAACGGACACTATTCAGAGGAATTTAGTTCTAGCAAGAAAATACACATCACTTTGCTAAATTGTTGCATTAATCATTCATATTTACTGGAGTTTTGGTCTATTTTTTTTTTTTTTTAAATAGAATTCGGAGGCAGCAGAAGATGTTATGATGCAACCATTGGTCACTAAACATTTATCGGAAACAGAAATAGTTATCTCTGAAACTGACCTTTCTTTTCAATCCATTTTTATCTTAAGAAGTGGACAAAAGCGACACGGATTTAACCATATCTTCAAACTAAAGGGGGAAAGTAATTGTTTGAATTGATAAAAAAAATCTAGATGCACAATGAATGGGGGGACCATAAAGAATGGGCATGAAGAATATTTATAGTCACAATATTTATATTTATAAAACATGCAAAGGTGCTACATGTACAGAGGTGTGTGACTACACAGCACTCCAGTTCTTTGAACATGCAACTGGAGAGACCAAGATACAGGATACAAAATAAATAGGAATGGTCGGGTACATCAGATTTTCAAGAGACCAGGAAAGAACCTGAATATTGTCTCAAGGATTTCCTAAGAGTGTAAAAGAGAGGGCAGGTCAAGAACAATTTAAGGGAATCTTCTTCACGGTGGGGTCGAACATTTTAACCCTCAATAATGAATATATAGAGAAGCAACTTTCTTGAATCAGAATTTGGGAATCTGCTGCAGATATTTCATAAAAAGTACAGTTACGTGCAAGGATAGCATGTTTCCAGAAACATTATCTCCGGGGATGGCGAATTAAGACTACAGTGTCCAATCACTGTCTCATTGGAAAAGGTCTTGGAAAATGTCAGCCTGTCCAAATGAAACATTAAACATCCATTTTGTATGTTAATCGGAACTTCCACACAGGGTGCTGAACATGAAATATTACTCGGTCTCACAGTTCCATCCTCCTGTACTCACATAAAACATATTTTTAGGGTGTCTGTAATACCTTTGGAACTGAGGTCTCTTGGATGGAAGTGTGGAGTGATTCCTTTGGAAGGGAAAGTCACTTTCCCCCCCCCCCCCACCCATCTTCCTCTCTCTCTAGTCTTCTGATAACTGTGATTGGGCTTGGTAGTGGAAAACGTGGGTGACAACTATTTCTATAGTGACTGTAACCCCTGATAAAGTCTGTATGAAGCCCAAGGTGACCAATACAAGATATAAGTATTTTTGTATTGTATTTTCAGTCCTTCAAAAAACGTGGGCCGGGAGCAGGAAGGCTTTTGACAGTGCATCCGAGACCACTGGCACAGGTCTGTCTCCGGTTACTACTAATGGTGGCTCCCCTCCACCCACCATTCTGTACTGCTCACCCTGGATTTCATACTTCCCAGACTTCAAGCAATCGTAGTTGGATGTGGCAGAGTCAACCAAAGGTACAGAAACCTTGGAAAATGTCAGTCTGCGGTAGCATGAAGTAAGGCTGTGGAAGGGCCAGGAGAAGCGAAATCCATGGAGGCAATGTCTTTAGTGAAGTTGAGGGCCTCCCTTACTTTGATTCCAGCCTTGAACTGCGATTGGCAGAAAATACATTTTGTATACAGTGCTTAATTTCTAGGAAAATAACTGACAGAAATTAGTTTTCCTCAGAAGCCTGCAGCAGGCACTATTGAAAGTTGGCATGCTGAGTACCATGTCTACGTAGTCTTGATTCAACCTCATGTCTCTTTAATCCACAACCAAACACTGTTTCTCACTGTTGCAGGGTCCTGCTTGCTTTCCTAGGCCACCGCTATTCGGTCTTCCTGCCCCTCCTATCCCCCTCGTGTGTTTAGGTCAAGCCTAGCGGCAGCGCGCATACGCTATTCGCTCTGCGAGACTGCTGTGGTAGAGTATGAGAGAGAAGCTGCACTCACTCTCCTCCCATATTTTTCATTGGCTTGTGTCATTGTCTTTCGTAAATGCTGCCTTCGGATTCGTTAATAGGCTTGTTAGTCCCTCAGTACAGCCTTGTCTTCATTTGTACCCTCCCATGGTGACTGGTCCCTTTACTTTGGTTGTTACACAGGACCTGTTATTTAGTCTGTAAGCACTATTTACTTCATTGAGTTTCTCTTACTGCAGGCCGGACATGCGCTGCTTCAGCTGAAACCGCTTGTGCTTTTTTAAGCAGCACGGCTGCCCCCCGTAACATGGGCACCTGCTTTCAATCACTTTAACCTGGCATTATCTCGTGTCTGTTTCAATCCACCCACCCCCAAGTAAAATGGATTTAGAAATGATTAGCGAATTAAGTCATGTGAATTCCAGGTAGCACATAATCGTGTGCTAATGGGCTGAAGCTGACAACAGCATATCTGAGTTACATGTCATCTGCACTAAGCCACCTGATGGGTTGTTTTCAAAAGCCTGTTTTATTAACACCAGTACCACCACCACCACCACCACCACCATCAATACTACCACCACCACCATCAATACCACCACTGCCAATACCACCACCAATACCACCACCAATACCACCATCACCACCAATACCACCACCACCACCACCACCATCAATACCACCACCACCAATACCACCACCACCAAACACACCACAATCAATACCACCACCACCATCAATACCACCACCATCAATACCACCACCTACACCACCATCAATACCACCACCACCACCAATACCACCACCACCAATACCACCACCCTCAATATCACCACCAATACCACCACCACCAATGCCACCGCCAATGTCAATACCACTGCCAATACCACCACCTCCACCAATACTACCACCACCACCAATACCACCACCACCACCAATACCACCATCACCACCAATACCACCATCACCACCAATACCACCACCACCAATACCACCACCACCAATACCACCACCACCAGTATCAATGCCACCACTAATACAACCACCAATACCACCACCATCCATAATACCACCACCAATACCACCACTACCAATACCACCACCAATACCACCACTACCAATACCAGTACCACCACCTCCACCAATACCACCACCTCCACCAATACCACCACCACCAATACCAATACCACCACCTCTGCGCCTCTCGCTCACTAGTAATAGCATGGGCACTGTACGAGGCCAGAGGTGCAGCCGAGACCATCCATCCCTCCCTCCCTCCATGCCTGCTATAATGCACAGCCGGCCCTGCACCAGGAGGTGAAGCTAGGGCCCTACTACAGCTGGAGTGTTTTTTATTAGGCCAAAGATAGCAATGACATTATGCAATGTCACACTGCACACTCAAATCACGGAGAGGGCAGGAAATAGCTCCCCCCCTCCTGCTCTTCCTTCTGAGCCGTGACAGTGTAATCACAGAGCGAAAGGTGTTGGAGCGCTTTGTTAGTGTTAATAGCTCGGATCATATGCAACTCTCACTTCACACTTTGTGTCTGTGTAATTTACAACACTTACACATCTTCCTCACTGCACTATTTATCACTACTTTGAAGACGTCGCAGGCTGGTCTGTTCCTCTGATATTTTTAATCTAACAAGCGGTCGAGGAGGCCCTTTATTGTAATGCAATAGGTCTCGCATTTGCGAGAGTTTAAGCTATTAGTATTGTAAATGCTAATGCCTTTTATTTATGTTTTAAAACCCAAAACATAAATAAAAGGCATTGTCTTTTACAATGCCAGTAGCTCAAACTCGCGTGAATGCGAGACCTATTGCATTGCAAATGCTTGTTGTGATTTGGTGTAAATCCATTCAGCAGAATTTGAGATATCTAACTTAAAAAAATATAGCTATCTGGGGGCGCGAGTCCTTGCAGTGGACTCACGGATCCTACTAAAATTTGATTGCCTGCCAACACTTCAACCAGGAAGTGTTGGCAGCCATCTTGGGACTCGGCTTGGAGCTGAGTCCCAGAAAAAAGTTCAAAAAATAAAAGGGGGCAGGGTAGGAATACCCTGACACTCCAAATATGGTGAGGGGGTCCCTGAGGGACCCCACTGGGGGTAAAAAGGTTTTGTTTTTTTAAAAACCAATTCCCACAGAGCCGCGAATCCGCTGCAAAAGAAAAAGCAAGCGCGGACTCCCGCGCTTGCTTTACAGTAACCCCTGGGTGAGCCAGGTCCCAGGGGCATTGTGCAAATGTAGTAGGGGGCACACGGGGACCCCCTCCTAGGGCTTATCAGAGCCCTGGGGACCGCCACCTCCCTGGTGCTATTATCATTATGATGCGGGCAGGTCCACTGGACCCCCTGCCTCAGGGACCACCACCTCTGTGGGGCTAATTTCAATAGTATGGGGGGCCTCATGGACCCCCCCCCACCCTGGGGACTGACACCTCCCCGAGGCACACATACAATAATGAAGGGGGTCTGTCACGGACCCATGGCCCTGGGGACCAGCACCTCCCCAGGGCAAACTTGAATATGGGTGGGGGCCACTCCAGGAGCCCTATATGGCCCTGGGAACTGCCACCCTCCAGCCCAGGGCCAGCTCCAGGAATGTCCTGGGGTGCCTACCCCCTGGACATTGCAGTTTGCTATGGCTTGGTGGGAGCGGTGCTCCCGCCAAGCCATAGCAAACAGTGCTCCGCTTTGAGCAAGCAAGAGCATTTTGCTCTCGCTTGCTTAAAGCGGAGCATTCAGCTTTTGTTACACACACATCAGTTAACTCCCTGTGTGCAAAAAGCCATGCTGACGGCTCCCCCCGCGGCCCCCAACGAGGTGACCATGCCCCAGGGTATTGGGTCCTCGGGCCGAAGTTGGCCCGGGGAGGGGGGCGCACGTGCCTCCTCCCCATTAACAAAAAAATGTATTAAGGCCTGGCCCCGGGGGATGGGAGTCCCTGGGGCTAAATTCGGTCCGGGAGGGGGGCAGCCCGCCCCTCTCCTGTTTTATTTTATTAAAAACATAAAAAATGGGTCAGTCTCTGGGGGATGGGGTCACCAGGGCGAAAATGGACCAGAGAAGTGGGACCACGCAGACCCCCTCCTAAAAAGAAAAAAAAAATCAAAAGCCGACAACTCGCCGGAGGCTCCGCCCCCTTTCTCCACTACTCTGCAAACAAGCCTTCAGGGGTACTCCTAGTTGGGGGAGGAAGTCCACTTCGCTGCTGAGGGCTCTTAGGGGCCAACTATCTCTCCTGTTGCCTCCAGTAAGCCCCACACAGTGGGATTGCTGAGAGGTGGTCGGAGTCAACGCCCCCTTTCTCCATCACTGTGCAAACGCACCTCTTGGGGCACTGCTGATGGGGGGATGACATCCCCTTGCTTCCTGACGGCCCCAGGACTAAAGTGGACTTTTACCCCCAAGCAGCAGTGCACCAGGAGGCGTGTTTGCAGAGTGGTGGAGGAAGGGGGCGTGGCTTCTGACCACCTCTCAGCAATCCAGCTGTGTGGGCCTTACTGGAGGTAACAGGAGCGCTAGTTGTCCATCAAGGACCCTCAAGCGTCAAGGGGACATCATCCCCCAACTAGTAGTGCCCCAGGAGGTGCGTTTGCAGAGTGAAAGAGAAAGGGGGCGTGGCCACCAAAAACCTCTCCGCAAACCCACTGTGTGGGACTTGCTGGAGGTAACAGGAGGGGTAGTTGGACCCCAAGGACCCTCAATAGCATAGGGGACTTCATCCTCCTACTAGTAGTGCGCCAGGAGGTGTGTTTGCAGAGTGGTGGAGAAAGGGGGCGTGGCCTGCTATCAGGTCTCAGCAGTCCTGCTGTATGGGACTTACTGGAGGTAAGAGGAGGGGTAGTTGGCCCTAAAGTACGTCCTTGGGGGACAACTACCCCTCCTGTTATCCCCATAAGTCCTACACAGCGGGATTGCTTAGAGTTCTTCAGAGGCCATACCCCCTTTCTCCACCACTCTGCAAACGTGGCTCGTGGTTCCCTACTGGTTGGGGATGAAGTCAACTTTACTTCTGAGGGGCCTTGGGCAGCAAGAAGCGCTCCTGGTACCTCCTGTAATTCCTACACAACGGGATTCCTGAGAGCTGCTCAGAGGCCCAGGCCCCTTTCTCCACCACTCTGCAAAAGTGACTACTAGTTAAACAAGCATTTGCAATGGGATAGGTCTCACATTTGCGAGAGTTGGAGCCATTGGCGTTGTAAATGTAATTGTTTTTTTCTTTGTGTTTTGGAGTGGATGTATGTGGTGTGTAATGGAATTATGTATGTTGTGCAGTTGAATAATGTGGTTAGAAATGTTGTGATATAGGAATTATGTGGAGTCGGAGCGTGTGTTATGGAGAGTAATTACGTGAAATGGTATTTTGTGTTGTGGAGTGTTATGTATTGGATTTTTATTATGTGGTGTGCTGTTGTAATTTTGTGGTGCCATGTTGAATTATGTGGTGTGGATTGTATGTCTGTGGTGTTTTATGTAATTGTGTTGAGTTTATTTGTGTGATGTGGAACTTTTCAATTGTCTGTGTAAAAATAGATAATGTTTGTAACGTTTAAAAATGCACTAACCCCCCTCCCACACACCAATTGTAGCTATACATTTAAAATGTTGTTTTTTATGCCCTGTTTAGTTAAACCTTTAAATTTTTTACCAAATAACAAAATATATTACGTTTAGAAAAACAGATGAGGCCTATAAAGTGACCCCCAAACAGGATTTAACGCATGATTTGTAATTGATGCAGACCCCTAAGGCATAAGCGTGTGCTCTAGAAAATAAAGTAAAAGAAGAGTTAGAGCTATTGGTGTTGTAAATGTGTTTTACCTATATGTTATGGAGTGTAGTGGAGTGGATATAGTGGTGTGTAGTGGAATAATGTGTGTTGCTTTGGACTGGAGAAGGTGTGGCATTGTGTGACGTGGCTTTGTGTGGTGTGGAGTGGATTTGTGTAGTGGAATTATGTGGAATGGTGTTCTGTGAAATTCTGTGATAGCAATTTTGTGATATTGTATTGAAATTATGTGGAGCGTGATCGTGTATCATGTAGTGTAAATATGTGGAATGGTATTTTGTATTGTGCAGTGTTTATGTAGTGGAGCTTAATTATTTGGTGTGCTTTTGAATTTTGTGGTATGATGAATTATGTGGTGTGGATAGAATGTATGTGGTGTATTATGTAATTGTGTTATTGAGTACAATTATGTGGTTTGTTGAATTAGGTCTGCACAAAAAACACAAGGTTTGTTTGGGGATGTTATCACTGCTGTCTCAAACTGCCTTTGAGTTAGTAATGGCACCTGTAGATAAGGAATCTGGTAGGATTTATGTAGGTGCACACCTACGACAGCTAGCTGTAAAGAGTGCTAAAGTGACCTGTTGTGCACAGTAAACCACACTGGTGATGGATTCTGAAAGATCTGCTAATGTGCCACATACCGAAGCCTGTTCCTTTTGTTGTGTGCAGCGTGCTGTGCCCAAAATGTATGCATGCCCCAAGTGCAGAATATATCCACACACGCACATAGTGACTAAACCATGTCTAATGTGCATATTTTGTGCGTGGTATGGAAGGGGCACTCGTATGAAGTGCTAATGTTCCCCACAGCGAAGCCTGTTCCTTCTGCTGTGTGTAGCGTGCTGTGGACCAGACAAGGGTGTCGATTGCAACCAGGAACAGAAGCAGTGGTACAAACACGTCAATGATTTATGCTTAGAGTGGTGATGAAGCACACGTTGATAAAGCCAATAGCTCATGAATTGGTTTCTTGCCTTTTGGCTTTGTCAATGCTTGTTGTGTTTTATCATAATTTTTGTAATATTTATTGATGAGGCAATTACTAGCACCTCAAAATATTTCTTTGGCCTGAAAATGCACGTATTGCCATAGCAGTCCCTTGTACTGGAGGGAAGTACTTTGTGCTTGGACGTTCTCTTTGTGAACAAGCAGATTGCCCTATGCTGGATGCTCTAGTAGGCAGAAGAAAAGTGTAAATGATACAACAACAGACCAGTGACTGATGAGGGCTGGCTGGAAACCCCTACAAGTGAGTAGATTATGCATGTTATTTTAGTTAAAAAAAAGTCTTACTAACGCTAGACCTAAAAACGTTCATTGCACTTTTGAAGCAGATTGAAAGGCATATTTTTTAACATCGGTTCCTTTTGGGAGATTTCATGAGTGGTACATGATATACCTTTTAAACCCAGAGTGTTCAAATGTGCTGTTCCTGAGCAAAAGGCCTCTTGCTTGTTTCTTTAGCATGCCGAGCTGGTAAACACCTTGGGAAAGCTTACGCAGGTGTAAATATTGCACATGTTTTGTAATATATTAAAATACTGCGAGATGTTATTGGATGAGAAACCAGGTCTCATGCTGTGCCAACCGACAGAACCGCCGATTTGTGTGTTCCAGCTTTGATGAGGTATCATTTAAGCGCTATCCAGAGGCATATGTCACAACATACGTTTGCTCTTACTTTCTGCATTTCTTAAATAAATATTCCAAACTCCTCATAAATATAGAAATTAACTTCTATCTGAGTCCATATAAGTCTCTGCAAAGGTACACTGCAAGAAGGCTGTAGATAGAGAGGTGTGTGCTTTAAACTGAAAGCGTACTCTCTCAAGTTTGAATGTCTGACTGCTACAATATCTCCGGTATGTCTCCACTTGTATGTGCAGTCTGACACGTGCGCTGCAGCTGATGACCCTAACTTAAAAACTGTACAGTCTATTATACCCTTGCACAAATCTTGTTAGAGCTACTTCAGCATTCAGTTCCAGAAGCACAGATCTCTTAGCTAGGCAGGAGTCGCTGAATCACCTGAACACACAGTTTTTATACGTGGCTGCCCTGTATAATGAACAGCAAGTGCTGCATGCAGCTTCTACTACGCACATTTGGAGAGCATGCGGTGTGAAACAGATGTAGTCTACTACCTATAGGCTTCTTTACATGTGTAATCTTGTCCCCTAAAAGGCACTGACCCAATCATTGATGTCTTTAGAAGGATGCTGAGACTCACAAGAGTGGCATGACAGGAGTCGGCCTTTCATTTTGGGTTAGGCCTGGCATTGCGAGCTCTGCGTTTCTAATGAAAGGGGTAGAGAAAAGCAAGCTTTAAAACATGTTCAAGATGGATTAGGCTTTATCCTAGTTCTTATAACTCTCTGCAAAGGTACACTGCAAGTAGTTCATAGATAGTGATGTGTGTGGTTTAAACTGAAAGCATACTCTGTTTGAATGTCTGACTGCTACCATGCCTCAGATATGTCTGCACTTCTACGTATAGTCTGATGTGTGGCGCAGTTGATGAACCTAACTTAAAAACTGTAACTTCTATTATACTCCTGCACAAATAAATCCTGTCAGAGCTTCTTCAGCACTCGGTCCCAGAAGCTCAGATGACTTAGCTAGGCAGGCGTCATAGAATCACTTGAACACATAGCTTTATACCCGGCTGCCCTGTATAATAAGCAGAAAGTGATCCATACAGCTTCTACTACACACATTTAGAGAGCATGCGGTGTGTAACAGAGGTAATATAGTACCTATAGACTTCTTTACATGAATGAATGAAGCAGCATTTATAGAGCGCATAGCTACCCGTAGGCATCCCAGCGCTGGCGGATAACTGAAGCTTCAGGGAATCACTTAGGGAAGAGCCATGTTTTCAGCAGCTTGCGGAAGACCAGGTGATTGGGTTCCCTACGTAGCTGAAGAGGAAGGGAGTTCCAAAGTTTGGCAGCATTATATGAGAATAGCCGACCACCACTTCTGACTCTCTGAATTCTGGGGACGACTGCCAGGTGTTGCTCATCTGAGCGTAGTCGCCTGTTAGCTCGATAGGGCTTGACCATAGAGGAGATAATCTCTGGTCCTTTCCCTCCTATCAGTTTGTGGGTAATGCATAAGTCCTTAAAGTGGACTCTCTCCCGGGTGGGGAGCCAGTGGAGAGCCTTCATGGCCGGTTTTGCAGACTGCCGGTTCTGAGTCCCCATGAGGATCCTTGCGACGCAGTTCTGTTTGCAGTTTGACGAGGACCGAACTCGGGGCTCCAAGGTATAAGGCGTTGTCGTAGTCCAGGCGTGAAAGAATAAGCGCCTGGACCATGAGCTTTCTTGCCTGAAAGGGGAGCAGGGGGAGCACTTTACGAAGCATCCTTATGATGCCGAAGCAAAGAGGCCTCTACCTTTCTGGCCTGGACTTTAAAGCTGAGGTCAGAGTCCAGCCAGAAGCCCAGGCTTTTTATCTCTGACTTGGGGACAGGTGCAGCGCCCATCGAGGCTGGCCACATAGTGTCTGCCTTAAAAAGAGAGGGGTTGCCAAGGAGCATACGCTCGGTTTTATCGCCATTCAATTTCAGATAAGTGTTTTTCATCCACTTGGCTACTTCTTCAAGGCAGGTACAGAGGCAGGTGGAGGCCCTGTCTGAGTGGTTAAGTGCAACAACCAGTTGGGTGTCATCGGCATAGGTCACAATGTGCACCCCATAGGGAAGAACAGTTTCCGCTACGGGGGCCATGTAGGCATTAAAAAGTGTGGGACTCAGGGAAGATCCCTGAGGAACTCCGCAGTGGAGGGGCCAGGATTTAGAAGTGGCCTCACCCTCAAACACCTGAAAAGATCTTCCCTACAGGAAGGATTGCAGCCACGTTAAGGCTACTCCGGATACACCCAGGTTTCTGAGTCGCTGAACCAGAATGAGGTGGTTGACCGTGTCAAAGGCCGCGCTGAGATCTAAAAGGATCACGGCAGAGGAGCCTCTTGCATCGAGAATCTTTCTGGATTCTTCCACGACTGCTAATAGAGCTGTTTCTGTGCCTTGGTGGGGGCGAAAGCCAGTCTGAGAGGGATGAAGAAGATTATTAGATTCAAGATGAGCCGAGAGCGCCGAATTGACATGTTTCTCTAGTATTTTGCTAATTCCTGGGAGGAGCGAGATAGGTCGATAGTTGCCCAGACAGTCTGGGTCCAGGCTAGGTTTCTTCAGAAGGGATTTGACCATGGCTTTTTTCCATAGGGGGGGGACCACCCCTGCGGATATGGAGGAGTTGATCAAATCTAGAATGACCGGAGCAACTGATTCTGCCACCTGGTTCAGAATCTTAGGCTGAGCTGGGTCTCTGGGCGACCCGCTCTTAACGAGTGCAGAGGTGGTCTGAAGTGATTCATAGTTCATTAAGGGGAAGGTCTTTAGAGAGTGTTCCTTACTCCCTGTATGTGAGTCCTCTGGGTGAGGGATAGTGTGGCTATCGGATGGGGCGAAGGATTCGTAGATAGATTGAATTTTGTTATAAAAATATTCCGCAAGTTCGTTGTAACGTTGGTCCGTGGCTAAGGGAGTACCGGGGAGAGAAGGAGCTCTCAGTAATTTCTTTGCAATTCGGAATGTTTCACGGGGGGAGTTGGCTGCTAAAGAAATGTTTTCCTCGAAGTAAGAGGCCTGGGCTTTTTTAATTTCGAGCTTGTAGGTTTTGATAGCCTCCCTGTATTCCTTTTTCTTGTTCGGGGAGAAGTCCTTTCTCCAGACTCTTTCAATTATTTTACAGGTTTGTTTTAATTCTCGGAGTTTGGGGTTATACCAGGCCGTTCTGTTGGGCCTTTATGCGACTGATTGGTTGTTTTTGGAAGGACCTAGTCTAGCGTCCCCTCAATCCAATTGTTGAATCTCTCATTAGCCACCACCAGATCAGTGTCAGGGAAAGGCTTGGAATTTTCCAGTGCCGGTACCCAATTTTCTATGGGAAGTTTTGACCAGCGGCGGGACTTAATTTGCGTTGGCCGAGTTTGGGGGATAGCATGGGTGGGAGACCAGCTGACTGAGATGAGGAAGTGATCCGACCAGGGAATAGGGGTCGGTTTCTGACAGGAAAGCTCCTCCAGATTAGAAAAAATGGGATCTAGGAGGTGCCCTTTTGAATGTGTTACATGTAGCACTTTCTGAGTGAGCTGAAAGGCCGCTAGGTCCAGGGACAGCTCAGATGCAACTTTCAATGTTGGATCATCGAAGTGGACATTGAAGTCGCCCAAAATAGTAAAAAGGCACGGACACACTTATTGAGGTCTCTGGAAAGATGCTGACACTGACAAAAGGTTAGGCCTGGCATTGTGAGCTCTACCTCTCTAATGAAACTGGTAGAGAAAAGTGAGGTTTAAAAGATGTTGCCACATACATTAACCTGTATCTTAGATCCTATAAGTCTCTGCAAAGGTATACTGCAAGTACGCTATAGGTCGTGAGGTGTGTGCTTTAAACTGAAAGCATACTGTCTCAAATTTGAATGTCTTGCTGCTACCATGTGTTGGGTATGTCTGCACTTCTACGTTTAGTCTAGCACGTGTGGTGCAGCTGATGACCCTAACTTAAAAGCTATACAGCTCATCATACCCCTGCACAAATTTTGTCACAGCTATGTCAGCATTCAGTCCCAAAAGCACTGATCTGTTAGCTAGGCAGGTGTCACTGAAGCATTGGAACACACAGCTTCATACCTAACTGCCTTCTATAATGAGCAGAAAGTGATCCATGCAGCTTTTACTACACACATTTGGAGAGCATGTGGTGTGAAACAGAAGTGATCTACTGCCAATAGGCTTCTTTACATGTGTCATCTTGCCCCTAAGAAGGCACTGACACTCTTTGAGGGCTCTAGAAAGAGGCTCACGCTCACAAGAGTGGCATGACAGGAGTTGGCCTTTCATTTTGGGTTAGGCCTAGCATTGCGACCTTTGCCTCTCTAATGAAAGTGGTAGAGAAAAGTGAGCTTTAAAACATGTTGCTGGATGTAGTAACCTTTATCCTAGTCCATATAAGTCTCTGCAACAGTACACTGCAAGTAGGTCTTACATAGTGAGGTGTGTGCTTTAAACTGAAAGTGTATTGTGTCAAATTTTAATGTCTGACTGCTACCGTTTGTTAGGTATGTCTGCACTTCTACGTTTAGTCTGACACGTGTGGTGCAGTTCATGATCCTAACTTAAAAACTATACAGTCTATCATACCCCTGTACAAATTTTGGCACAGCTACTTCATCATTTAGCTCCAAAAGCAGTGATCTATTAGACAGGCATCACAGAAGCATTTGAACACAGCTTCATACCCAACTCCCTTCTGTAATGAGCAGAAAGTGATCCATGCAGTTTCTACTACACACATTTGGAGAGCATGCAGTGTGAAACGGAGGTAATCTAGTACTTAAAGGCTATTTTACATTTGTCATGTCACCAATAAAAAGGCACTGACACACTCATTGAGGTCTTTAGAAAGATGCTGAGACTCACAAGAGTGGCATGGTAGGAGTCGGCCTTTCATTTTCGTTTAGGCCTGTTATTGCGAGTTCTGCCACTCTAAGGAGACTGGTAAAAAAAAGTGAGCTTTAAAAGATGTTGCCACATGTATTAACCTGTATCCTAGTCCATATAAGTCTCTGCAAAGGTACACTGCAAGTAGGTCGTACATAGTGAGGTGTGTGCTGTAAACTGAAAGCGTACTGTATCAAGTTTGAATGTGTGACTTCTATCAGGTTGTGGGTATGCCTGCACTTCTAAGTGTAGTTTGACATGTGTGGTGCAGCCGGTGGCCCTAACCTAAAAACTATACAGTCTATCGTCCCACCAGTACAAAGTTTGTTAGAGCTACATCAGCATTCAGTTCTAAAAGCACTGATCTGTTAGACAGGCGTAACAGAAGCACTTGAACAGACAGCCTTGTACCTGGCTGCCCTGTATAATGAGTAGAAAGGTATCCATGTAGCTTTTACTACACACATTTGGAGAGCATGCAGTGTGAAACAGATGTAGTCTACTACCTATAAGCTTCTTTACATGTGTCATCTTATCCCCTGAAAGGCACTGACACACACATTCAGGTCTCTAGAAATATGCTGACACTCACAAAAGTGGCATGCCAGGAGTCGGTCTTTCATTTTGGGTTAGGCCTGGCATTGCGAGCTATGCCTCTCTAATGAAACTGGTAGAGTAAAGTGAGGTTTAAAACATGTTGCCAGATGAATTGACCTCTATCCGAGTCCATATACATTTCTACAAAGTTACAGTGCAAGAAGGCCGTGGATAGTGAGGTGTGTGTTTTAAACTGAATGCGCACTCTGTCAAGTTTGAATTTCTGACTGCTCCCATGTCTCGGGTACGTCTCTACTTGTATGTGTAGTCTGATACTTGTGCTGCAGCTGATGACCCTATCTTATAAACTATATAGTCTATCATTCCCCTGGACAAATATTGTCAGAGCTACGTCAGCATTCAGTCCCAAAAGCACTGATCTGTGAGTTAGGCAGGCATCACAGAAGTACTTGAACACACAGCTTCATACCTGGCTGCCCTGTATAATGAGCAGAAAGTGATCCATGCAGCTTCTACTACACACATTTGGAGACCATGAGCTGTGAAACAGAGGTAATCTAATACTTAAAGCTACTTTATATTTGTCATCTCACCCCTAAAAGGCACTGGCACACTCATTGAGGTCTTTAAAAAGATTAACGACAGGCTTATCAGCACACACTGTATCCAATAATTTAAGTTGAATATCAAGATTCGTCTTTCATTTTCAAAATAATCACAATTAGTTTCATGGAGACATATTGTTAAATTTTCAAATCCTTTATTCTTATTAAATCTTCGAGACGTAGCCAACACATTTCGTCCTGTCTCAGGACTTCTTCAGGGCTACAAAACACAGATAATATATATACATTTAAAATCACAGTATATTATAATGCTCCATAAAAAACACATACACATCTATATACTACAATATACAATGTTTCATATATACACAGCATTTTGCAAAAGACAACCATTTTCCCACATAATGCTCAGAGAAATGGTTTATTTCTGCTTGTTCATAGTTATGTAAAGTCATATGACACCATGCTTGATCTAAACATATCAGTCATGCACATTTTCTTTTTAGAGAGGCGTTTCTTTGACACATCTGTTCATGTTTAATAAGATCACTCTAATCATTTTGTCACATGCTCACATTGCATGTTACTATGTGTTCTGCGACACTATTTTACTTACTAAAAAGAAAATGTGCATGACTGATATGTTTAGATCAAGCATGGTGTCGTATGACTTTACATAACTATGAACAAGCAGAAATAAACCATTTCTCTGAGCATTATGTGGGAAAATGGTTGTCTTTTGCCAAATGCTGTGTATATATGAAACATTGTATATTGTAGTATATAGATGTGTATGTGTTTTTTATGGAGCATTGTAATATACTTTGATTTTAAATGTATATATATTATCTGTGTTTTGTAGCCCTGAAGAAGTCCCAAGACGGGACGAAACACGTTGGCTACGTCTTGAAGATTTAATAAGAATAAAGGATTTAAAAATTTAACAATATGTCTACATGAAACTATTTGTGATTATTTTGAATGTGAAAGACGAATCTTGATATTCAACTTAAATTATTGTATACAATGTGTGCTGATCATCCTGTCATTAATGCATGTGTGAATTTTATTCACTAATTTGGGAAATAGGAGTCTTTTTTCCCATGATCTTTGCACCACATAGACAACACCCCTACAGTGTAACAAGTGCGGTACCATATGTCTAAGGCCTCTTTGTAAATCTGTCTATAAAAAGATGCTGAGACTCACGAGTGGCTTGACAGGATTCGGCCTTTCATTTTGTCTTAGGTCTGGCATTGCGAGCTCTAACTCTCTAATGAAATTGGTAGAGAAATTGAGATTTAAAACATGTTGCCAGATGTACTGGATGGTAGAAGCCGAAGCAGCAACATAACTGTTTTTTTTCCTTTCACAGGTGTTGCTGTGAACAAAAGCCTCGGACTCCGAGGGAATTTAAACCTCCTTGGGCTCCAAGAGGCCTTTATTTTTAGCAATTATAACATTCTGCCCACTACGGGGCATATGTTCTAATAGCCTTCGAGGGCTCTACCAGTCATTAAAAGCCTTCTCCCTTGTTAAAGACCTTCACCTTTGGTTCGGGCCTTTAACGGTAAAGCGGGCCTTTAATGGCTGGTACAGCCTGCTATATTAGGCTCTAAGGCTATATTAATTTTTGTGCTGGATGGGACACCTTCCTGTACAAAATCGATCAATTCAGGCAATTTCCCCTTTCTATATATAGTGCACAATACAGCACCCATAGAAAAAGGAAATAATAAAGAGAAATAAAAACAATTCTTCTTGTGCCTTTCTTACGTTACCACTGGGCTGGTGTTAGTAAATCTGGGAATAGTTCAAATTTCATGTGTTGTGTAGAGACACCCACAGCAACAACCATGAAAATGTTCCTTTCACGCAGTGTTGTGCATCCAAGGGGTGCATAATTACAAAGAGAGGAAAAGGCATGTGGCTTTACCTAGCCTTGTAAATATGCTGCTGCACTTTTACACCTCCAGGCATCAAAAAATGACACTGTGGTGATACAAAAGTGCCACCAGGACCCTTATAAATGAGCCCTCAGTAACCGACTCTCACACATAGACATATATTTAACAAATAATTGAATTAACAAGAATAGGTGGTTCTGAAGAGAACCTTTTTTTAAACAGGTTTTTTTTTAAAAAAACTTTTCTATTTTTTTTGATATTTTTTGGGGGGGGAGTTTATTTAATTTTTCGAAAAATTAAGAAAACAAAGTTTAGCAAAGCACAATAAAAACAATCTGTGCTTCAAAAATAATACAAAAAAGTAATTTAGCACTTATGTTCATTGATGGTTTGAATCAGGGTTGAAACAACTTGTTTGCCCACTCCAAGGGAAGTACTGTATCAGCAGCAGCCTCTTGATCTCTAAGTCTCTGCATCTCAGCCCGTGCGAGGCGAGTCGGGTGGATGGTTCTGAGATGCTTGTAGATGCGGGAGGTGCCACAGCTGTACTTTTTCTCACTACCCCGGGAAATCATTTTTTTGCAGATAGTACAAGTAACTTTCTGGGCGTTGACCTTCTATTCACCTTCTGGTATGGTGAAAAACTGCCACACAACGCTCTTTCTTCTTCCTGGCGGGCTCTTCTTCCTCTCCTTACTCAAGCATTCTCAGTTCTTCCTCTCTTTCTCCTCATGTTGCCTGGAAGACCCAGCCATAGTTTTTCTCAAACAAAATAGGCACACCCAAAAAACTCAGCCTGCTTCCTTACTAGTAGAAATCAGAATGAGAACCACATCCTCCTATTTCTAGAAACAGGTGGACGTTTGAAGTTCCTGTGATTTAAAGGTGTTACACAAATCGAATTCTTTTTTCTGTTGGTCACATGGGGTGTGCGACTCCAGCGCAACCCCACTGCGCCGGAAGCGCGATTCTGTAGAATTCCACTTTTATAACTAAGAATGTAAAATAACATTATATATATATCTCTAAAATTGCAGATTTACAAAATCCATGCGCCCAGTGCAGGTATAAAGTTGTAAAAAAATAGAATTGAAAACTATTAAACATTGATGTTTAAATAACTATATATTGGTTTTTTTTTTTTTTTTTTGTAACAGAAATTTTGCTAAGAAGTCAAAAAAATGCTACAAAAAAAAAACTAAGCACGAAGTCCTGCACTTTATTAAGAATCACCCCTGGGTGGGTCAGGTCCCCGGGGCAAAAATTAAAGATTAATTTAAAAAAAGCGAGGGATGACTTATGGCCACCCTCGCTACCCTGGGGACCACCACCTCCCCGGGGATATATCTTTGAGAAATGCAGGGGAGGGCATGCGGCCCCCCAACGCAGCCCCAGGGGCGTCCAACTCCCACGGCTATAATAAAATAGTGAAACATGGGAGGGCTATGGCCCCCCATGCACCTCCCCGGGACTCAATACATTAATAATGGGAGTCCCTTGTGGACCCCCAGCCTCCAGGACAAAAACCTCCCAGAGGCTAAATTAACTATTAATGCGTAGGGGGGGCTCTACCTCCCTCCCCCCCCATGCAACCCCAGGGACCGCCACCTCCCTGGGGTAACTCAAAATTGTGTACATAAGCCGCACGGCCCCAGCAACCCTGCGGACCACCACCTCCCCTTATTTTACAAAGGAGGGGAGCTCGCGGCCCCCTTCCTGGGGCCATATATGGCCCTGGGCACCCCCCCAGGGCCAACTCTAGCAAGGTCCTGGGGTGCCCAACCCCGAGACATTGCAGTTTGCTATAGCATGGTGGGAGCATAGCCTCGCCCCCTTTCTCCACAACTCTGCAAACACGCCTCCTAGCGCACTGCTGGTTGAGGGCTTCAGTCCCCTTGGCTACTGAGGGTCCTTAAGAGCCAACAAGACTTTCTCTTACCAACAGTAAGCTCCACACAGCAGGATTGCTGAGAGGTGGTCAAAGGCAACGCCCTCTTTCTACACCACTCTGCAAATGTGCCTCTTGACTCACTGCTGGTGGGGGGGGGATGAGGACCCTTTCCCTCCTGAGGGTCTCAGGACTAAAGTAGACTTTTTAGCCCAACCAGTAGTGTGCCAAAAAAGTTGTTTTCAGAGTGATGGAAAAAGGGGACGTGGCCTCTGATGACCTCTCAGCAATCCAGCTGTGTGGGTGTCACTGAAGGTAATAGGAGGGTTACTTGGCCCCCAAGGACCGTCAAGAGGAGACTTCAACCACCAACTAGTAGAGCGCCAGACGGCACTTTTGCAGAGTGGTGGAGAAACGGTGTGTGGCCACTTAAAACCTCTCAACAAACCCAATGTGTGGGACTTTGTGGAGGTAACAGGAGGGGTAGTTGGCCCTCAAGGACCCTCAGTAGGCAAGGGGACTTCACCCCCCCTGCTCGTGTGCACCAGGAGGCCCCTTTACAGAGTGGTGGAGAAAAGGGGCATGGCCTCCTACCAGGTCTGAACTATCCTGCTGAGTGAGACTTACTGGAGGTAACAGGAGGGGTGGTTGGCCCCGAAGAACGTCCTTGAGGGCCAACTACCCCTCCTGTTATCTCCAGTAACTCCCACACATCAGGATTGCTAAGAGGTTTTCGGAGACAGTGCCCCTTTTCTCTACCACTCTGCAAACACGGCTCGTGGTATACTACTTGTTCGAGCATGAAGTCCACTTTACTCCTGAGGGACCTTGGGGGCCAAGAAGCCCTCCCGGTACCTCCTGTAAGTCCTAAAAAGTAGGATTCCTGAGAACTGGTCGGGGGCCCAGCCCCTTTCTCCTTCACTGTGCAAACGTAGCTGCTAGTTAAAAAACCTTTGAAATTCACTGAAAACAACAAAGGTTACAGGGACGTTATAGTTGGGAAATAGAATTTTAAAAAACCTTAGAAATTCACTGAAAAAACCAAAGGTTACATGGACGTTATAGTTAGGCTGACATTTCACTCTTGCAAAACCAGAGCAATTCAACTCGCACCCCAGCAATGCACTGCTTATAATAATAACAAACTTATAAAGCGCATGGTTACACTAACCAGTGTGTCCCCGCACTGCGGCACAGTTCAGATCGCGGGCAGAGGAAACAAGCGGTTAAACCAGAGAACTCAGAGAAGGAAAAAGCCAGGTTTTGAGTTTTTTACGAAAGAGTGTCTCCACAGACTCCAGCCAGAGCCCCGGGGGGAGTTTATTCCAATGTTTGGCAGCCAGAAAACAAAAAGAGCGGCCACCCATCCTCGCTCTTATGACCTCACTCACACATACAGTCACTCATATACTCTAACACTCACCTATACTACCTTTCACATATGTAGTTATTCACCCATATACCACTGACACATCCATTCATCCATACACACACTCAGTCGCCCATACAGCCCCTCACAGATGTACTCACTAACCCATACAGCCACTGACTTACCCACTCACTCATCCATGCAGGCATTCACACACCCCCTCACCCACCCACACAGACATTCTTACACCCATACAGGTACTCGGACAACCAACCAATCACCCATAGGGCCACTCACGACCCCACTCACCAACTCATACAGCCACTTAGACACCAACTGGCAGATTGATATAGATATTCACACAACCTAGTCACTCCCCTATACATTCACTCAGACACCTAATCAGTCACTTATACAGTCAGTCATGCACCCACTGAATCATCCATACAGGCACTTGTACACCTGCTGATTCATCAATACACCTTGGTATAAATATTTAACACTCGTAAACTTTTTAAAAACACTCAGTCACTGGATGATGTTATCAGTGAAGTCATTTGAGATGTCATCAGTGATGTCACTGACCATGTCATGAGTGATGTAATATGTGAGGTCATAAAGAGTGCACTGCGGGGACACGAGTTATAGTTAGCTCAGCTAACTAGAGCTGCTTAATTTCTCTGGTTTTGTATGAGTGAAATGTAAGCCTAACTAGAACGTCCCTGTAACCTTTGGTTTTTTTCTGTGAATTTCGAAGTTTTTTTTAATTCGAATTCCCAACTATAACCTCCCTTTAACCTTTGGTTTTTTTTTCCAGTCAATATATATATAATATTTAATTTTGTCCTCCATATTCTCTCACACAGATGTTAATAGTGCCTTAACAGTCTTTTCTTATAGACGTCAGGTAGCTGTGAGTTATAACCAACAGGTTAGATCCCAACTCCCCCAAGACCATAACACCAACTTAAATCAAGTCAGCAGGTTTTTATTTTAGTGGGGAGGCTCATCTTGGGGATGCAGCAGATCTTGTATATAAGTCCACCAATCCATTAACTTGCTATCTAACCAAGCATCACCAGGTGTTATTTTGATGGGTATTTCCTCATTTGTCATCCACTCCTGCACATCTTTGATGTTGTCGGAGCTACTGTCAACTAAAAAAAAAATGTCATCTTGATTCATGTACATGTCCATGTGAGATTCTGAAGCCATGCTTTAGAGGAAAACACAATGGCCTGGAATGCAGACCCAAGCAATTGGCAGTGGCTGATATTAATGCAAGCAATCCATCAACTGCCTTTTTTGTTTGTTGCATACACCCTTGGGACAACCACTTGATGCATGTGGGCTATCCTTTAAAGTATTTTTGGGGTGATGTACATTTTGTGGAATAAATGAAAATTTGTTAGACAAAATCTTACATTACTAGTCTTTTTTTTCACCTGTAGTAGTGCCTTGTCCTAGTTCTTAGCTTGTATTTCCCTCCCATCAATTCACTTCGCGTTGAAGTCAGGTTTTCTTGAGTGTTTCATCCCAACAGAGTTTTGGAACATTAGTACCCCTCTACCATGTATTAGAACGTTTAGCAGTGTAGGTAATGTGTTAGATAATGTTGGGGGTTTAGGTGTCATGGGACATGTTTCCTTAGTAGGCTTCTGCCATCTACTGTAATGTAAAAACTGGCACCTTCCCATATTCAAAACATTCCGCGCCTCTTCAAAAGTGATAAAGATATCACCCAAGTAGATATTCAGGAAAGAGTTGAAGACACCCATTTAAAGAACATTACCTCACAATGCATTTCACGACCAAGCGACTTCTCCTATTACTCATTGACTTTATGCTTATCTTTGACTCTACCATACATTTTATAGGATTCTCTCCAGAACGCAGCGCGATATGAGGTCCTCTTGTCCCTCTAGCACCAAGGACCTAGTCAATATACCAAAATGAGACGGCAAACCCAATGCCCACTGAGCATTACATGACTAATGCTCCTATTAGGTAAAGATCAGCCATCTCTGACTCTCTCAAATAGTTAGTGGAACCAATACCCTGTTCCATCATGAATATACCAATAAGAACAATAAGAAGCTAGGAGTATTTTTCAAGAAATATCAAAATCCTATGTTAGTGCACACAATACGACTAGTAATTATTATAAAAATAAAGATAGTGGTTATGATATTTGTCAGTCAGCAAAACAGTAACATGGAAATATAGGGTTTTTCACAATATCACCAACCCTCCCTTTGACTAACAAAAGAAATTGTGTTCAATAATGAGACAGCTGTTCTTGTCTCTGCGCCTCAGCGACTATGTTATCTGTTCTCGAGCAGGCCGATAAACCTGTTGGAGGGCTACATGTTCATTCTATGTAGCCTTCAGCACGGAAAGTTATTTATAGCTACTGCACAGTCCTCAGCCTGGAGTTCACAGATCAAAGGTCCTCTCTATCTAATAATGGTTTGCTCCAGTGTACATACTCTATCTCAACTTTGTTGAATTTATTCAACGACCTATATTCTGCAAAACATTGTTTGCTGCTTAAAAATAACCAAAAAATAAATATATCCATTTCTATAAAGCCTTGTTTATTATTTGAAGGAAAAAACACAAAACTAGAAAAGCGACAATTCTAGCCATGCTAAAATAAACACTCATGCAAGCTGAATTATCACATTGCAATGAAACAAACATTTTAACAACATTCGGAATTGTATTTAGAAAATGCACCTAAATAAATAAATGAAAATGTGTATTCCAAAAGGGGGATACCTAAATAGAAACTATAGGAAGATTATATCACCTGTATATCACGCTGCAGCCTTTTGGCTTGATTTTTGATTTAGAAATACCAGGGAAATACATACATATATATTTCCCATAATTGTACAGTTCCCATCTCCAGACAGTAATGTACATGTCATTGACGGCCTCCTTGACTCTCTGAAGTTGCCATAATGAAAGTTTGTGTAGTCTAGTTACCCATTCCATTGACTTGTCCCCATGTATTGCAAATGTGGGGCACTCGGAATAACTCTTGGTTGAGGGGAGAAATTACTGACTAGTTAGTTATCAGTGACACTTCCCTGGCTTAGTGAACAAAATTAGGAAAACAAGGAACGAGTTACTGCTTCAGGAAGGGTTTAGGAACAGCCAGTAAGAAAGATGTAGGGTGGACATTATTGAAATAACCTGCCTTTCTTGCTAGATATGCAAGTTTGAGTGAAATGGCCCCAAGCAGAAGTATCAACTTGCTGACGCTTTAGGTACCTTGACCTCAGAAAAATCAGAAATAAAGAAGACAGGCCACAAGTAAATATGAGTATTTGAAATAGTAATATGTTCCATGGTATGTCTTCCTGTTTATAGAAGACCCAAAACATCTGACTAGTGTTTGGTGAAAAAAGGAGTAGAGCTGGGATTGGAGGGAAAAGTCAGGAAGAGTAAGTTAGAATGGTTTTCAAATAGTAAGAAAACACACTGAGAAATTGACTGTATTGCCATTTGGAATCTAATATTTAATATCATTTTTTATTTAAACAGGAACATTTCCTGCGGAAGTAGGTAAGATTTAAACTGAAAAATACTGTTTTTTAACCCATTTGCTTTTTAAAAAATTTATTTGTATTTAGTTTCATTAACCAACCATGTTCTTCTTACTTTCAGAGTGGAGATATATCAAAGCAAGTGCATGTAAGTAAAACTCATTCCATTTGACCATCCCAGACTATAAACCCTCTCTAGAAGTTGACTGAAACTGTTAGTCACAAGGAAGGACCTTACTGAGGCCCGAAAGAGACTATTGCAAACTTGGGTCATACTGAGCATGAGGTGTTATGACAAACTGAGACCAGATAGTCACCGGACTGGTTATGACAGCGTTGGGTAATGCCAAGCTACAGAAAGGGTTATACAAAGCAGGATCATACTAAGCCATGAGATGTGTTATGGCAAACAGGGGCCATCTGGAGCAACCTGGGGGTCATACTGACCAAAGGGAGGGGTTATGATGAACTTGGAGGGGTGAAAGGGGTCCCACCAAACTACAGTAAAGACTGACAATTTAGGATCATACTTGCCAATGGAGGTGTTATGATTGCCCATATTCTATCTGTACTCTTTTGTAAGTGGTGTGGCAATGTGAGTTGAATATTTAAGAGTAAATCACATCTATAAGTTGTTGATCATAGAGTCTCAATAGGCGAGAGAGGGCTAAGGTTTACTTCAGCTGAAAGTGTAATAACAAATTGATTTGAATCCTAGTTTCTTGCTTGCAATACAATGCACAACAGTTTAGTCTCCTCGGAGTATCCAACATTTATTTAACATAAATAGTATTCAGCGAATCTGAAATCTCTATTACTCCAAATTACAGTACACTTTGAATAGTTTGGAAATTCAGATGTGTTTAGTTACATACCACACTTGACCTGGGGGCTAAATATATATATTTTTTAATTTGGGTCTATTAAATACTGTGAAACAGCATTAGAAAATTAAAATAGCCTGTCAACCATCTGTGACATGCCCGTAAAAACCTAGTAAGACTTTTAGAACTCCGAGGTCTGACTGATTTAATTATGCTTCGATTCTGTCACTGGTAAGCCTTTTCCTTTCAATTGTCTGAGTTTTATCATGCATATCAAATTATCTAGTTTTGATTCGAATGTATTGAATAATTTATCGGGGATGTGAGAAAATCCCTTTTTTGGGCGTGCTCACCATACTTTTTGGCTAACTACTTGAGGTGATTTTTTAACTCTCCATATAGTGGCCCTCTATCCAGTCCCCAATGTATGTTCGATGAACCATAAAGCATAGTAAAATTGTCTAAACCCTAATTAGCATATTTCATTATCCAGTAAGGCCATATTATATGCTGTAGAAAAATACACTAATGGCATAGAAAATTTAAATGTCACCTTTAGACTGCAGCACATACTGTGCCAGCTACTAAACTGACAAAGAAACTTGGCTTCAGGCCTACCTGTGCAGCCTAACACTTGTAACTTTTATACCTGTGGGCAAACCTGCCAAAATAACCCTTTATGACAGGAACGACCCTTACTTTTAAATATTAAGAAGTCACTCCTAAGTAGGCCTTGCAGCCCACAAAGTAGGGTGCCTAGTAGTTATAAGCACCACATGCAAGAACTTAGTTTTGGCATGTATCTACAGTGACTACTCCTTGAAAGCTATTTGCACCGTGAAGGGTTGTAGCTGCCTTATGAGTTCACAGTAAGGAAAACGGGATGTTCTGCAAAAGTCGGAAGAATTGGCCCTGGGAACCTTTTTGTCATTGGTTAGGTAGAGTCCAGAAGACACCCTCACTCTGAGCAGTGAAGCATACAAATGCAGCACCTCACCCACAGCTCACCAGGACATGATGAACAAAAGAGAGAGGGCTTGCTGTCAGTGACCTATGTAGAACTATGAGCGGCTAGGTCTGCTCCCACTTGTGCCCACGACCATGAAGTGAACCCTAAGGGGCAGTTGGCTGGCCTCCTGTGTGGCTTCAGTGACAGAACAAGCTGCCTTGTTTTTGGAGTGACCAAATGATAGGGTCAAACTGTCCTATAGGACAATCAGGTAGTCCCTGACGGGCTGTCTTACAGGTCAGGGTGTTGGCCGTTGTTTGGCTGTATGTGGGCTGGGCCTGTTTTCTAGTCTGCTGAGACAGTTTTTACTGTTCATTTCCCTGATGCTAAAACAAACATTGCCTACAGCAAGCTCAAAATCATGCACTTTTTCATTCTTTGCCAAACACTTATACAGCATGTCTTTACAAGTTTAAAACTGCCCCAATTTGCAAACATGGGACACTTTTTTTAGCCATATAATTCACTGATGGTGGCCACTTTTATTTTGTTGCCCAGGCCTTTCTTTTCCCCAGTCTGACCCCACCAACTGACCACTAGCAACTGACCCTGGACTGCACCCTGGTGTTGGCTTCTTCTGGACTGAAGTAATCAATTATATGCAAACCAATGATAATTACTCATAAGCAAATAAGTAGTGACAAAGACCTGAAAACTGAATTGTGGGAACCAGATTTGTACACACAGTTGGCTCGGGAAAAGTAGAAAGACTACGCAATCTGTGTATGGACATTTCGAGTCAACCTTAGTCCATCATTTGAATTAATTGTCCATCAGAAAGTTGACATATCATTTAATTTGCGTAGTATGTAGTGTAAATAAATGAATATGACTAGCCATACATAATGTGAATCACATCATTCCCGTCACACTGATTATGGCAAAGCAGGCAATGCAAAACGGTTCAATGTGTTCAATAGATGTGCTGGCCATCAGAAAATGTAATGCATCATAACAAGTACATACTTTATAGGATACAGGGTGGATCAGTTATCTGAACTAATACATATCAGTTACATAGTTCGTAGAGTTAATTATATATCCATTATCATGACATATATTGCATAGTATGAATTGTGCTTTCCCCAACAGAACAGATACATATTTAATGTCTGAGTCACTGCTAAATTTAATTTAACTTTTCAGAATGTAATCATTCTGAGAACGACAGGCGTTGGCAGGTCATTGAATTGTTGATAAAACCATTGCGGGTGGTGGTCTTCACCTATTATTGAACAAGGCAGAATGTCGATGGATTTTGACATGTGGCTTTATTGCGAAAGGATTAAACACTATGGAAGAATGTAACTCCATAATATTTGCAGAAGTGTGTTGTCTTCCATCATCCATGCATTGCAACTTGCCACCACTCCTTCGATATGATTTCTGTCCAATATATGTACACTATGTTGATATCCTATACCCCTACTAGGTATCACATATGGGTCAAACCAATCAACAACAAACTGCATATGATTAATACACCTTTTGGTGACGCACAAAATAGATTGTGTGATAAAATGCATCCTCCATATCCAAGCATAAAGGCAATCCTTGTAAAATCATATTAAATGCCAGTGTTTATCATGATCTTTGATGAAAGTGTCAATTTAACTCTCCCACATGTAGGTTAGTTGATAACATAGCTTTCATTAAAGCTTTTACATTTTTTGATAAATAGTCAGGACTTGGTATGATTTGCCCTTTTCTTAGTTGTAAAGGAGAAATATATTCTCATGTTGTAAGCAGCAAATTGCTTCTGTTAATTTTGACAGCATTGGGTCGTTAAATACCTTGTTCCCACCTGGAACTTTAACCAGGTCTTGGCCTCAAGGAGACCTACTTACTTTTTAAGCAAACATCTAAAGTGATAAATGGACAATGCTGAGAATCAATTTCCAATATATGTGCTTTTAATTGTACTGTTAGTCCAAACGTTGTGCCATAAATGTTTGCTCTCATGCAGACATACAGCAGCACAGGGGTTACATTTGACTCAGGAAACCATCTATAGTGAGTAGGGAAGAAAATAGCTGAACCACTTCCTTTAAGTTTCCTAGACATTTTCTCATTAATGAACTCTCCATTTATATTTAGTTATGTTGCAGGGATTCTGCCCAAGAACAGAACTATGCGTAGAATTACAGGACTGTGGTGTATAGGGACTGAGTCATCCTACAGCCTTAGTGTCCATAAGCCCAGGACCGACTAGCTATAGTGGCTCACTTGCTCTCCTACTCACTCAGAGAAACAAGTGATTAGACACCCCAGAACACAACACTCTCAGATCTCTCAGGAATCGCGGTAACACGACACACCCTTTCGCTTGCACTCTTGTACCTGTCCACAATAAGATCTGACAAAGACACGAAACGGGTTAAAATATTTATTTTAACTAACGTGCCCTAACATGCAGTATACGTGCCACAAAAGCAGGAAAACGCATAGTACAAATACTGTCAGCATAGCAGCTAGGCCATACATCATAAAGGGAGATGTCATCATGAAAAGACAATGGAGAAAAGACCATAGAGCCCAACCTCCCTCCCCTTGCTAAGAATTAGTATTATTATATATCAGAAGATCTCTGAGCTTTGTCGGCAGACCCCATACCTTAGCCTATAGATGATAGATCTACATCATAGGTGCTGTCTCGCTCTTCTCCCTGGAAAGGTCCCTCTCCAAGTGTGTGCTACCTATGCGTGTACCCCCCTAATACCAAAGTATGATTTTCAAACAACAGCTGCATTAGTATGTTTTGTCTAGGTGCTAGGGCCTGACCAGAACAAAATAACAAGGGGCATTGTTTATCGGCCTTGCTCACAATGTTCAGACTAAATCCCAGGAACCTGCAGAAAATGAACACAGCAATGAGTTATCTTGTGAAAGCCACCCTAAAAATTATTACAAAAACAAAGTGGTGTAGTAACGTGCGCAAAGCTTCAGGCAAGCTGCAACGTGCTCATGCTAACTTCGAGAAAACGACAATGTCCTCATGGGCCATGTGACACCCTCTCCTTGGCTAGGTCTGTAGCACCTAGACGAACAGAAGTCCAAGGTAAGCAGAGCCAAAACGTGTAGGGCCAAGGCCAAATTGGTAAAAAAGTCAGTTAGGAAAGCAAATACATAAATAAAAAGAAAAAAATCGTATATGTTTATAGAACACAGAACGCCTTCACGATGTTTCCCAGAGGTCGTTTATAGAGGCTCTTAGGAATAGGAAAGAGCACCTGAAAAGTGGAATGCCAGTAACTCCAACAGACCGTCGGAGTCAGCCATTGCAAAAAGACACGCCATCCAGTTAAGCAAGTCGAATCAACTGACATGCTCCTCATATCCGGAAGCAGCCAGGAGCCTTTCCGGACAACCTGCGTTAAATTTGATGAAACTGTGATGCAAGAGGCACTGTGCATGAGCACAGGTACTCAAGCCTGCCGAGTCTCCAAACGTAGGATCATACACAAAGCGTTCACTCATGGAACAGTCCTGGTTATGGGCCATCAACGGACCCATCAACAGTTCACCATCCAGGGCAGCGTGCGATGTATTGGAGAGGCAGACATCCAGGGCCCATTGGAAAGGGCACTTGAGGCAATAGAACACAGGTTGCACGCTGGTGAAGTAGGCGTAGTGGAAGGTTAGCCTATAGCCGATGCTAAGGGCTGACAAAGATTGTCGCATTCGTTCACGGTACAGCCGCAATTGGTCTGGGTTGGGTAGAACCACAGGTCGGGCAGCCATTACGTAATAGTAGAATAAGAACCAGTGCTCCACAAGCCAGCAAGAGCAATAGAGGCAACCTTCCGAAGACACAAGAAAAAATAGAATGGATAAAGGCCGGTATTATTCCAAAAATAGTCTGAATAGAAGAAACCAGGCCGGATTCCACAAGTTTAAAAACATTGGCAAGGCCCTCGGTATCAGACGCATTAAATATTTGGTGAATTTATTCTCCAAAATGCAGTGGGAGATTAGTGTTTAATAGTGATTGAATCTCACTTGCGGTTCTCGCCACCTGCAATTCGAAGGTCTCACGAGCTGAAGTGAGAGTCACTGCTTGTTGAAACAATAGCGCTTTGAGTTTGCTTAGCTCATTGAAATCTATTGTCAAAGTTGGAATTGAAGGCCACAGTGAACTATCTACAATCCCATGCGGGGGTGGAAAGAGGACATTGCTGCAACATGTAACACGCTGTGAAACTGTTACTATATACGGGATGCCTGCCCGTAAGCCGCAGCAGTTGTGGTTATTGAGGATAAGATAACTTTTTTTTTTTTTTTTTTGAGTTTTATATAGCGCTGGCTAGACCCGGAGGTATCAGAGCGCTTTACATAAGGTTCCACAAAATTACATCAGTTACAAGTTACATCCGTTACAAAAAAACATTTCAAGAGCGTCGGAAGATGAAATAAATGGAGCTAAGGAGGGTAAGGGGATGGGGTAAAGGTGTAGGAGGGAGAAAGGATGGAGATAGGATGGATGGATAGACGAAGTAGAGTCTGCCCAAAGTCCGGCTGGGTAGGTGACGGCCGAGGGGGAAGTCCACAGCCCATCCTCTATAACTACTGTTAGAAAGCAAAGTAAGCGCTGGAATAATAGCCGGGACCGGAGTCCCTTTCAAAAAACAAGCTAAATTAGGGGCCGAAACGTTGCAGGCACCGTGAAGCTGAACTTGTTTACAGACAAGGGAGTGTCCTACCGTAGAATCACAATCCTCCCCTGTAAGGAAAACCTCCTTATCGGCTCTTTGACACCGAAAAGTTAAAGGGAATGACTAGAATTCATGAATATAACTCCTCCCGAGGGGCTCATATCTACCAACTGGATAGTGTTTCATGCAGGCCGTAAACTGAAAGAGGGAGATAGGCAAGGAAATAACCCCATGTATTAACCACACAGCCAAATCAGTCTCTGCCACAGAAAATGGTAACTGTTCTAATTTTTCAATATGTAGCATAGTATATGTTGCATATTTCATTGACATTAATTTCTGTTTATCTGTTAAACTTAATGGTAAAAACAGTGCAGAAACATTCAAGTAATCCCATGGCACTTTCCCACTTTTTAGCGTTTGCAAAGTCCAACCAAATTGCATTACAGAACGTAATTGATTTTGACCATGATACAAAGCAGACACTTAATTTTGAACAATGTCAATAACGGAGGACACAATATTATCCAAAGTGTATATAAGAGAAGACAGTGTATTAATGCTATTATCAACTACTGCTAGAACTTTTTCTAAATTATTCTGGTCAATTTGGCGCAGGCGGACCACAGCTTCTATCTGCGACAGCTTCTAAAATTCATTGTATGCTGCATAAACAAAACGTTTTGCTTGAGGGGATTTTGGACCTAAAAGAAAATCCGCAAGATCTATGTCGCCTGTCAAAAGGGAAAGATGCTGTTTCACAGATGTCAACTTTGAATGTTCCAGCCATTGCAGACATAATTTACCCACAGAATAAGTGGTAACTGTATGTGAATGTGGAAAACGAGGATCAGGTCTACTTTGTGTAAACCCTGTTGTGGTATTCAAAAAACGTAACTGGCATGCATTTCAGCTCGTCGGCTACAACAGCCAACCTTAAGGGTCAATATTAGAAGAATTTAGGGTACCATTCTGAAACATGACTGTTAAATTCTCAATTGAGTAGTTTGTATGCAAATGCCATATGTCGTAGTCAGCCAATGACAGAATGGAGGGAGAATTTACATTTTAAACAGTGGCTAAACCAAAACAAGTAGTTTGCTGCACCATCTGGTTTAAAAATATGAGCTATGACGGTATCAAACATGCTCGATGCAATGACTCAAGACCCTGCACTTGCCAATTTTTGGTACCCCAAATAGATTTCAAATCAACTTTGTCCCTCCAGTAATCATAACCCTTCATGGACAACTCAGTTATGAAGGACGAAGAATAGATCAGTTTGGTATGGGTCAGCATAAATTTGGTGCGGGAAGGCATCTTCAATTTGTAAAAATAGGACTCAGCGTCTGAGAGATTGTAACCTGAAAAATACATACATACATTTTCGTTGGGTCTCAGAGCTGCCCTGTACCGGGGTTGGGCAATATTCCCACTGTATATAATTAAAAAAGGGTCTCTGAGTATTGGTTTTGTGTAAAAATGATTACCATAATGTTGCTAACAGAATAAATCAGCATAGTTGGCGGAATTTAAATACAAATCTTCAGTATCGAAGGCAGTGTAATATTTTAAGTCTGAAAACAATGAATGAACAGCGCTAACATCCCAGTCATCCGAGTGGATCCCAGGCAAGACCACATCGCCTAAAGAAACTCGAAATACATATGGAATTTGTAAATGCTACTTTATCCCACACTATACTATCAAGAACAGGGAAGGCCAAAATGTTCACCAAAGCGTGATCTCTTTTCATTTTATGTGAGGATGTATGAGGGGCCAAAACTCCATCAACCAAGTGGACAGCAGAGTGTTCAGGTAAGTAATGGCCATTAATCAACAGGAAAAAGACAGTCATGAACCCAATCCACATGAAAAGGAACACCATTGTCTGCACCAGCCAGATGTATGTCCAAGGTGGGACAAGGTAAGTTCTTTTAAACCAGGAGATGAAAACACAAACACGTGTAGGGGGCTCTGCCTCAGAGGAAGACGAAGAAGATGAGTCGGAGGAAAAGTTGTCTCTGTCCATATAGTAACCACTGGAACCTAGATGAAATAATGGAGGTTGCTCATCGTTGGACGATGAATGGATTGCATTTTCAGGTATGGCGACTACAATTTCAACTGGTGGAGAGTAATAATCACTTGCCTCAGTGATGGAAGTCGAAGGGAAAACAGGCAGCAAATCAATTGAAGTCTCCATCTCCCCTCCATGTAGCTGTGGAGTTGTTGGAGCCACAGAGGACATTGGACGAAGTGAAACATCCCGTTGAGGGATAGTCGTAGGCAAACTATTGAGTATCGACCATATGGTATAGTTTGACCAGTTCAATGGAAATACATCGATTTTCCTTGCGGCCAGGCAGCAGAGGTAAGACCACTGTACGAGTACCCTTCAGTCCAAGTACTGGGACTGGTGCACGATTTGAAAAACCAAATTCTTTTTTGTTCTCCACTTTCTCTCGGACCAGATCTCTAACTTTAGGAAGCCATCCAGTTACAGGAATTAGCAACGCAGCTTCTGTGGATGTGGGCAAAAGGTCTTTCGCCAGCATGTGTCAAGTCTTTTGTAGATCCTGTAACATAGCACAATGATTATCTACGTCAAAGGTTGCAGCAGCCGCCACAACATCTAGACCATCAAGGTCTGGCACAAAATTTTGATGCCAAAGAGCAATTCGTATGGGGTCCGCCCACCCAGAGATCTTCTTGGGAGATTTAGTGCACGTTGAACCCCATATAGATGATTCAACCAGTACCTAAGACCCTTCCCGTTAAAGATTGCTTTAAGTCACGGTTTATCCGCTCCGCAACTGAATTGCCCTCAGGCCGATATGGAGACGGGAATTGCACCTGCACCCACAAAGACTTCATCGCATCACGGTAAGCCTTAGAGGCAAAAGCCGGACCTTGGTCGGAATGGAAGGTGCCACAGGCAAATGTCCCGACAAAGACACGCAAATCTTTTATAACAGTTCGAGCGTCAGCATGGCGTTGCGGCCAAGCCCAAAGGAATCTAGTGCATGAATCCACTGCAACCAAGATATGTTTAAACACAGTGTCTGAAGTCAAAGGACCGCAGTGGTCAAGATAAGTACAGCCAAACTGCTGATTTGAAATGTAAAGTTGAGTATGTGGTGGGAGTGCTACTGTAGAAGGTTTAATTTGTTGACAAATGTCACAAGAAAGGACATATTTACGTGCCTGCTGATATAACCCACGCCATCAAAAACGTTGCTGTAAGAGCAAAATTGTCGCAGTCACGCCTGCATGGGCCGAAGCCATGCCATCATGTGCGGCAATTATTAAAGAAAGTCTGCTGTCCTCGTTGGGAATCAGCCGATCCCCAACAGATGGAATAGTTACATAAGGGACTTGATCCGGATACAAGTGGTACGTATAACATGAAGGGAAACACTGGGGAAACTCCGTTCCCTCCCTCGTAGCAGCAATCACTGCCAAAATATCATCATCAATTTTAGTCATGGACCTGGTGACAGCTGCAACTGAACAAGTGGCTACAGCAGATTTGGCTGCCTCATCAGCCATCGAATTACCAACAGCGTGCGCCCCTACACGCTGATGTCCTAACGTATGAATCAGTAATTAAACTAGAGAGGTGGCCCCACTGCCAAACGGAACAGGGCACTACTAAACAGAGAAAATGTGGCTTCCCCTTGGTAATCACTTTATACCGGACTCTCTGATTCACACACATACCAATCACACCAATTATGTAATGCAGTACCCAATAAGCGCATATATTAACCCAACTTATTAACGTACCACCAAACTTAAGATGTAGCACTCAAGGATTGTTTAAAAACCATGTATTTCAAAAAGTTTAAAATTTCAAAGCACATGAACAAGAAATATAAAATTCATATACAGCATGCAGTATTTAATCAAATACAGTATACACTAATATTAAAATCCAACAAAGAATGTTCACAATCGTAAGCATGAAAAAAGACAAAACAAATTAAAACAGGGGACCCTTTTTGCACAGTTCTAAGCGAGCTGTTGCGTAGACTGATCCAACATTGTACATCAAGTTCATATACTGGTAGGTGTTTCAATTTATTCCTTCCCAGAATTTCTTGTGGTTGGATTCAGAGTTAGTCGGCGTCGACGCGTTTCGGTGGTAAATCACTCTTGTTAAAAACCACCTTCATCAGGACACAAAATTAAGGGATTTGTTCCTCCTTGGAGTAATTAACAAAGATATTAGTCTATATAGGGAAGGAAAACATATAAAGAGGGATTTTAGTTTCTACACTATTAATCCACTATCCCTCCCCTTCCACTCTCAAGTGCATTGCCCCACTATAAAATCAATTTTTTAACCACATTCATGTTTCAAAACGGAATCCATTTGCGCTTTATCTCTATTTTTGGTGGTTTTGAGTAAAACCCTAGATTTTTAGACCCATATCTTACAACTTACTTTCACACTCCACTTGCATCCACATTCTTGCATATTAAAAAAAGTTGACACTCGCCACTCCTGGTGTAGTGTATCCAAACTGAGAAATGTTAATTCTTTGTGGCGTCTGTTTACTCAGTATTGCCACTTTCAAGCTGCTTAAAATCGCTATTATGTTGTTGCTATAATAAAAAAGAGAGAAAGGGGTTGTATTGCATGAGATTTGTTTATTAGAAAAAACTTCACCCCTTCTTATGAGGAGAATTAAACAGTGTCTTACATCCCAAAGGAAATTGCTTTATATTTAGATGGACACTTCGTTCTTTCTTTATACAGGGAAACGAGTTCTCCTGATTAAGCCTGCCATTGAGTAGTGGACAATGTCTAGTTTGCAATTTTGCGCCCAAATTTAAAATGGCAGGTAGTAGATAATAGTTTTTCTAGAAAGAGAAAACATGGCATACTTTTAGAAGAAAAGGGTTTATCAGGCAAATGAGGAGAGCGCTTGCTTTTCTAACTAGAGAAATATATCCCCACTTACTGATGACCCCAGGCTCCTATTTCTGTACTGATTGTGTTCAGGGTCAAGATATACGTCAAATATCCCTTTCGTTTCAGTTTCGCATAAAATAGGGGGAATATCATGATTTTTAGCGGGTGTATGGCTGTTATTTAAAAAGCGGTCGAGAGGGTGAAAGATTTAACCCGATATCACTGGCTCCGTGTGGCGGTATTAATGTATCCCTCTATTTTTAACCCATGGGGGATTTTAGCTACTACTAACTATTTCTATGGTCTGGCCCCATTTCCTAGAACAGCCTTTACACTGCGAGGTACATCTCTCATCGCACTCACCTTTCTTACGGCGCGTATGCGTCCAGTTCAGTATAGGTGAATTGTCTACACCTCGCTTCTCATTTAAAGCCTTCGCGAGCCGGAAAACGTCCTCTATCATGTCTTTCGGGGTTCCCCATAACGTACTTACTGCGCATGTATGGCGGCCATATTAGAGGGTCTAAGGTTGCACATTATACTTGTATGTGAGAGGGACTGGTACCATACACCTTTTTATTGGGCAGTACCCTCACTACTTATTCTATACTGTCCCACATCTTTTCAATATTATTTTGTTTAATGTCTCAAGTTGCTCTTATGCAATCTACGCCCGTATTGGGGTTATGACCCACCCGGTTTTACTAATTTTACTTAGAATCTTTCTTGGCGGCCATATTTAGATGGGGAACCATGTTGCATATCATCCTGCGAACCAAATGAATTAAGAATAATTGTCCCTTAGGCAACCCCTTTTACATTGCTTGTACAATTTTTATAAAGTGTCAGTATGGCACTAAGATGGTCAATCTATGCAGAATTCATTGTCATAGTGGACAAAAATATTTAGTTGGTCCATATTCACAAACTTATGCTTATAGGGCTCCTAAACACGCCCTTCGTGGAGCTTCTCTAAAATATTTACTATTTAGAGCAATGTTATGCAAAACAGAGAGAACTCTTTGTTCCGGAGTCTTGGATGATGTTATTACTCTATTTATCCTACAATTATTTTCTCCTAGTCTTCTCTACTATTGAGACCACTTTTAATGGTATCAAATTTGATGATGAACCACTGCTCTCGTGATTTTCTTCTATTATCCTTATTGCCACCTCTTCTCTGGTCTTTAATTTATTTAAATTATTTGATTAAATACTGCATGCTGTATATGAATTTTATATTTCTTGTTCATGTGCTTTGAACTTTTAAACTTTTTGAAATGCATGGTTTTTAAACAAGTAAACAATCCTACTACTACTGGTAGTCTTTATTCGATATTTTCAATCATGAAAGACAGATACAAACATACAATATTAAAATATCATATAAAAATACAGCAAGACAAAATAATCATTATAATTTAAAATTCCTTTGCAAAGTCATTATAAAAAGAAATGTATCCGTTAAAATCATACGTGAGTTAAAGGAGGGAATTTAGGTTCGTATAGCAATAGTAAAAATAATTATTTTAATATTAGTGTATACTGTATTTGATTAAATACTGCATGCTGTATATGAATTTTATATTTCTTGTTCATGTGCTTTGAAATTTTAAACTTTTTGAAATACATGGTTTTTAAACAATACTGGAGTGCTACATCTTAAGTTTGGTGGTACGTTAATAAGTTGGGTTAATATATGAGCTTATTGGGTACTGCATTACATAATTGGTGTGATTGGTATGTGAGTGAATCAGAGAGTCCAGTATAAAGTGATTACCAAGGGTAAGCCACATTTTCGCTACTAACGTATGAATCACCTGTGTGAATGGCAAACGTTCCTTAAGAGCCGCCACTCGGACCCAAAGCGATTTATGCTTTATTGCGCTACCTTTAGAATCACGGAAATCATTTTGTGTCCAGAAGAACAAATTATCATTGAAGGATTGTACACAGTAAAAAGAATCGCATACTATCAAGGTAGGAACATCCGGATCAGTGAACTCAAGAGCCAAAACCAAAGTGTGCAATTAAGCCAATTGTGCTGTGCAATCCCCTAGGGATTGTGTGTGCACCAAGGAAGATTTGAACTCACCGTCGACTATTGTGCCTGCCACAATTGCGCAGGCCACTGAATAAGTGTGTTTAGAACCAATAGCTGGCTGTGCAGATCCATCAGTGTAAATAATACATTTGTACTGATCAAGAGGAAGCAACGTCAGAGGAGGAGGATGAACATGTTCATATTGTAAAAACTCTTGTGTCTGCAAGAAAGGGTCAAAGATAAAAATTTACATCAGCCGACGTCAACAAACTCGCCCATTGAATCCAACGAGGATGCAAAGCTTTAGAATTTGGAACACTCGCCTTCATGACAGCCTCTAAGGCTGGCCCTGGTGAGACCATAAAATTACGTTTTCCCTGAGCAAGAGAGCGTTCCTTAAGAATCTGCATCTGTACAGCGGTCAAACAAATTTCGGTAGAAGAAAAACTCAACTCAGCTGATGTATACAACTGCGATTTGTAAGCAATGGGGACCCTGTCCCCCCTCATTGAAAGTCACATAAGTAAAACCTAATGCCCCTGGTACAATTCTTATGACCAAATTTGTGGTATTGTCTCATGTAAGTAAGAACTGGGTCGCAAGCAGGTCAGACTGCAATGACTGAAGTATCGCAGTATGTTCCGGAAGCCAACTGGAAGAAGAAAAGGAGGGTTGTATCAAAGAGTAAAGTGGTTTGATAAGCCAGGCATAAGCAGGAATGTAAGTTTTGCCAAAATTTAAAAAACACAGCAAAGATTGCAATTTTTTAAGAGTGGAAGGAGGTTGCAATTGACCACGTTTCTTCAAAAAGACCCCTACCTTCATTGTTGAGTTCATAACTGAGGAAAAGAACCGCCAAAAAGGCAATGTGAGACTTGGCAAAATTTAATTTGTAGGCTAACTTTGCGAAATGTGTGACAATACGATCAACGCACCTGAGATGGGGGATCTATCTCCTCATCAGTCAAGTAAATGTCATCCACATACGAAAAGGTGTCCGGGTCAATCTCATGTAAAATTGAAACAATGCGTGCCACAAATACTCCAGGGCTGTTCTTATACCCCATAGGCAATCTTGTATATCGCCTCTGATTGCCTAAGGCACTAAATGCGGACAAATCACGCCTCTCAGGAGCCAAAGAATGGGTTAAGAAGCCGTTGAAAATATCCAAAGTGGTTTTGTATTTTTTACGAACAATGTTATTCACAAACGCAGAGCTGTGAGTGTTTTGTACTGCAAATGTACGGACATGAATGTTCAAATGACGGTAGTCCAAAACTATACGATATGAACCATCCGGTTTCAATATCGGAAAAAGAGGATTATTCATCGAAGAAACACAGGGTTCAATCACACCCTGGTATTTCAACTGAGTCAAAATGTCGCTTAAGGACGCCTTAGCGTCACGTTTAATTGAATACTGCGGTTGGGGTTGTGGCATTGAACGCAAAGGAATCACATGAACAGGGGAATCCTTGTCCCAGCTTGCCTGATTGCGATACAATGCCGCAGCTAGGGATAATGCCCACTCCACAGCATAAGCCATTTTTTCGTCCTCAGTAACATATTGTGAAAAACTGGGTAAAATACCATCCTCCCCTCTGGAGGAAGCAAGGACAAAAGGAGGAGGCAAATGAACCTCCGCTAATAAAATGTCATAACAAAATGTAAGGTATTTAAAAAAAACTGCCTTAATAGTGCGTGTAATGTCACCTTCAATTTGGAGGCTTACTTCATAAACCCTATCAGGGGGAGCAACATGAGTGTCCGCTATTTCTACGGTAATGAAGGCGTCAGTTGCTTTCGCCTGAAGTGGCGGTGGAGTGTCTGCCGCACTATGGTAACTTCCGCCGCATTGTCGAGGAGGGTTACCACCCAACTTCTGTCGAGGAGCAGGGTTCTCACCGTCTGAGGCATACTTTGCAGTCAAAGCAGCAACTTTTTTCTTCTGAAAAGGGGCACGATAGTGAGGTGGTTCCTCCTGCTTGACTTTCACACCAAACTGGCGCTGCGGGTCACGTCTTGTTTGCGTAGTCTCTCCTTGTCTGCGATCCTGACGTCCTCCCCCGCCGAATTGTTGATCCGACGATTCCTGAAAGGAACGAGGATCAGGAACCTGGAACCTCTCAGGTGTTTTCATTTTAGAGCGGTCACGCAAATCGTATCTACGTTCAGAAGGGTCAGGTGTAGGAGAACCAACACAAGAACCTGGCTTCTGCTGTTGCTACCGCTGATTCTTGTTCCAAGCCTTTTTAGGAAATACTGGATGACCCTCCTTATCAGGTAGAGGTTTACTTTGTGCCTGTGCAAATGGTCGTATTCCCAAGCTATTGCGTCCCAAAGATGTATAGACATCCGGAATAATAATAGGCAACTGCCGCTGTCGATCCACTTGTGCCACCTCCGCAAGGCGTTGACGTACTTGTAAGCAAACCGCTTTACCTTTAATGTTGGCCAGAATCATATCGGAGACAATAGGGAACATTCCCACTAACTTCATCCCCAAATGCTCACCCTGTACTTTTTTCAGAACGTTTGGGAGAACGCTCATGGAGGGGGTGCCAAAGCACAGTGTATACACTGTAGCAAACACCGTCCCCCAGTTGGTGCAGTCAGCTAAAGAAGGAATTAAATCACTTGGCAAACTCATGGTAAGGATCCTGTGTTTCTCAGCAGGAGTCGTATGAGGAAAGACTGCCTCAAGCTGTTCAAATTTTTGTGCAAGCCAAAATGGCAAGTCTTCACGATTTTGTGGACGTTTGCTCATCACTGCGTTAATCATGATGGGACTAATTACAAGACCTCCGCCGTGACCTGGTTGCGGAGCAGCAGCCCCAGCCAGAGCTACCTGAAGTGCACGAGACATAAACTGTATTACTCGTCTAAGAAGATGAATCAATTGTGTGTGCATCTGACGCAGCTCTGCGAGAGTAACATAGAGATTATTTGGATGTGGTGTAAAACCAGCCAAGACAGGCCATGTGGCCCCATCGATAGACAAGAGGCCATGCGAACAAAAGATACAGGGTGGGGAAGGGCACCATTAAACCATATGGTATGCTCACAGGCTGTCAACGGAACTTCAAGTAACGTGTAAGGATGATACGCCACCGGTGGAGCAGGTACCGTAAATTCATGAAACAAATTTCATTTCCATCCACGGCAGGAAATGTAACCCAAGAATAAAAAACTTCATAGCGGAATGCTGGATCAGCCTCAACTATGAAAATAATGTTTGCCCCCCCCCATTGGGGACACCGTGACCAGTGAAGAAAGCTGTAACCGCAGCGCGGTTAGGAGCCGCAATGGCGATCGTTGTGCCATATCAGAAACGGAACCAAAAGAACAAGAAAAATGGTAGTGCAAAACAGGGCCAAAACTGAGACCTTGTAAATCTCAAGCTTGAAAAACCTATGAAAACAAAATATAGGAGGCTAAGCCCCCTACCATGGACCTCTCCGGAAACCAGTGAGAGGGTATCGTGGACAGGCACAAGCGCTACTCAGGCGTTTCGCGAATAAGTACCCGATCAAACGTTGGTGGCACCATGATGCATGGATTCTGCCCAAGAACAGCACTGTGTAGGATTATAGGACTGTGGTGTATAGGGCCCGAGTCATCCTACCACCTTATTACCCATAAGCCCAGGACCGACTAGCTATAGTGTCACTTGCTCTGCTACTCACTCACAGAGAAACAAGTGATTAGACACCCCAGAACACAAAACTCTCAGATCTCTCAGGAATCGCGGTAACAAAACACACCCTTTTGCTCGCAATCAATCAATCAATCATGTCACTTATAAAGCGCACTACATACCCGCGAGGGTCTCAAGGCGCTGGGGGAAGAGGGGGGTGGTGCTGCTACTGATCGAAGAGCCAGGTCTTGAGGAGTCTTCTGAAGGCCAGTAGGTCTTGGGTCTGTCGGAGGTTGGTGGGGAGGGTGTTCCAGGTCTTGGCGGCGAGGTGGGAGAAGGATCTGCCGCCGGCGGTCGTTTTCCGGATGCGGGGGACTGTGGCGAGGGCGAGGCTGGTCGAGCGGAGCTGGCGGGTGGGGGTGTAGAAGCTGAGTCGTCTGTTGAGGTAGGCTGGTCCGGAGTTGTGGAGTGCTTTGTGTGTGTGGGTGAGGAGCTTGAAGGTTATCCTCTTGTTGACAGGGAGCCAGTGCAGGTCTCTCAGGTGGGGTGTGATGTGGCTGTGTCGGGGGATGTCGAGGATAAGACGTGCAGAGGCGTTCTGGATGCGTTCGCACTCTTGTACCTGTCCACAATAAGATCTGACAAAGACACGAAACAGGTTAAAATATTTATTTTAACTAACGTGCCCTAACATGCAGTATACGTGCCACAACAAGCAGGAAAATGCATAGTACAAATGCTGTCAGCATAGCAGCTAGTCCATACATCATAAAGGGAGATGTCATCATAAAAAGACAATAGAGAAAAGACCATAGAGCCCAACCTCCCTCCCCTTGCTAAGATTAAGTATTATTATAATATATCAGACTATTTCTGGGCTTTGTCAGCAGACCCCATACCTTAGCCTATAGATGGTAGATCTACATCATAGGTGCTATCTCACTCTTCTCCATGGAAAGGTCCTTCTCCAAGTGTGTGCTACCTATGCCTGTACCCCCCTAATACCAAAGTATGATTTTCAAACAGCTGCATTGGTATGCTTTGTCTAGGTGCTAGGGCCTGACCAGAACAAAATAACAAGGGGCATTGTTTATCGAACTTGCTCACAATGTTCAGACTAAATCCCAGGAACCTGCAGAGAATGAACGCAGCAGTGAGTTCTCATGTGAAAGCAGCCCTAGAAATTATTACAAAAACAAAGTGGTGTAGTAACGTGCGCAAAGCAGGCGGCAAGCTGCAACGTGCTCATGCTAACTTAGAGAAAACGACAATGTCCCCATGGGCTATGTGACAGTTAATGCAGAAAAAGTATTTTATTTTTACCACCCAGATGAACGGATACAAGCCTTGTTCCATATTTAAGCCAGGTATAGTTGCCTTACTTGGTATCAATCCATTTTCCAAAATCATTTTCTTTTTTCAAATCTATTTCTTTCATCAACAGCTGAACCCAACTGACGAGCATAAGTCAACTGAATGGTTTCATGTTTTGTATCAAACACAACTGCTTATCACGCATTACCATAGCTGAAAATAGTGATTTCTGGTACCCCAGTTACCCAAACCTAGCCCCTTCTCTTTTTGTCCCACATGGGATCACCTCTTGCCCCACCGCTGGCCCTAAGCTACTCAAGTACTTACTTTGGACTTCAATGCCACTTTTGTGTCCTACCAATTACCCCTAAATGCCTCTCCCACTGTACCTCTAGTGCCAGTAATGAATACTTCTTTCCTTCTTATCCAAAACAACATTTTTCTTAATGTCTGCTTACAATAAGGGCTCCCTCCATCTGTTCTTCACATGGTCCATGTCAATTCCAAAATCGTTCACAAAAAATACCTCCAGTTGCCTCTCAGTCCTCTGCACCACATTCCCCAACACCAATTGGCCTTTCTTTCTGGCCATATAACTCTGCCCTAAATGTATTCTCCAACTGTCCCACTAAGTGCCCTTCCCCCTTTTCCGGAGTTCTTCCTTTCAAGCTGGCACCACTTTTCGCAGATGCCCACTCGTGCTCAGCCTCATATGCCCCCTCTTGATGTCCACTTGAAGGCCACTCCCAAGTGCCTCGGGCACTCTCTTCCTTTGTGACCCAGGCAAAGCCCCTCCATGCCACTTTAATCAGCTGTTCCTGAACCTACACCTGTCAGACCATCAACAAGGCTCCGGTCTCAGACTTCCATCACCACTCACTGCCAGTCCTGAAGACCCTTAGATCCTGCCGGTCAGTCTTTAGACAATCTTCCCCTAGTGTCACTGAGAGACTTTGACTCCCTCTAATGACTTTAAGTGATACAAACCACTTCTGACTCGCACTACCAACACTCAAAGGCCCCCTTCAGTTCTCAAATTATTTCTGCTGAACCTGAGAACCCCAAAGCCAGTGCCGCTGGCTTTCAGAACAGCCTAACTCCATGGTTTTCCCCACTCCCCTCTCAGAATTCCCAAACATTGGTATCTACACCCCTCCACATCTGCCAGTCCTAGTAACTTGTCCGTCTGGCTCCTTCTTTAAACACTCTATAAATTCCGCTGTTATCCCAATGAACATCAAATATTTTTAAAACATTGGGTTGAGTTCATCAGCCTCACATGTCAGAACCCATCTCCTTGAACAAGTCATGCACTGGATGCAAAGTGGTGTTTGATCTTCCATCATAGCTGCCATTTCAAAAATAAGCTCCGCCCCAAACAGAGAAGTGTAAGTTACTATTCCCTGTGCGCGTCCCTTGCCAATATTGGCCTGTCACCATGCAAACTGTCCTCTTCTGGGTAGCTGAGAGTTGAGGTTTATCTGTAGGGGGTAGTTGAAAGGAAGACAGATGGTGTTTCCTGTATTAAGAAGTGAAGGAGGTGCCCAGTGATGCTTACATGATCAGTAGCTAATGTTTTTCCCCCAAGGAGATGTGGCCTGATGAAACAGAGTGTGCCAGAGAGATCGGAATGAGTTCAGCTACATGGACAGATATGGGGTTTTGGTAACTGAGCTCTCACTCTGCCTTCGTTATTTTTTGGTCTGCAGTGAATTGCTCAATTGTAACACATCTACATGCACCTCTCGGAGATGATCCATCCCTTCTTATCCCTATTTCTAACTTCCTTTGCTGACTCCCACAGCCTTAGACCACCCTTTCTAGCCTTTGGCCATCTCTGCTGATGCTAAAGTCAGCCCAGAACTCCTTTCAGACACTCTGTCCGTGCTAACCCCTACAGTCCCTCTGAGCACTTGCCCTACTTTTGCTCAGACACTCAACATTGCAAGCCTTCTTACATCGGTTTTTCCACCCCTGTGGCCATGCAAGGGACTGTGATATTCATAGACCAGGTCTCAAAACCCTCTGTTTCTCTGTGTTAGTCCTTACACACCCCAGATTTCCACTACAGCCTCTCATAGCCCTACTGTTGCCTAAAATCCTTCTTTTGCTCATCTGGTCCCATTTAATGGACCTTTGAGCCCATCTTTCAGCTGCCAGGTTTCATCTGCCTTCTTAGAGACGGAGAGAGTGTGTACTAACTTTTCAGAGCTTTTTCAGCTTTAAATCTCTCATACCCCCTGAATCAACTTTCAAAGCTCCTATGCTGGCCATCAGAGTTTGGTAGACTACTAAGTACCCCGACTATTGTGGTCATATGAATGTGTCACCAGTGCTTTCATGAGCCACATTTGTAGTTGTCAAACAAATTTTCTGATATTCAAACCAGTTGCTTATTCGGGTGGCTTTTTTATGTTTGTATGTGGTATAGTTTTAACACATAAGGGGAAAGTGTGAGATCTGGCCACCATACGTCCTCCCTAGTTAAACATTCAATCACAAAAAGGGTACATTAGCTTCATGAGGAGAGAAAGTAGATTTCTTCCAATTTGCGAGTACAAGTCAAAGTCCAAAATGTGGACATCACAGGATTCCTGTCAGAGCATGAGGGAAGACAATTCTTATGAATCAGGAAGCCTCACTCACACATTAAGTAATGCTTTATCATCCGCACCCTCTCCCCACCCTGGTAGGACAGTACCACCAGGGCAGACTCTACCTCCTGATGGACCCTGACAGGAGGGAGTTCTTAGATTAAAAACTACTGGACAAAGGTGGGATCCAGATTAATAAAAAATACCTTGATGTTCTCTGGTGTATCACCTTTAATAGTGGGGAACTCGGGTATATCTAAAAAACAAATTGAGATGGTATGTTTGAGGGCAATGGCTCAACCCGTCTCTCTAAGCCAACGTGTTTCTGCCCTAGTGATTTGCCTTAACGGGTCTGGGGTATTTTTCAGGGCTGTGGATCCCTAACTTTCTCTGGCAGACTAATTGCCAAGACACATCTACTGATAAACAAAGAAAACCCAGGTGAGTCTTACCAAGTGTAGCATTAGGTAAATTAACCATAAGAGTAAATTACAAGAGAGGGCACACATTCAAACTTCCCTACGAGAGCAAACATTAAACTTGTAATCATGCTGTGGGCATACAAGTGACACTGCACAGCATGCAAGTATAAGACAACACACGTGATAGGTGTCACAGTCACATGCATATACGACATGCATGCACTATGGTCAAGAAGATTCAGTCAATTCTTTATAACAGAATAGATATGAACATGAGACTATCCCTTACCCTAGATTTTAGGGGATACCGGCATCCTGGTCTGGGAGGGGTACAATGTCCTTTATAGTCACACACTAATGAAGAATGATAGAGGGTAGAAAAATATTCTAAGGTGTAATAGACACATAGCTGTCACATTTTAGTGTCTGGCTAATAGTTATTGAACCAATATTCTATATTGATACCATTATGAGTAAACATAGTGTTTGTTGAAGTGAAATCCAAAAGGGGTCATATTATTATTGTGCACAAAACATAAATAAGTGTACGTTCCCTCAAGTCGCACAGTCTCTCTTGGACAATTGGCCTAGTTGTGAGACAAAACATACAAACTGGTTTAGGGCCGGCATCGGCTCAAAATAGCCTACTTAATTTTAAGACAAACAATGCAGTGCATAAGGTCCGTGCACCTTTAACTCCATGACCAGCACGATCATAGACTTCTAGAGGGGGTAGTCTTTATAGATATGGCTGATGCATACATTTGGAAGAAGAGAATAGCCTTAAGTGGTAAAAGGTACGCCAAATATGCACCTCACGTGGTATATCCATTCGCTCTCCGTTGTTCATTTAAGTAGTTAAGTACCTACGCTTACTGGTGTACAATTAGGTTGTGGCGAATGCACAAGGTCAAGTGCTGAGCAGTACTTCAATCACACACCTCTTGCGTCACACATGTTTGCTCAATGGTGTACCATAAGGTAGTGAAATACACACTTGATCAAAAGCTGATAAGGTAACATATTTACAGGCTTGAGACCATATGCAAGTCAGGAGCCCCTCTGGGGAGAGAGACACTCACTCACTCACTCTTACTCACTCTTACTCACTCTTACTCACTCTTACTCACTCTTTCTCACTCTTTCTCACTCTCACTCACTCTCACTCACTCTTACTCCCTCTCACTCCCTCTCACTCCCTCTCACACACTCTCACACACTCTCACACACTCTCACACACTCTCACACACTCTCACTCACTCTCACACACTCTCACACACTCTCACTCCCTCTCACTCACTCTCACTCCCTCTCACTCCCTCTCACTCCCTCTCACTCCCTCTCACTCCCTCTCACTCCCTCTCACTCTCTCACTCTCTCACTCACTCACTCACTCTCACTCACTCTCACTCACTCTCACTCACTCTCACTCACTCTCACTCTCACTCTCACTCTCACTCTCACTCACTCTCACACTCACACTCACACTCACACTCTCACACTCACTCTCACTCTCACACTCACTCTCACACACTCACACTCACTCTCTCACACTCACTCTCACTCTCACTCTCACACACTCACACTCACTCTCACACACTCACACTCACTCTCACACACTCACACTCACACTCACACACTCTCACACTCTCACACTCTCACACTCTCACTCTCACTCTCACTCTCACTCACACTCACACTCTCACACACTCACACTCACACTCACACTCACACACTCACACTCACACTCACACTCTCACACTCACACTCAATCAAAAGGCCCGTTGTGTAAATCCACCCGAGCGAACCTCCTCCCAGGAGCTATTATGGCTTGGGTCTGCGGCTACTCTGCTTATGAACCAAGCGTGAATGTTGACTTCCCAGCATGCTGCACCACGTGACATGTAGTTCAACGGCATCACGTTGTTGCGTGGTGTGCGTTGGATGGGAAATGTAGTCCCATTTTTAGTAATGTTGCACATACCATTCCATCTAGTCTGCACCATGTCTACTATCAATGTAGTGTTTCGCCAGTTTTGTGGCAACACGTTGGCACCTGATAGTACTCCGGTCCTCAGTAACGCGGATTCGCACACACCTGGTCAGCATGCCAATGTACATTAGATTGCATGGGCATTTTATTATATACACCATGTTCTTGGTGTTGCAGTTCATCAGACTTTTGAGTTTCCATGTTGTTTTTAAACCGAGATCCAATTCTTTGGTTCTTTTTGTGAGTGGACACACACTGCAATTACCACATGGTGAATGACACACCAGGAGTGGTAGGTGCTAAAGGGTAGTCTGATTGGTCTGATCCTCGACTCTTATCAGGCGGTGTGCACTAATATGTCCTTGATATTCCTTGCTCTCTTGAAGTGCATGAGTTTGTAGGAATTAACTACTCCAGCAATGTTTGTTCTTAGAATATTCCACTTCTTAGTTGTTGTAACTAACATATTCAGAAATAACCCCAGTATACTTTGTATAGTCTTTGTATCTATCTTTACATATTCATCAGTTTTATATTTCAAAAAGACACTAATAAGTTTTTCCTATACTGTAAAATGTGTTTTCACTATGTACCTCCATTTTTAGGGTGTGTGATCGCTCTCGCGGGAGGCTTGCGGGATCGTAGTTATTAATTCCATTGTAGTCTGTTGTGCAGAGTTTTTTCATCTTGTCAGTTATTATTAAATACTAATCTTTAATAATAAAGTCAGTACAGTATGTATATTGTATGAATTATTTTGTTTGCAAACTTATGGCTTTCTTGAGAGGATCGCAGGAGCCAAACATGCAATCTCTTGCATGGACTTCGAGGGGGCTGTACTTACAGCCCGGCTCTCACGATCTGCTCCCAAGATCATACATTTGGAATTAAGTTCAGAACCGTGTATTTTTGCAATTCTGAAGAAAGTAAGACACGAGAAGCGTTATTTAAAGTAGAGAAACATTTGATGTATTGTTGCAAGTTCTCTGCGTTTTGCGATCTTACGGGCCTCTTGCGAGACGCCCGGGAGAGGAAGCATATCCCAAGGAAGGATTATGATTGGTTCATATGGATGCCTTTATTTAGCAAAGAAAGATTTCTTCCTTCTTGCATCAAATGCCTTTTGGTTTTTTCTGTGATTACACCTTTTTGGCTACCTCTCTGACTTTGCTGATTTTCTGTGGCCAGAATGTCATCATCTGATTCAGATGAGAACCCTACTCCTGTTCCTGTAAGTCAGCCATCTCAGCCACCGAAGGAGTCCTTGGTCCGGCAATTATTTCAGCTGAGGCCTGGTGGGAAGAAAGTATCTGCCAAATATGTAATTTGTAAGATATGCAAAAAAGAGTTCAGTAGGGGCAGCCGGAACAAGCAATATTCCATGAGTACCACTGGGATATGTTGACATTTGAGAGCTATGCACCCTAAATGCCTTGCCCAGGCAGAGTTGTCCTGTGCTGCAGAGCTTGATAACTCATCAGGGGCATCCACATCTTGTCAACCTCGTGACACTGTCCCTGCCCAGGTACTCACCGTTCAAGCAAATAAAAACCCTGCATATGTGAACAGAGCACTTTTTTTTACTGCTTATGCAAGGAAATATTTTTTTCTTCTGAGACAAGCAGGGGTGCACAGGACACTCCACTTCACTAACTTTTAGCCATGCTGAACAGCAGCCACACTGGTGTACAACATGGCAAAAACACATTGCCAAGGCCAATAGGTCTTGTATAGGCAAGACCTAATGGCTTTGCCCATGCATGTTCTCATTTGGTTTGGTACATCTCATTTGTTGTATTCTATTTTTATTGCTGTTTGTGTGCTGCATAAATGCTTTACACATTGCCTCCAAGGTAAGCCTGACTGCTTTGTGCCACGCTATCAAAGGGTTTAGTACAGGTTAAGTTAATGGCGTTTGTAGTTCGCTCAGTCAAGGATTGTGGTTGTTGCCTGAGTGGGGCTTTCACCCCCCCTCAAAAATAACACAATTTCTTCCACCTTCCTATTCTTGTGAGAGTTTGACATCTCGTGTGGGATCAAGACGGACCTTCTGACAAGTCACCTTAGGTTTGTAGGCATACAGAGCCCTGCAGAATCTCTGGGAAGTAAACTAATCCTGGGCCATTTAAATCTTATTAGTTGTGTTGGACCTGGCTCTTTTTGCAGGGTTATCCCTAGACTTTTTTCCTTATTGCTCCTATTTTTTCTGACCTATTTTTGTTGGCTTTAGGACTGCTACCCAGTGCTGAAGTGCTGATGCTCTCTGTCTAAATTGTATTGGTGATTGGTTTATCTATGATTGGCATATTTTATTCACTAGTAAGTCCCTTGTATGGTGCACCAGAGGTGCCTAGGGCCGGTAAATCAAATGCTACTAGTGGGCCTGCAGCATTGATTGTGCCACCCACATGAGTAGCCCTGCAAACCTGTTTGCAGTTTTAAATTGCCATGTCAACCTGGCAAGTGCACCCACTTGTCAGGCCCAAACTTCCCTTTTATTACATGCAAGTCACCCCTAAGGTAGCGCCATTGGCAGGGTGCAGTGCATTTAAATGGTAGAACATGTACAGGTGTGTTTTACATGTCCTAATTGTAAAATACTGCTCATTTCCTTTTTCACTATTGCAAGGACTCTCTCTCCCATAGGGTAACATGGGTATTGCCATGAAATATCTTTTAAGTGTAATTTCCCATTGGGGACTGATAGAGATTTGGAGTTTGTGGTCCTTGAACTCACAATTTCAAAATGCATCTTTTTGGTGAAGTTGGTTTTTAAATTGTGTGTTTGAAATTAAGAAAGTGGGCATTTTCTTGCTTAACCATTCTGTGCCTCTGCCTGTCTGTAGAATCCACGTCTGGGTTAGGACAGTTGGGCTCTTCTGCAGTCACACAAAGGGAGCTGAGGTGTGCCTTGCATATCCTGATGGGCCATCACCAGGCTTATGGGCCTTCCTGAGCTAGAGTGGTGGGAGGAGTTGTCACTGACTCCTGAATAGGGCTGTGCCTGTCCTCATACAAAGCTGTCTTCACCCCACCCCCTGTAGTGTGTCTGGAGCCAGGCCAGGGAAAGGCAGGGTCTTGTGTACTGCAAAGACTTTACTTTGAAGTTTGCCTACTTCAAAGGCAGAAAGGGGTATAAGTATTGGACCTCTGACACTCTTAAATCGGAACACTGCTGAACTGAGGACATTCTGCCAGGAAGAAGAGCTGGATGCTGTAGGAGGGAGTGACACTCTGTCTGTTGCTTTGTTGGGCTGGCGTGCTGCTTGCTGTTTCTGTCCTGGGAGTGAAAGGTTCTCCAAGGGCTTGTGTGTGCGGTTGCCTCCTGTTAAGAAGTGTCGGGGCCATCAAAGACTTCACCTACCAGTGCCTGGGCTCTTCTGCTGAGAGTTCTGATTTGCTAAGTGGTGCCAAATCCAGTCCCTGGGCCCTTGGAAGTGGAATCTGGTGACTTGAAGGAGAAAATCCACGCATCGACTTGCAGCGTCTGTTTTTATCGACGCATCGCTACCAGCACAGCAGCGTGGCTCCCGATGGACACATCGACCACAGCTTTCACCACAGGCCCCAGCTTTCCATTTCAGCGCATCAGAAGAACCGCCGCAGCATGAGTTTCAAGCACCACATCACCAAAGTCCGTGACGCACTGCTCTAACTCCGACACAGCGCCTGCTTCATCGCTGTGGAACCGACGCAGCGTATCTAGTTTTCCGACGCATCGGTCCTCAGTGCCAATTCCTTCATCGGCGTTGCCCAGCAGTAAGGAACCGAGGCTGTGTGTCCAGAGACCGACGCATTACCTCCCCATCAAGTAAGGAACCAACGTATCACCTCCCCTGACAGTAAGGAACTGACGCATCACCTCCCCTGCGCAGCAGTAAGGAACCGACGCATCACCTCCCTTGGCAGTGAGGAACCGGCGCATCACCTCCCCTGGAAGTAAGAAACCAACACATCGCTCTGCTTTTCCGTTGCCTCACCTCCCATGCACCTGTATAGTCTTTTAATTTTGATGCATCCAAGGAACTTTGTGCTAAGAATGATGAGTCCATAGATTTCTATGGACTGAACTGATTTAACCTTTGGAAAGTGATTTCTTTACTTGTGTATTTTGGATTTCTGTCTTTTTGGTCTTGTTCTATTCAGATAAAGATTGGTTGTTTTTCTAAACTGGTGTGGACTCATTTTGTGGTGTTTTCACTGTTACTGTGTGTGTGTATATGTACAAATGCTTCACACATTGCCTCTGAGATAGGCCTGACTGCTCGTTCCAAGCTACCAAGGGGCTTAGCAGGGGTTATCTCAACTGTGTGACTCCCTTACCATGACTACATTGAGGGTCCCTACTTGGACAGGGTCAAGCCACTGCTATCAGTTAATTTCTCACTATTGAATGCTTGCTATACATTATGTTTTTAGTTATCTAAATTAAAACTCCAGGGTTAGTCTCAATTAAAAAGGGGGAAAAAGTGGTAAGGCTGTCTCTTACCTTCCTAGAGCCACCTGCACGAGCTGTCGGCTGCCATTTTATGCAGTTTTTTATAGCTGTAAATTACAAAATATTCAGTGAATTGTCACGTTTTGCGCCCTTAGACACTTCTAATTTAGAAGCAAAGATGTAGCATTCAGTGAGTGCCATCTTGCTAAAGAAACAAGCTCAAGTAGTGATGTCACTGTTAACTCGAAGCGTATATGTTAAGAATGGGTATGTGAACAAAGTACAGCACCAAGTGAAAAAATCACCTGGTTTACATTAAACATTCACAAAAGAGTGAATTGTTATTTTAAACCTCTAGTTCTGCTCAGGACAGTGTTTTCGAAATGTATTACCATGAGTTTAATATGTAGTCAAGGTAAATGGGCAACAAGGGAATCGTTTACTAAGAAACTATTAACTGAATGAGTGTTTTAAAAGTCCCCGAATGTGACAGTCAGATTCAATTGTACGGTGCAAATCAAAGTTCATTTTAACTGTCATATTTGAAAAATTGAATCGGAGAATTTTAATAATGATTTTTAATTTACCATGTAAATATGTAGCTTGTATATTTATTGCATTGGTTTTAAGTAACCAAGCAATTGTTCAAATAAACTTAAACTTCATCAGCAGGGTGCTATTTTCACATATGGAGAGTGTAGTTAACCTTTATGGATGACTGATAAATGTTTCGATGTAAATGTTAGTAAACTAAACTTTAGTTAAACCCACGTTGTAATATCTTATGGAAAGGAACATATTTTTTAGCTTCAGAGATTCAAAGTGAAATCTCAGAATAAGGATAATGTTAGTCAAAGGTTTCTCCAAATGTGACCATCCTCACCAAGCACAGATATGCAATCCCTCATAAATTAATGGTGGAAGGCACCATCTATATTCACCCTAAGGTAGAATTGAACACGGGAGCCTGGTTCTTGCTCTGTTAGTTTGCTTAGTGTCTGGCTGCAGTATGCATTTTTGCTTCAGTGCCGCAGCAGGGTATGTTCCTTTCTACCCTACCGAGGTGGAGCGACCTTTATCCATCCGGATGCTTGTCCTGTCCTTTTTACTGCTTCTTGCGCAACTGCTGTTCTGCGTATGTGAGAGAAGCATGTAATTATATGTTGCACATGATCCCTATGTGAAAAATCTGCACTACTACTCCCTGGGGAGTGTCAATGAATCTTGGTTAAAAACAATTACCTATACAAAAACCAATCTGATTGGCATTGCTAACGCTGGTTGTCGATTTTATAAGATGGTTATACTATGATCAAATTAAGTAATGTGATGTGGATGACTGATTGTCAGTGGTTTGTGACTGCTGCTTTTATTGGCTTGTGCCCTGATCTCTGCTTCTCTGAATTGTAGGTTCAGTCACTCTGGATCCTGACACTGCTCATCGAAAACTTGTCGTGTCTGTGGATGGGAAAAGTGTTAAACATGGAAACAGAAATCAGTATCTGCCCGACTCACCACAGAGATTTGATCCTGTCCCCATTGTCCTGGGGGGCGAGAGACTGAGCTCCGGGAGGCATTACTGGGAGGTGGAGGTGGGGGACAAGACGCGCTGGACTCTGGGGGTGTGTGACGTGGCTGTGAGCAGGAAGAGGAAGATCACACTATCGCCTACAAATGGATACTGGACAGCGTGTCTCAGAGACGGTAAATATCAAGCAAACACCTTCAGCTCCACCCTCTTGACCCCCAGTGTTGTCCCCAAGACTGTTGGCCTTTTCCTAGACTATGAGGCCGGCAGGCTTTCAGTGTATAACGTAGATAACAGATCTCTACTCTTCACCTTCTCCGGAGCCTCCTTCCCCCACACTTTGCGGCCCTACTTCAACCCTCATTCCAAATATGGCGGGAGAAATGCTGGTGCACTGCGGATCCTGTCAGTCTCTAAATTGGAATTAAAAGATGAGACTATCAGGTGCTGTAGAAAAAGGAGCAGCCTCTAATGTGATTTTTTTACTTTTAGTGGAATTTTGCTTCCTTTTCCATTCAAATATGCCAGTTTTTTTTTAGCCTCTGCTTTTCAAGTTTAACCATTGACATATACAGCAACTGATTGGATTTGATTATTTATGCAGGTGAAACGGACTCCACTCATTGACTTCTTGCGCTGGAGACCAATCCGAAACTCAAACTCCTGTTTGAGTGTGCTTCTTGCACTGTGCTCATGCCTAACAAACTAAGAATGGCTTTAACGCTTTCCAAAAGCTTGATTCTGGTGTACTTGCAAGATAACATGTTCTACAGTTTAGCATCAACATCTCTGATGGTTTAGTCCTGCACTGTACCAGGACAAGAAAAAGAAAGTGGTTCTCCAAAATCCCTGATTGGGTAGGAATTTACTTCTGGACATTATTGGCGAGTTTCAAAGCATTTTTGACATACATAAATTTATGTGTGAGATATAAACATTAAAGTGGGCTTAAGTCAAGTGTTTGAATTTCCACAGGCCTAGTGAGGTGCATGCATTGAAAATGTTCACCCACTGTAATCACTCAAATAAACAGCCATAGCATTAGGGTTTTTGAGCAGAAATGTCAAGATTACCCAAAATACTGAAGAAGTTAAGAATAGGAGTATGATGCTGCACTAATCGCAACCATAACAGAGAGGTCCTGGTCCAGAATTGTACTGACTTCATCTTTGGTGTGGGGGTGCGCATGCTAATCGGCCACAGAGCATTGTCAAGATGCGAACAATCAGTGGCTCAGTTTTGCTTCCATTAAGATTGAGAAACATGTAAAAAATTAATTGCTGGATAGTAAGAAGGCAATACCTCTGACTTGACAGTTGCTCCTGGCTATTGAGGTGAATGACAGGCTGAATGTAATTTGCATACAATAAATGTCTTCAGCTAAGATGTCTAATCTTTTTTGACAGAGAGTACACATAAACATTAAACAGCATCAACCAGTCATTGAGCCAGTTGGGCATGATCTGCCATATGAATTGCAGCACAAAGGTCCAATAGGAAAACTTCCATTGCTATCCTGTCTATAAGATGGCACTTACCTCATCTGGAACAGTTACTAGTTTTGTTTCTGCCCCCACTCAGGCTAAAAGCCCACCTGCTTGACCTCACTTTGGTAAAATCAGCTTTCTTCAACAACGGTGAGACACGACCCATCTTCTCCTGGTCATGGACACTGCCAGATCTGAAGGAGCAGTTGTTGACCTCTGTTATGATGTTGATGACCGCTAGGGGCCACAACCAAGGCCAAGGATCCTAGGTTTTGACTAGGCAGGTAACTGGTGGTGATCCTGACTTAGAGTTCATGATAGGAGCCTCTTCGTCTTCCTCATTTTGAAAGACAGTCTGGAATCTAGAGGCTGGCTGTAGAGTGACATCTCTGGGGTTATACACAGCTTTAATTCCATAGTGAAGGTGAGTGAGGACATTTACAATTGTGCACAGTTGTTTATAAGAATCTAGTGCTGTTACTGTCCCATTGAATGTGTGACAGTTGTGAATAGAAGTGCTGATTCTGTCCCACTTAAATGGATAGCAGCTCTTGAAGTGATGGCATTGCTCATTATCAATATAGGAGCACTGCCATGAAGGGTTGGTTGGGTATATAGTAGTCCTGCTAAGATATACTGTTAATGCTGGCACTATTAATGCTGGTAATCTCAATTGCATCTTTTGTGTTCAAATGACAGTGCCTCATCAGTTTTTATTAAGAATGTATAATGCACAAACAGCATACAAAGGTTTAACCCAAATAAACTGCTACTAAGGATCTAAAAATCACATTAAAAATTACATAAAATAATGGCAGAAGAAAGGGAGACTAAGAAATTTAAGTGATGGGCGTAAATTGTATGTAAGAATGGTATGGTATTATGGTGTGTTTGTATAGTTTACTAAGAGAAATTGGAGGCAAGTGCCCTTATCACACTGATGTGGTAGAGTAATGTAAATATATTTACATTAAAGTTTTTGTAAATGTTTGGATGAGGCTCTTGTAAATTAACGGATATAAAGTTCAGCAAGGGTTGGGTAAAAATGTATTGTTGGCAGTAAGAATATTAATAATTTGTTGTGGCACTATCTTTGTCTGGATCCTGAGAAAAAATAAGGAGTGGAAAGAAGTGAAAGTGAGGTATTTCCTTTGTTAGTAAACTAGGTATAAGATAGCATTATATTCAGTTGTATAAAGATTTTTTTTAATTCATTTCTACATCTTTGATGTGGAGATGAGTAATTGTTTAATGTTTTGCATCCATACAAAAGCTTAACAGAGTGAGGTTTCTTGGAAATTCTTATAGTGGTATGTTGTTCCTTGAAAGACTTGAAACACTTAATGAGTTTAAAGACTTTTCATTTTGATTAAGAATCTTGGATTAGTTGATGCCAATGGCTGCTTAATCTTCTCTTATAATCAAATATCTATGTATTGAAATGTGATATAACAAGGAAAATAAACATCTACATTTTGGCGATACTGTGTTATCTAGCAATGTATGCCATTATTGGTGAATAAGTAAAATTAACTGATGGAATGTGTTTTGTATAGGAGAGGGTTGAGTTTACCAATGTCTTGGTCAATTAGAATCCAGTTTGGTGTGGTATCATTTAGGATCAACCATTTCGCTTGTTTCAGAAGCAAGGATGGACTACATTTTACAAAATCTGAAAGGATGGGGTTTCATATTGGACTAACCTTGTGCGCAGGATCCAACAGGAGTGATGTCTTTTCCATCTCCCACCACGTCATCATTGACCACATAAGCAGATATGAGGGCAAGTGGTTGAAATGGAGAAAGGGAAATGGGATAATAGAAAAAACAGACACAGAACTTCACTGCTGTGCTCAACACTTCCTCTGGCTAATGAGGACTCTCCGATATAGTGGATCTCTACAAGACAAAGAGAGAGTCTATGTAATTTGCCATCTAGAGTGTTAAGCTTAGCTGTGATTGTGAAGTGCTATACATATGCATTGTCTCTGAATAACAAACTCTCTGTACTCCAAATATGAAACTGAGAATTCCTCAAAATAAATAAATGACAAATATGTATCTCAAATATAGATGTCCACTAGTATTTCTTCCTATGTTTGGATAACTTAAGCAAAAGGTCACTTCACAGTCTCTTGTGGAAGATGAGTTACAGTTTTTTGATTTCAAATAATTTTATTAGGTACTTCTTATAAGAAAACAGAAACAATAATGTACTCCGTAACATCTGTAGAACTGCAAAATAACTAATACTGTTAACATTCTGTTTGTAAGAAATTAAATTATTAATTGGTATGAATGGATGTCTACCACAAGTAATAAAGTCACAAACTGTTCTGTACAGTCAATGGTGTCAGTAAATCCCCTGGTAGGTATGGCACAGAGCAGGCAGACTTAACTTAAAGAAAATGTGGAAAGCATTTTGAAGTACTAAAACAGTTAAAGTCAAAAGCACATCACAATAAAATGCCACTCCAAATTAGTAAAATGTAGTGAACAAAATGACACCAAAACTACAAAATATCTAATTGGGGGAACGAGAGATGTGAATATTAGAATGCGTAAGGAAAAATAACGTCAAAAGCACTAAGCGCAAATAATAGTCTGTTTGCAGTAGGTCAGGACATAGGCACAATTTCAGGCCGACCATGATGGAGTGTAACATAACATAGCTGTCTCTGCATCAATATTTTTGAATGAGGAATTGGACAATGTAATGAGCACATTCATTTAGAAATGTTTCTACAGGTTGACACAGATACATACACAAGAGGGTCACTTGAAAAGATCAAAAATTGACAAATGTTTTTATGTACAAATATTTTTTTATTAAATATCTCAGAAGATTTTTTTATTTTGATCAGTTATATAAATGGTAAATGCACAAATTGTTTTTTTACATGTCTATCACACATTTTTAAATGTTTTCATTTTAACAAATAATCTGGATGACGAACTCTCCTCTGATTACACATTCGATCTTAGAAAATCTATACCACACATTTTAAAGAGGATACAAGTATATGTATTTTTATTTTTTTTAAATAAAGATCAATATAAGATTAGATATGTCTATTAACTATGCCATTTAAATGAGTTTAAGGATTGTATTTTATTTTTATTTTCTAGCTTTGTAAAGTGTTTTAGAATATGATTCAGCAAAGCATTCTCCCTAATTAGCCATCCCTAATAGGGCAATAAAAAGTAACGTATTTCTGAAATGTGACTGGTATAAGCCCAAACCATGTAATACCGAAAAATTCAAAAGCTAGGCCTCACCAAAATGTTACTAAAATATGTCAAATATAGGAAGATATTTACTAAGAGATAGTGCTGCGCCTAGCATAATTCATAATATTTGCATTGTGTTCTAGATCGAGAAAAACAACAGCAACATGTTAAATTAAATATGGTTTAGCATCTCTTATTTCCCGGTGGTAATGTGCAAACTAACTGTGTGCTACCACCCACATAACTTTGCATCTTTCAAAATGTTCTACGTGATAAACACAATAGGGTTTGTGATTGAAGGGCACCCATCATGAATGAAATAGTTTGCTTAGCTATAATGTCTTACATTTCACACATTTTGTGTGTTATACAGTGTGGAACGCATGCAATGTGTAAATAGTTAATAGAAATAAAAACATTTTACATTGTAGGTGCCTCCCTATTGGAGGTGTTCTATTTAGCATCAAAGCAGTGTTTAAATGTTTCATTAGATATACTTTTGTATCACAATCCATGGGTATTAGTGTATGAATGCCCAAGTAGCACTTGTGATATATTACATTGACACAGAGCAACACAAAGTTCTATTTGCTTGAATTTAAGGGCTACTTGTCAATAAATTTGAAAGCTAACGCCACTTTCTGTGACTTTGTACTGGAATGAAGGGTTTGAGCGGGTTCTAAGCTATACAAAGTAGCACAGTATGTTGAAAAATGAACTTCTTTTTTTTGTTAGAAAAGTATTGAATAGTTAAACATCTTACAAATCCGCAAAAGAAGTGTACATGATTACATATATAAATTGAAAGTTCTTTTGTCATAGCAATCTAAGCAGCATAATTATAAATACTTTAAACATGAATGGAGACAGAAGTATTAAATTCATAAGATCTTGTGCAGACAGCCAGGCAAATAGAAGGCAATCCTCTCCCCGATTGGTGACTACAGCTCATGCAATTTGCGTCTATTAGGGTGATTCGGAATAATGGTAAACTGAACCCCACAGGCAAGAACGAATCCCTGACAGCAGGCTTTTATATCTGGTGATTCACTTTGTTGCATAAACCTAGCAATACCCATTCTTGCAACCGTGATGGGAGGGTATGCCGTGTGAATGCCCCTACATAATCAACTTTGAAACCCAACTAACATCATCCTGCAGTAAAGCGTACAGTTAGCCTGTCAAAAACATGATTAGCGTCAGTATCTGAACCATTACACCAAAAGCAGTTGTATGTCTCCCTGAACCCCATTTCAAACAATCAAAGGCATCTGACACTTTTCACCTTCCATGCGGGTCCCACAGGGCTCGGCTTTATCTCCCACTCTCTTTAACATCTATGTCACTCCACTGGCCAGAATCATCAGAGAGTATGATTTCACCTTGGTCTCCTATGCGGATGATTCCCAACTCATTATATCCCTATCAAAAAATCCAGAAGCTACTGCTGTTAGTTTCCATTCTTGTTTGACCGAAATCATGAGTTGGATGGGTCAAAACTTCCTTAAGATCAATACCGAGAAAACTGAGGTGATGGAATTTGGTAAGGGCCCGTCCATGTGGAACCAAACCTGGTGGCCAACAGAGGCGGGTGAGTGTCCCCATCCAACAGCTAAGGTTTGGAATTTAGGAATCATCCTGGATAATGAATTAAATTTCCCAGGCCAGATTAACCACCTCTCGTCTTCCTGTTTTTTCTTACTAAAGATCCTACGCAAGATTTTTCTCTTTATTCCTCAAGAACTCAGGAGAACGGTGGTGGTAGCTCTTATTCTATCCAGAATCGATTACTGTAACGCACTCTTTGTGGGCATTGACAAAGCTCAGCTGTCCAAATTGCAGTCTTTACAAATTGCAGCTGCTCGTCTGCTTCTAAATATCCCCAAAGGTCATTCTACCTCAGCGGGAATTAGAGCATTACACTGGCTCCCTATTCAGCAACGAGTGGAGTTTAAGGCCCTCTGTCAGGTCCACAAGGCACTCTATGGTGGCGGAGCCGCTGACATCCAAAAACTGTTCCCTAGGTATGTGCCTATGAGGAACCTAAGATCAACTAATGTGGGTCTTGTTCAAACTCCCAAATTTTGCAGAGCCAGATGGGGTGGCAGGAGTTTCTCCTATTGTGCATCCACTTTATGGAACAAGATGCCAACTGTCATGAGTCTGCATTCTAACTTGCAGCTTTTTAGGAAACTACTTAAATCCTGGCTGTTTCCATCCTAAATAAGCTGTTTTAACCTGAAAAGCTTTCACTGTCTCACCGCTGTCGGCGCCAAGACGCCACGGCATTCGAGCGCTTTATAAATTTAATTTTCATTTCATGTATAATACATATAGTATAGAATTTTAAATGAGAACTTTTAAGCAAGAGACATAGAGAATTTTGTGCCAGATTACTAAGCCTGATGTCTTCCTGAGAGACATGGGAGTCCATATTATTAGACCACATGATTGCCAGTTACTCAAAATAGTGCTCAAGTGGCCTACTGTTCATAAGAATCTGATAGAAAGTCCCGATGGAGCCCTGTTTATGCCAGCTGAAGAAGCAACTCAAAAACTGGGGCTGGTCACTTTCCTCATTAGTTGGAAAGTGAGCAAGGTAATCCCTGAGCTGCAAATATCTAAAGAAGGACTGCATTTGTGCACCAGATGAGCTCTTTAATTCCTCAAATGAGAGAAGAGTACCATTGCAAAACAGTTGACCAAGCCTTTCCACACTGAGCCACCGCAACTGGATATAGCCTTCAAGAATAAACTGTGGACGGTTGGAATTACACCCTACAGACATTTTGATTAAACCTAGAAATGTTGCACCCCGTTCTGATGTGGGACCAGATTTTATTCAAAGCAACCAAAGTTTTAAACCTACTGCATTTTAAATTAATTGTAGTGATCAGACCTTGCGGGGCATATGTTCATGATGAGAAGTAAAGTAGTCAGGATGCCGTTCATGTAGACCCATAACTTTCATAAGTCTGAGGACAAAAGAAGAAATAAAATACAGCCATAATGATGGAAGTGTCATAACTCCTGCATTCCGGGGAAGCTGCAAATAGAAAAAAGGATAATATGGCATTTTGTAGTGTCATGTACATTTCTGCCAACTAACCTCAACTTTGAGAGTTACAGTGGTATAACCCTAAATAAATGGAAATAGATCAGCAAGTTGACCACTTTGATTACATTACATCTTCCAATGACCCCTAAATGGAGTCGGTCCCATTAAAAAAAAAAAAAAAAAACTGCCAATGATTCTTGATATAGTGCCTCATAATTAAGACTCACAATATTCAGAATAATTGGAGTAATCCGGACCCCCAGATATGACGCTGTTTTAACATATCAGGAATCCGGGGTCTCTGGCATCAAACTCATGATTATCTTGGTCTTTTTCCTATTCTGTTAATAACTGTACACCTTGCCAAATTGACTGGCTGTACTTTCAATACTAAAGAGAGCCATAGTCGCAGATGACGTCAGGGTGGCAATGTCATCTGCATAGGGAGAACGTTAGGATAGAACATATTAATTTTCAGTGAGGGTATACAGATTTTAATCTTTGAATATATTGTTCTAAGTACAGCAAGAAAAGCAGGGAAGAAAGGGGGCAGCCGTGTCTTGTGCCGCTATTGATCCTGATGTCATTAGACATACTACCCAAGCAAACAATTCAAGCCATCCAAGAATTATATAGAAATTTAACTAAGGTTACAAATTTTTGCCTAGCCTCATCTGTGTCATAACTGACCACAATAAATCCCAGCAGTCCCTGTTGAACGCTTTCTATGCGTCCAGCAGGATCATCCCTGATAGCGTCCGCAGTTCTTTCAACACCTCCAAGGCTGAAATGGATAAATTAATATGGGGGTAAGGGGCTAAAACCATGGTACATAGGAGCTACTAAAGAGGAGATGACCGATAACATCCGATTGTCAAGAATCTCGGGTATAGATCTTAGTTCATTAATAAAATGGGCTGATTTGAAGACAGTTCAGGGGCTCCTCTTTTTTTTCTTTATTTCTAAAAACACTGCTATATGTGCCTTCCCATGATGTCGGCACTAAAGAAATAAACTAAGAAGAGTTGAAGAACTATTCAAAGCTAGGAGTGACAATTTCCGGAAAACTTTATTGAACTCGGATGCAATAGAATCTAGATCGGATGCCTTGCCAGCCACCAATTGAAATAGTCTAAGAAAACAGTTGTACCTCGGCACTCTAATATTTGACTAAAACAATTTACAGTGTGGTCATTAGATTTAGCTAAATGGCCAGTACTCGAAGTCCTACAAAATGATTACTTAATCGATATATTATGTCGAAAATAGAAGAACATTTCCAAATAAATCAAGCAAAAGGAAAAGAGAACATCAAAAATGAGTATTTTTCTTGTGCAATTTAATGTTATTTAGTCCAATGTTTGCCAAAAGTATCTAAGAGTTAAGGAGCAGTACATGTAATATTCACATTGTATACATAGTTTAAAAATTGGTTGAGCACTACAAGCAAGAGCAATATTTGCGGCCAGACTGGAGGTCCTAATCCTAGGGCCTTCCAGGTAGTAGTGGTTGACGAACAGCCGATGACAGCCGACACGTGTTTCATTACATATGCGTAACTTTCTCAAGTCTTGCTCTCTATTATTGATAAAGCTGTTGTAGCGTGGAAAGGTTTTAATGTTATCCTTAGCGCGGTCATTATTCTTATGCGGTCAATTCTGAATCTCGTGTGTCGTATTTCCCACCCTTTATGGGCAACGTAGTCTGAAAAACGTGACTAATCACAGATCTGTCGTGGGTGGACCTGGCACATAAAGTAAGAGGAGGTTGCCCCGTTAGAATCCCCAGCCTGTCTGTGGGTGGTTCCTAAATAATATGTACAATGGACCCTCATTTAATGCAAAGGCTGATAGTATGCATGAAATACATGTTTCACGTAGCAACTGAGGGCTTTGATAGGTCCTTTTTTAAAAAGCCGGTGTGGTCCAAAGTACTGGGCGATCCTGTTGTGTGTACACACGACCGGATCGCCCAGTACTTTGGACCACACCGGCTTTTTAAAAACATGAAACATGTATTTCATGCATACTATCAGCCTTTGCATTAAATGAGGGTCCATTGTACATATTATTTTACGTGTCAGGTCCACGCACAGCAGATCTGTGATTAGTCACGTTTTTCAGACACACGAGATTCAGAATTGACCGCATAAGAATAATGAGTGCCGAGGTACAACTGTTTTCTTAGACTTGAATACAACGGGTATTTAATACCCGTTGACTTGGCATCCTTGGTAGTGGGATGCTCCTGTTATCTTGAAGGGCACCGTAATCTCTGCATATTGACATACTGGAAACAGATAAATAACGTTATAGCTATATTGAGAATTTGATGTGCTACTTCTAAACCACCACTACCGTCCTATGATATTGACCAATTGAAATAGGGCAAGGTAATGGGCAACCCAAACAACCCTTGTGGGCGTGGGTAATAAAATAAACGGGCAATTGAAATATAACATTCCTAACCTTAGTTAGACTGACCGGTGCCTCAAATACATCCCGCTGGCCGGTTAAGAGTCAGTCTCATTGCCCGAATATAATCAGCAATCCTTTCTTGTGAGGGTATGGCATGCTCAGAATTTAGATCTGTATAAAATTCATGAAAAGCTGCCAGAATCTCTGCAGAACCAGACCCAATCTGTCCTGAAGACTTCCTAACACCAGAGATGACATTCTTGGAATTGCGATCTCTAAGCTGATACAATAGCAAATTACCCATTTCTTTGCTGTTCTCGAAGCAAGAAGCCTGTCTATAGCACCGTTTTTGATAGTCCCTATCTCAGATACTCTCTTGAATCAGCCTAGAAATAGATGTGAACTATTTGAATACCGACTCTGCTTTATCTAGATAACAATCGCAAAGACATCCGGAGTACTCCTCTTCTAATTTAAGAAGCAAGAAGTTCAGCATGAAGTCGTACCTCCAATTGTTTTCCAGCGCTGTCCCGCTGTATCGTATAGCTAAGAGTCTGACCCCAGATCATAGCTTTCAGTGCATCCCAAACTATAGTTGGAGAAATAGTTATTAAAGCTAAGGAATTCTTTCAGACAGCTCAACATATAATTAATATACAAATTGTCACGGAACAATTCGTGATCAAATGACCACCGATGAGACTGAACAGCTCCTATTATGTGATTAGGTCTAACAAATAGTAAAATGACCTTGTGATCCGATATAATTTGCAGGTTCAAATTAATACTAAGGGAGGAGAAAATTGAACGGCTAGCTAAAATCATATCTATTCAAGACATTCTACCATGTGATGCAGAGTAAAAAGTAAAGCCTGCCTCTAATCCCTGACAGGCCTGCCACACATCCCAAAGAGCATATGAGTCCTTGAGATGTTTAAGTGCAGACCGAAACTGCCTCATACAATAGTGGTCGACTAGGTATGTGAAGTTTTAATATAGTCCAGGCTCTAGTATCAGATTGACATCTTCACAAATGAAAATTGGATCCTTCCATTGGCTCAATTCTAGATGGAGAAAGTTAAAAATTGAGGGATCATCCTTATCTGATGCGTAAAGACCACAAATAGTGAACTGAACTTCAGCTTTCCTAGTATATGCGATAATCCATCCACCACCTTTTATCAATTTTGACTTTATACGCCATCCACTCGCTACTTCTGCCCAACAGTGCCACCCCTTCTGTGATCCTTCGCAATCGCAAATATTTTATAACTCAGACTCTTTATATTTTTAGCTTCCTGCAAGGTTAGGTGATTCTCTAAACATGGGAACTGTGGTTTAGGTGGAATTAGCTCGTCCCAAACCTATCTAAGCTTAGCTGTGGCTCTCAAGCCCTTCACATTCCAACTAGGGATATGGATTTCCTGGCTGCCATAACATGTATTATCTACCATTACTGAGCAACAGGTCTTTTCATATGACAAGGTTTTCACTTACATCATTAGATACTTTTCCATTCTAACATCTGCGAATCCCTCACTAGTCTTAGCCTAGTTGAAAAAAACCCATACCTGGGAAACCCTCTGCCTAAGGCCTCTACCCCTCCCCCACCAAAACCTCCCCACAATAGCCCAGACCTATCCTAATTTCCTGAAGGATATCCCACCCCCTCGGCCCCCAACACCCCACCACAGCATGTTATGTTGTTTAAGATTTTGGATAGTCACTGACAACAGCCACCAAAAAACTATTGCCTGTGAATATGTAATATCATAGGGAGACAAAAAGAAGAAAATGGAAAAAAAGAAGAGAAAACAGGACAAAAAAATGGGGGTTACAACATCCAAAAATTATCCATAGTCCTGCTTGAGAAAGCCTTAGTCCATACACAAACTAATCATCTGAAATAGAGGATTAACATTGAGATTCTTCCTTCCAAGAGTGCAAAGGACTTCTGTTGTCATTTTGTACTGCCCAGACCCCAGGAGTTTAACAGGTCTCGAGCTTTGGCTGGATCCTAGCAGAAATGTATTCGTCCTTGATAATAAATCCAGAAGAGAAATGGAGGCCCCCAGATTGACAAAAGCAGGCACCAGCTCCCAAAGCCCCGACCATTGAAAAATGTACTTACAAGTGCAAAAAAATATAACATAGTGCTGGAAAAGTTTCATTAAAGTACTACTCATAGCTTTTTCTACTGCTTGGCCTAATTAAATTCAAGGGGGCATTCTTTGAATGTTACTTTCCAGGCAGAAAGCCATGCTGATCCTAGTGTTTTAACCCATTACCCACCCATGTTCTTGTTCTGGGTAAACATGATCTTTTACACAAATAATGATAAAAATATTGTGTTTGTTTCTTAAAAGGTTTAAAATAATTAAGTACATTTCTTGATTGCACTATGACCATTTCCAAATGTATGAGTCTGAACTGCCTCAAGCTCCAAGACAATGAAAACGAGGTGATGATATTTTGAAAACTGTCTTAGGTCTAGCATGAGGAGCTACTACTCTCACCACCCTGGTAAAATACTCAAAGAAAAAGGTCTTTCTTTTTTACACCAAGCTTTCTTTCTCGTTTCTTATTAATTTTAAAGGTTCTGTGTGTTTCATAATACGTATAGTGTAGTAGAGAATGAAGCTCTGGCCTACTGTTAAAAACTTTAAGACTTATGTGTTGGGCAGTACATCTGAATTATGGATAGTCAATCACAATCCTAGTCAGGATGATGCACAAGTCAAACCGAAATTAATCTGTGCTCAACCCCCTTGTAGCTTGGAACAAAGCAGTCAAGCTTAAATTAGAAGCAATGTGCGAGGTATTTGTGCAATACTTCAAACAGTAATAAAATGAAAACACCACGAAAAAATGATCCCACACCAAGCTAAAACAGTGTAATTGTTAATAAATAAAACAACACCAAAACAAAAAAAATCCAATTGGTAGAAACAGATATTTAATTTTATAGCTTTTAGTAAAAATAGCGCCAAAAAGCACAAAGTGGCAACTATGGATATCTGGTCGCACCGGACTGAGACAAAGTCACAAGTTCAGGCCGACAGCAATAGAGCTCGGGCCGGATGCAGGGACCCAGTTATGACCGCTGAACAGAGTACCTTAAATCCTGGTTTGCAGAGCGTTGCGAGCATCCACGTTGAAAGTTTGTTGCGCAGCTGAAGTAATGTGTCGGTTCCGATATGCAGTGAGGCTGTGGTGCATAGTCCTGCAGCGTTGTTGAGTATCCCGTCGATGAGGGCTGGTGATGTGAAGTCCACAATCGAGGATGCACTTTGCAGTTATGTAGTGTGTGGTTCTGATGAGCTGTGATGCATAGTCTGGTGTCATCAAGGCTGCAATTGACTAGGGATGCGAGGGCCTGTGCTGAGGATGAGTCATGCAGCGGTGGTTCCAATGTGGTGAAGGGCTGCGGTGCAATGCGGGTCTTTGCAGTGGCTCCGATCTACTCAGTGCAGCGATACGTCTGTTCTGCTCGGGTTTGCGCGACCCAGAAGAAGAGAGGCCTCAGTTCACTAGATTCTCTGAGGCTGGTAGAACACCTTAGGCCCACTTCCAAGGGTCCAGGACTGGGTTAGATCCACTTGGCAGTGTAGACTCACAGATGACAGAGTCCAGGTACAGGTGCAAGGTTGTTGGATGCCTGCTGTGTCCCTAAGGCTTCAGATCTGGAGGCCAACCAACTAGCCCTTGGAGTCACTCTGGGTTTTGGGTCCAGTCCTCACTCAGGCAAGAGGGCAGCAGGTCAGCAGGGCCGTAGTCATTCTTCCAGACAGAGTATTCACAGTTCCAGGAGTGAGCTGATGAGTTGGTGCCTGAGACCCAATATTTATACTCAGTTCTTCTTTTGAAGTGAGGATGAAGCTTCTGGAGACTTTCCGTTGAAGTGCACATGTGTCTTGCCTCCCTTGTCCTGGCTCCAGACTAACTACAGGAGGTATGCAGCCTTTTGTGTGGAGGCAGGACACAGCCTATTCACCTGTAAGTAGGGCTGTGCTCAGCTCCTCCCTACCATCCTACCAGTGATGGCCTATCCAGGCACACCTAAGCTCTCTATTGTGTGTGGCTGTCTAGGAGGAATACACAAAGCCCAACTGTCAACTACACCCAGTCATGTAACCCAGAGACCGGCTGGCTATGGCAAGAAAATGCCAACTTTCTAAAAGTAATTACCAAAGGGGATAGGACCTAATTGGAACAGGGTCAGGTAGGGCCGTTTATAAAGTGCAAACACAAAAATACCTGACCGTTTTACTTTATGCTCTTCAATATAACGAAGCTACAAACAGACAACCACTATATCTATTTGAATGGACTGTTTATTTATCCACTTCCATTTGATTTATTTTCTCGAACAAAATTTTATAAAAATTCAATGTACAGAAAAGAAAATGCTTCAATTTCGAATAACAAACATCAAATTATCCATATTAATGTAAACACAAATGACATTAGTACAAACATTAAAACACCAACCACATTCACTCAATCACAGCATCCACCCTACAACTCAACCTAATCTATCAAACGTCAAACACTCACTTTGACACACACGGGGAAATATTTTCAACACAACTGGGGATACATTCATCACAATCCTCACAAAGTACACAAATTGAATCGTGTTTTGAATTCCTCCGTGACAATAAGCCGCTGCAGACCCAGGCTACAGCTGCTGGGACTCTCTCAAGGCTGCCTCTTAATGGGTATCAACTGTTTTACTTGAAACGGCCTTGTTGTCCGAATCTACTGTGCAAAAGCAATCAGAACTGACTTCCATACAAGCTGTATCAACGCTGTTCATCAACCACGCTTTGCACCTGCAATGCAGCCGCACTTGAATGCTTGGTTGTCAGTGCTGCCCGTCCGGTCAGCACATATGCGTCACCGCGGTTGCTTGCAAACTAATTTTCTCAACCGCAACGTGTACGATTATCCAAATCGTTCCCCTGTCACACGGCGCCGAAAGCGCTCTTATCAACAACTTCCTGGTGACTCTATTCGCAATCTCCGATTTTGATCACTGCAAAAACGCCATTGTAGAAACTGTATACAGGGAACGATTTGGATAATCGTACACGTTGCGGTTGAGAAAATTAGGTTGCAAGCAACCGCGGTGACGCATATGTGCTGACCGGACAGGCAGCTTTTGACAGCCAAGCATTCAAGGTGCGGCTGCATTTCTGGTGCAAAACGTGGTTGATGAACAGCGTTGATACAGCTTGTATGGAAGTCAGTTCTGATTGCTTTTAAGCACAGTAGATTCGGACAACAAGGCCGTTTCCAAGTAAAACAGTTGATACCCATTAAGAGGCAGCCTTGAGGAGAGTCCCAGCAGCTGTAGCCTGGGTCTCGAAACGCGTTGGCTTATTGTCCACGGAGGAATTCAAAACACGATTCAATTTGTGTACTTTGTGAGGGATTGTGATGAATTGTATCCCCCAGTTGTGTTGAAAAATATTTCCCCGTGTGTGTCAAAGTGAGTGTTTGACGTTTGATAGATTAGGTTGAGTTGTAGGGTGGATGCTGTGATTGAGTGAATGTGGTTGGTGTTTTAATGTTTGTACTAATGTCATTTGTGTTTACATTAATATGGATAATTTGATGTTTGTTATTCGAAATTGAAGCATTTTCTTTTCTGTACATTGAATTTTTTATAAACATTTGTTCGAGAAAATAAATCAAATGGAAGTGGCTAAATAAACAGTCCATTCAAATAGATATAGTGGTTGTCTGTTTGTAGCTCGTTATATTGAAGAGCATAAAGTAAAACCGGGCCAGGTATTTTTTTGTGTTTGAACTTTCTAAAAGTGGCATTTTCAAAATTGTAACTTAAAATCTGACTTCACCATTAGTTAGGATTTCTCATTGCGATTCCAAAGACACCAAACATGAACTGATTACCTGTTCTCATTTGGAAATTACACTTATAAAATGTTATAACTCCAATGTTATCCTATGGGAGAGGTGGGCCTTACAGTAGTGAAAAATGAACTTAAGGGTTTTTCACTACCAGGACATGTAAAACTTAAAAGTACATGTCCTACTTTTTTAAAACATTGCATTCTGCCATCTGAGCTAACCAGGGCCTAACCTAGGGGTGACATATGTATTAAAAATGGAAGGTTTGTGTCTGGCAAAGTTTTATTTCAGGATGACCGTTTAAACTGCACACACACACACAGGCTGCAATGACAGGCCTGAGATATGTTTACAGTGCTACTTCAGTGGGTGGCATAATCAGTGATGCAGGTCCACTAGTGGCATTTAATTTACAGGCGGTGGGCAGATGGAGAACCATTGTACTAGGAAGTTACAAGTAAATGAAATATAGCAATTGGTATTAAGCCAAATGGGACCATGTTTTAAGGAGTGAGCAATGCGTTTTAACACTGGTTAGCAGTGATTAAGTGACCAGAGTCCTAAGGCCAGCAAAATTGAGACCATCAAAAAGGAGGGTAGGAAGGCAGAAGCGCTATGGCTGACAGTGCCAGTTATTGAAAACTTGAATGCTGATTGATTGTTGAGAAAATATGTACTGGATGGAAATACAGTAGAGCAAGAAGACTGGTAGGTGGTGAATTTGAGAGAGTTTTGTGATGGAGTGATCAGTGAAGAAGAATGTCTTGCACACATTAATCAGGGTAAGGAATTGAGTGTGATCTAGCACTATCTAAGTGATGGCTGGCCTAAAGAGAAGGATGAATACATTTTGCTAAGTATGTACAAGACAATTTAGGAGTAATTGTTGGAACAGAAGGAGTTATTTGGTAACATGTTTTTATTACCTGTAACCTTGAGCACTGATGGAATTGCTTTTTGAGAGGCTCACCGGAATATCTGTAATGAAGTGGAAAGCAAGGTGTTGTTTTTGATGAGCAGCAATAGAACAGGAGGCATGTGCAGAATCGCTTTACAATGGCAATTTCTGGGCAGAGCTTGGGAAAAGTTGTGTTTGGGTAGATGTGGGCCGTTCGTGTACAAAAGGGTTGCAGGAAAGCCTTCTATGGTCGTGATTGATTATTTCTCCAAAAGGCCAAAGATAAGGTTTGTGAATGTAATCACCACTGAATCTGTGATAGACTTTTCGGAGAGTGTATTTACTTGTGGTGATTTCCCAAAAGAGATTACGACAGATAGTGGTCCCCAGTTTACATCAGTGCAGATGGAGATTTTAAAAGTGAATGGAATTAAGCATAATTTGATAGCCTTGTATCATCCATGTGACGGCAATCTAGTTGAATGTTTTAACTGTGTGTTGGTTGAAAACAAACAGTTAAATGTGTGTGGAAATCTACCTATGAAGAGGGAGGTTTGCAGGTTGTTGTGGATTTATTGTACTACTCCCAATAGTGCCGCTGGGTAAACACAATTTTTCCTTTTGTGTGGCTGTAACATGTGTTCCAAAATGTGTCCATAGTGAATGAACCAGAGTGAAATGAGGAGCTGTTGTATATCCAGAGTGAAGAAAAGAGTATATGACTAGCAAGAAAAGTAAAGAACGATATACAGGAATGGATTCAGTCTAAATTGGTGAGGCCCAATAAAAATGCAAATGGTCAAATCCAAATTGGATTATTCATGTGTGTGGAAATAGGGTCATGAGGTAAGGGGAAATGTGTGGAATTGAAGAAAATTGACACAATGTCATTGTGGTCAAATTTAAATGTGCACTGATTAACCAGTGTTCTTTCAATGCCAGCCATTAGTATGCTCTACCTATTTATTATATTGTTTATGGCGTTATTAGGAAAGGGAGATGTGTAATGTTTTAGTGCTTTAGTAGGTTCTAGAATTAGAAGTTAGAAAGTGAAACAAAGTGTTCTAAACCAGGCAGTTGTTGCTGTCTGTGCAAAATGGTTTGAAGTTTTTCCTCTATGGAGATGAAATTCAAGAAATTAACAGTACGATTATATGTGGAATTTTCATACTTTGCCTTTACATTGCATTGTCTTTAATTTAAATATTAAAAATTTGAGTACTTTAAAAATCTAAAAGTTATCGGTGCTTTGCTTCATTACTGAATGGTGCAAGTTTATCCCCTTTAAAAAGCGGTTGGTTACCCGAAATATATAATGGTAGAAAACAATTCAGTATATAAATCTGCCTACTATAATGTTGGACATATTTTTTTTAAAACACTGCTTTTTTTTAAAATAAATTAATTTAAAATAGTTTATAGTAATTTATCGATCTTTACTCATTAATTATTAGAACTATTAATTATTAAGAATATCAATTATTAGAACGAAAATACTCACCAACTTCACCGTTTATCTCTATTCCGAAATGGTGAAGAAGCTCGCCCTCTCTGTGTTGCTGATGTGGCCTAAGTAGTTGGTGGCACTCTCCCACCATAGATGTAATGTAATGGGTAGCCCTGCCCATTTCTACCCCCTTACATTCTAGGCAAGTAGTAGAGCACTAGCCAGTATAATGCCCCGACATCCCTGTTATTGAAATTAGTTTGCTTCATCCCTTCCCTATTTGCCCCCAGTTATCCTTATGTCAATAACGCACAAACAATACCCAGCGAAAAGACACAATGCTAGAAAATTGTACACTCACACAATAACAGAACGTTTACTAAACAAAACAAAAAATGGCTTTACACACCAACAAACAAAGCACAATCAAATAAAAGCACTAACAACAAACTCGCAAACACAAGCTTGACTCACACATTTCTAAAAAATATTTAGAATGCAGGTGCCTTGGCCCAGGCCCCGCCCCCCCCACTTACTGTGTCATCTGATCAGTCTAAGCCTTTGCTTTCTTCTTCCTTCTCACCTTTAACAGCCACCTGTCTCTCATTCTCATTTGTTCGCTCTTGGCCATATTCACTCTAGCACCTATTTTCTGCACTCTTTTCCCACTTTTGGGCCTCTCCACTTTTGGGCCCTTCTCGTTTTGGTGCCTTTTTCTCTTTTGCGCCTCTTTTTCTATTTTGTGCATTATTCTGAACCTTTTCTGGAGTTGTCTCTTTAGCGCCTATTTTCCAATTTTGTACCATTTTCTGCAATTTTCTCTTCTGTGCCTCCCCCACTTTTTACCTGCTCCTTCTGTTTTGCCTTCCGGACCCTTCTTTCTGCTCCTAGAAACTCCGCCCTCTACCCCGCGCTACTCCCTCTCCCAGGACCCACTTAATGGCAGCCGCTGTCGAACCGTCGCAGCACAAGGCAAACCTGTCTGTGCCTGGACTGCAAACAGTGCCAGAAACACTGGTCTGATCACCTCCCATGCTATACTCCACAGTCTTCCTTCGGTCCATCGGCCCGGGACGCCGCTCACCCCGCTGCTGCTGAAACGCACCATACAACACAGTAGGAACCTTTACCTGCTCCCACTGCCATTCCCCTGCAGCCTCACATACAACCCCCCCACACAAGCTAACCATGCCACTTACACCCCCACCCAACACTACACACCACAACACACACACACAACACTCATGTGCATGCATGCAGTTAAAACACAATTACTTAGCAAGCATGCAACTGAAATCTTGGACCTACTAAGCAGCAACACGCCAGACCTCCTCTTCATCACAGAAACCGGACAACTCCATATCAGCACCTAACATTGCTACTGCAATACCTACAGGATCTCATGATTGGATCACAACCACAAGTCTGGAGGAGGACTCACAATCATCGTAAAGGAATCCATCAAGGGCTCAACCTCAGCGAAAATCACCGCCCCCTTCCTAGAACACCTGCATTTCAAACTACAAATCTCCGATAACTTCCCCCTGCAAGGGACCATCACTTACCAACCACCCGGACTGCGAACCACCTTCACTAACCTTTTTACCGACGTTGTTGTCCCACTCACCATCGACTCCAGACCCTACTTACTGCTCGGTGACCTCAACTTCCACCTGAAAGCGACCACTGCTCCATAGCTCTCCTCAAAAGCCCGGCCAGCAACAGCCTCACCCCAATCGTCCCAGGCCCCACATTCACCATAGGACATGCACTGGATCCCATCTTCACCAACAGCGACTGCATCAAATACATCACCACCACACCGCTCACATGGACTGTCCACTCCATCATACACTTCAAGATCGCCGCTCTGCAAATCAACGCACTGCCAGCACCAGCCTACCAAACAGCAGCTGGGGCAAAATCTCTGAAACAGACTGGCTCAGCGCCCTTACCACGGATCCACCCAACCCCACAAACAACCTCAACAAGAATATCACTGTTTTACCAAATGGATCAGGAACTGCATTGACTCCTTTCGCTTCCAACAAACAAAGAAGATTCAACAAGCAAGCTGGCTGGTAAAAAGTGGTCCTCTGAGAATTAAAACAACACTGCAAACAGCCAGAAAGGAAATGGAGAGCCAGCCATGGAACCACTGATAGATTCACCTGCAAGGCTGCTCACAGATGCTACCACCAACAACTATGAGACACCAAGAAATGTGCACTAACTGAACGCATCAGAGGAAGGTCCAGTAGCAGCAAGGAGATCTTCTCAATCATAAAGGACTTCACCATACCTTCCGCAACAGTCAACAACATCTCCCCCTTCCAAAAACTCTGTAACAACCTTTCAAACTTCTTCCAGAGCAAAATCACTAATATATGAAAGTAGGATCTGCTTCTTATGGTTACCCCCGCTTTTTGCTTCGTGTGATACTGTTTTTGACTAGTCTGACTGGGATCCTGCTAATCAGGACCCCAGTCTATCTGCTTTCTCCCTAAACTGTTATGTCATGTACTAGGTACACTCCAGATTGGATACTGGGGTACCCTTGTCAGTACCTAGTATATGGTACCCATGTACCCAGGACATAGGTACCCCAGAGGCCTCCCATGGGCTGAAGCATGTATTATGCCACCCATGAGAGGTCATGCAAAATGGAACAACAGGCCTGTCATTGCAGCCTGTGTAAGGTTTACTATATCTAAGGGTCACTACACTTAAAACCTATAAGTCACCCCTATAGCAGCCCTTAACAATCCTGAAGGCAGGGTGCTTGATTCTAAGTGAGAGGGTGCCATTGCATGAGCAGGACACCCCTTCAGCCTATGGAGTCCATTCTCCCGGGTTGTTAGTGCTGCAGCCATTTACGACATATAGAGTGGCATTATGCAACCGCGTGATGACCATCTCTAAAACGGCTGAAAGTAACCCTATCGTGTTTGGTGTCAAACATTGTGGAATCATACCCCCACACTGGTAACTGGTGTGGGAGGTATGATTCCACCCCTTAGAAAGGAGCTTTGTGAGGTCCCTGGTGTTCCCGGTACTAGCCTTCTAGTCCGTGGCAGCCCAAAAGGGTTGCTGCCAACCAGAGACACATTTCTGCCCTCCTGCTGCTGAGCCAAGCTCGAGCAGGGGAAGGCAGAACAATAGGCATCCTGTCACAGGGAGGTGTGACCACCTCCCAGATAGGATTTAGTGTATTAGGCCTGGGTGGGCGGCTTGCCAGCGACCGAAAGTCTGCATGAGGTGCACATTTGGTGTCCCTGTGCATAGTCCAGTTCAAACCAGTCCTGGGAGCCGTTGGCTCCTGCTCTGGCACAAAACTGGACAAAGGACATGGGAGTAACCTCCCCACTGTCCAGACCCTCCCCTGGGAGGGTCTCCTGAATCTCTCCAACCCTCTCCAGTGGATACAAAAGGGCTTACCTGGCTGTAGGACCCTAGATTCGACGTGGACAAGATTCTGAACAAGAAACCATTGAACTTCGACCGTCTGGACACTCTGAACTTCGCTGGACTTCGTTTGGGCCTGACTTCGTCTCCCTCCCAGTCTGAAGCATCGTCTGTGCCCGTGCATCATACAGGCTTCGTGCAGGACGTGTGGAGCATCAAGGACAACTGAAGATATCTCCCTTGGAGTGAAGGAGTCACTCCCCTGCAACCGCAGGTACCACATCATGACTGACCAGTCTGCTGCTCCTGAGCTCCTCCAGACTCCAAAGGCTTTGCAACACAGGAGGTGGGTTTCTACGTCCCACGAGGTCTGAGCTGCCCTCTCACTGAGTTTGAGGCCAGAATCCCCCGTACCCCAGGGCACCGCGTTCATTGGCAAGTGCATATGCTTGTTGGCGTTTCCAGAACAAGTGCACTGGGCTCCAAGTAGCCCCAACCTCTGGCACCATTTCCTACAAAGAACTCCGGCCTCCTTGCACTGAGTGCTCTGTGGGCTGTTGCTTTGTTAAACTGCTTGTGGTCCCCTCGCGACTCCTGTGCCTCCGGCCTGTGGGTCCATTTGAGGGTCAACACTACTTTTCTTGGGCTCCCCTGGTTGCTCTAGGTTTGCCCTGACTCCCCTGTGTTTGAGTCTCCTGGACCTTGTTGGTCCGAACCGTAACCTTCCCTGACCTTCTGCATGGGTTGCCGTTGCCAAGGCTTGTTGGTGCTTCAGCCGGACACCGACCCCTCAGCACTCGACATCCTTCATGGGACAGCTCGCATCCGGTTGCTGGTTGTCCTCGACGTCTCCTGGTCCCTGTGGCTGCAGAGTCAAGAACCCCCTCAACGCACCTGAAGCACCCGACATTGGTGGGCATTCGTCTACCGAGCCCCTGGTCACTCCTGTCCCCTCTGCTTTCAGGTACTCTTCATCAAGAATCCACCTTTGGATTCCAATGGACACTTTTCTTCCTTCCAGCATCGGCTCTTCTTCGAAGTCCTCCATTGGGTTCGACAGCGGTTTCCGATGCCACTTCACACCTATGCACCCGGCTTCCCTGGGATAGGCAACTCTGGTACTACGATATCCACGGGTAGGGTGGCTCTCCAACCTCCTAAGTTCCACTGGGTTTTTTCGAAGTCCGCTGGTGATACAGCGGGTTACTAGCAACAAGCATTCATACACCGAATACTCACCTGGGCCCATTCATTCATACTACGCTAGCAATTTCCGCTGGTGGGTCAGTTGTACTCTTTATCAATCTCCCTGCTACCAATTACCTTTTCTGATTAAGAGTAATGACTTACCAATGGACCCTTTGATAATTGGGAAGTTTAAAATGAGAAAATATAATGCAATTCATAAATCTAAAATAATCACTGAACCAGGAAGTTTTAAAATGTTTATCTAAATTCTTTAGCAGAGTAAATTACAAACCACGAAATACTTAATCGCATATCAAGGAGGAAGCATACTAAATAATCACCTATTTAATCAAATGACGGTCCCTCAGAAAGAAGAAGATAGAGACAGCTGTACTGCTAAAGGTTTACGCTTATAGTTACCTAAGAGTGTGAGAACCAAACCCCTTGGCCAAGGAGTTGGAAAGATGGGTCCCAAGAAGGATGAAGACCAAAGACCTCCGGACCAGGTTCAGAACAGGATAGGTGACCTCTCTATCAACGACGCCTGCGTCGTTCCCCTCTCTGACACTTCGTTCCTCCTCGATTCTTCCGTGTCTTCTTTCTAATGGAATCCGCCGCCCCCGCCTCAGGACCTCTCTGGACAGCGGTTCAGTCAGCAATCGATCAGCTCGTTGAGCACCAAAGCCTGATCTTCCTGTGTCTCTGTGCTAACTAATAAGCTAATTCTATATCTATTATACCCTTCTACACCCAGGTACCTCCCATTAATGTTTCAAAATTATGGGCCCACTACTTCTGATTGGTCAGGGACAGGGGGTTGATCCTCACACCATGACAATTTAGTTCAATTTCTTTAAGCCCATTGTTTTAAAATACCGCCCTCACAATTAATACATTTGCTTTATTTCCCACCCGTCTCACGACAAATTTAATACAAAATGTATATACATTGTTGCAATTGATAGAACATCTCAGATGTACAGTGGAGGTGACCAACGGGTCGTGTCCTTGGATATCTTCCAAGTTGACTTCATCGCTTTGTCTTCAAAGTGCATGCGCACGTTCCATGGCTCTTGAGCTGCTGTTTGGTTAACCCAGGCCCAATTTACGAACTAATAGAAATCAAAGAAGAAACATATTAAAATCAAAAATAAATGTTTTCACTGTATACTCCCTATTTCTACTCTATTCCCATTTAATTATAAAATCTATCCCGCATTAGTAGCGTTAGAATATCACATTATTAATTGCAGCAAATGCGTGAGCTTTAACACGTGAGAACATTAAGCAGCCATTTTAGCACACACTGCGCAGAAGCAAAGATTCCCTCCAAGCAAAGAAAGACGTCATACCACGTGATATGGTTGACATATGCGCAATGGAGTTCCCGCGCTTTTGCGGCCATTTTGGATTAGACAAGGATTACTTATTAGTTTTAAACACATAGGCAAGCGTCTCTCGGATAAGGTGTAGTGTATACACTTATTAATAAAGACATTACAAAGTTTTAATTAATTAATACGGTGAGAGGATTGCTTACGAACAAGTCTCTTTGTGAGTCTTTGCTCCATCACTGGGAAGGGTCCTTAAACTTTAAAACTGCAACTGCGACTCTCCCATAGAATTGTACTGTGCACGCGGTCGTGTTCCCACACTGCACCCGTCCTCGGTGGGGTCCCTACTTACTCACCTTGGGTGGTTCCTTGGGGTCCCAGCGATTCTACATCCACTAGACACTATCTTGACTCGAGTCGTGGTTCTTGTACCACTATTTTCGTATATGGTTTGGTCTCCCCCTGGAGCCCACTGTGTATTAGTGCTATTTACTATTGTTTCTGTGCTACAGTATTGTGTGCTGTGTGATTATCTCCGTGTAGAAGATACTTTATCGTATTAGAGAGTGTTATATTAATATTTTTATAACTACTGTTTGGTTCTCCTTTCATTTAACCAATACTATAAGGTTGCATTCTGGTAAAACAAGCTGCTTCACATTCCTTCAAGACTAAGCCTGAAGGCTGCTCTCCACAGCTACCACTTGGACAGGTTTCTAAGGTTATCTTTGACCTCTTAAATCACCATAAGGATTGTTTGGACTGGTGCAAGGTGCCCACTTAAATTAGTGGACAGCATATACCAGGCCAACGTCTCACAACTACTATTTACAGCAAATTTCCACACCAAGCCGACCTCATTGTCAAACTACTCACCACCAACCAAGACGACCACCTAACCTCATTGGACACCCCTTACCAGAGACAACACCGTTTCAATCATGAGGACCATCCACTCAGGGACCCTCATGGACCCATACTCCTACCACATCTACAATCTGGGAACATCACTAATCAGCATTGCCCTCTCCCACACCATCCACACCTCCATCACATCTGCCTCATTCCCAAATGACTGGAAACGTACAGAAGTCCACGCCCCCCTCTAAAAACATCAGCTGATCCAACCCAACTGCTGTCTAATATCCATGCCAAAGCGATGGAGAAGGCCATCGACAAGCACCTCTCAACCCATCTGGAGCTTCACCAACTACTGAACATCATCCAATCAGGTTTCCGAAAGAACCACAGCACCGAAACAACACTCATTTCAGTCACCGACAACATCACAACCATCCTGGACCACGGAGAAACAGCAGCCCTCATCCTACTTGACCTATTTTCAGACACCATCTTCCACTACAATCTGATCAGAATACTCCATGACATAGGCATCCAATGACCCACACTCCACTGAATTTCCTCCTTCCTCATGGGCAGAACCCAAAGAAGTTCTGATCTTCGGAAACAGGACCTCGCCACAGGATGCCACATGATGGCTGTCAGATCTAGGACCATCACCTACCAACCATGCAAGAATCTTGGGGAACATCCTAGATGACGAACTCTTTGATGGTACAAATCAGTGCAGTGAGCAACTCCAGCTTCCACATCCTACATATGCTACGTAAGATCTTCAAGTGGCTGCAACAGAACACCAGATGGACTGTCACCAAAGCACTTTATAACTAGCAGGTTCGACTGCGTCAAATCACTCTATTCTGGAATCTCCAGGCAACTCCTACAAGGACTCTAAGCGATCTAGCGCACAACCGCAAGACTCATACTGGACCTCACATGCCACGCCATGCCACATCGCACCACACCGCAAGGAATTCCACTGGCTCCCCATTCACAAACACAGCGAATTCAAACTACTTACTCACACTACTTACTCACACACACAAAGCCCTACAAACCATTGGACCAACATACCTTACCAACCTCATACACTTTCACCAGACGACCAGACATCTATGCTCTACCTCATTCTTGCTTGCATATATGCACCGCTTTCACAAAAACAAACCAGGGGGGGTCACATGTTCTTCCACATCGCACCGAAAACATGAAATGACCTTACTCAGTACATAAGGACCACCTTCTCACTTCTGTTCCGCAAGAAAATGAAGAACTGACCTATTCACCTGCTCAGTCACCTAAATACCATCACGGGTGGTTAGTGCACTATATAAATCAACATCAAATAATATAACGATTGTAATCTATTTAGGTTTGAATCATTTATTTGGGGAAAAAATATTTGAATTAAAAAAGAAAAACCTTTAAAAAATGTACGAATTAGAAATATGATTAGATTAGTTTTTATTATTTGCATTGGGAAAAATGTGGGATGAGTATTATCATTTCATAATAATAAAAAATAAATCTAATTTTAACAATAAATAGCAAAACTGGCCCGGTCTCCTAAGAAAAATCTAGACGGCAATCTTATTTGTTGACTTAATTTATTAAATATGCACATCATCTTTACTTACAGTGGATTTATATTCCTGTTGCGTTTCTTGAAAAATTATTTGTTTTCTTGGTAATGTATTTTTGAACTATTCATTGTTTAAAAAAAAGAAAAAACGCATACACATTTTTCTATTAATGGAGTTGCGTCCGATAACTACTCCTCTTCAATTAAGTATAACATGGCCGTACAGCACAGGCAAGCAGTTGTGATGTTCTGTGCTGGTGAAATAAAGTACCAATTGTCTCCATTCCAGAATGCAGGCATGTATTTTGAAGAAAACAGAAAGATGCTCGCTTGTTAGTCCTCCAATATATTCAAGCCATTGAATGTTCATTTCAATTGAAATCCAATATATATAATATGTGGGTATTCATTTCAATTGAAATATAGTATACATATTCGATACAGCAGATGTTATCTTATATAACTAGATCCATATGTATTGGGTTTAAGTGTTCCTTGAAGGCATTTTTCAAAACATACATGTGTGTGCCTTTGGTAAGGGAGTACTGAGGCACTCTGAGTTTGTCAGCTAGAAATGATGATTCCAACTCATTTGGAAAGTTGTATATATTATCATGTTTAACACTGCTGATAGTAATTTCTTGTTAAAAGTACCGTCCTCCGGATTTTCTCATATGGTGTGGCCAACAAACAGCTTCCAGTCTATTATGAGCACTCATCGCATTGCGATTTGTCAGTTTATGCTGTGAATTGCGGTAACTGCAACAAGGCCACATTCATATTTTATGCATAACATGTTGTTCTAAAAGTGGCCTGCCATGGAATTGTTTCCTGAAAAGGTCCTAGACAATTTTATTCCTGGGGAGAATGCAGGTGTTGAGAGTCTGCTCCTATAAAGAAAATGGATAATATTTATTCTCTAAAAAATAAAGACAGTTTTTGTCAAACTAAAGCTATACTTGTTAAATTCAGAAACCGCTTGTTATGCATACATCCTGAGATTGTGTAGGGAGAAAGGCAAACATACAGTTGCCCTTCCACCTTAGTAATGTTTGAGAAGGTTGTATTGGATCTTACTCATTCATTCTTTTATAAAGATTATCTTTAGTTGCAAAATGTATATATAGGAGTCCGGCTGTTTAGCCATGTGTGCAACATTGGCACTGTTGCTTATGGTCCTATTCTAAAACACAAAAAAATATCAGGAGATATTAAATAAAAAACTGCACACAGGTCAGTGTTGTGCATTGCAGCTAAATGCTAGCTGTGAAATTTGCAGGCCAGTGGACATTATATGTGCTTATAAACGGTGTGTGAGATTTACATAATTTGCTTTCTGTTCTTTTCATGTAATTTCAAATTCTATGAAATGCAAACCGGCTTGTAGGCAGTGCTTTAAATGGGCCGGTACTCACCGGTACTGAGTACCGGCACTTCTTAGATTTATCACTCTGAGTACTGGCACTTCTCTACTGCCGTGGAGAGTACCGGTACTCATGAAAAGGTAGGCTCATTGGCTGTGCTGGTGAGCAGAAGTAGAACGTGTCTCTGGCAGCCAAGGCGCCGCTTCTGCAGCACCGATCTGAGCCCCAGCTGAGCTATTCAGCAGGGCTCATTTGAATAATGTCCGGTGCTCACCATCACGCTGTGTTTGACAGAGCAGGGTCTGTTCAGGCCCTGTGCTGTCAATCACATTCACACTATCCTGTGCGTTCGTGCAAGCACAGGAATCATGTCAGTCCCCTGGCAGTGGCAATCAGGCTACGGCCAGTCCGGCCCTGGTGGCAATTAAAAAAGCCATGGTAGGTGAAGAGAAAAGATGGCTTTTATCATACCTGAGTCTTTTGTGTGTATGCCTGTTTTTGTAAGAAAAAAGTGAAAGAGAGAGAATCAAGACACTCTCAGGAGGTATTTTAAAGAAAATGTGTGTCACTTTGTACATGTCTGCTCTGCGACAAAGATTCATAAATAATGAAAAGGGAGGGTTGGTTGGTGGGTGGGTGGGTGAGTGGATGAGTGAGTGGATGGATGAGTGAGCAAGGGTGGATGAATAGATGGATGGATGAGTGAAAGCATGCATGGGTGAAAGAGGGTGGATGATTGGATAAAAGGGCGGATGATGGGTGGATAAGTGAAAGTTTGGATGAATGAAAAGTAGGGAGGATGGATGAAAGGGTGGATGATGAATGAGTGAAAGGAGGGATTGAGTGAAAGGATGGATAGAATAAAGGAGTGAAAGGGTTGATGGATGGATGAGCGAAAGGATTGATGGATGAAGGAAAGGGTGGATAAAGAGATGGATGAGTGAAAGGATGAATGGATAGGTTTGGAGATGGATAGGTTTGGATATGAAGGGTGGATAGACGGAATGGTGAAAAACTGAATGATTGATGAACGACTGAATAGTCGATAGAATGTAAAGGTTAAATGGTGGACATCAGCAGGCAAATGGTAGGATGAAAGAATGAATGGATAGATTGATGGAAGAGACAAGAGATATCTTCTGGGGAGGGTCATGATGAGTTGCTTCATGTGCTTGGTGCCATAAGAGCTTTGGTGCGACGTGGGGGTAGTTTCAGTTTCTTCCTACTCGCGTGCTCAAAAATATATAGTATTGTGCCAAACAGCAATTAACAGTATGACATTAAGAAGGTGCAACTATTGCAAAAAAAGGAAATGTTAACGTATTATCGCATTTCTCTTTCATTTTGTGTAATGAGTTAACCTGCTTTGTTTATATAAACACATTTCTCATGTGTTTTGGTATGTGCTGCAACTAATATAGAAGTTAAGTATCATCATGTCTTGCCCTTAGCCCCGCCCCTCACTACACCTCTAGCTCATTTTAATGAGTACCTGCACTTATTTTTTTCCCATTTAAAGCACTGCTTGTAGGCATATATTTAAACAAAATAACACAGAAAACACAAGTGGCGCAAACAATAGCCACTTGCGTTCTAGTCATTTGCGTTGTTTCCGTGTCCCTGCACTAAACCTTTGCCACAAAAATGCCATTATTATGCCATGTGGTGTGTAATTCTGGGCTTAACACAACTAGAAATTGAGCCCAGCCCTAGTGCTCACTGCAACTCTGATATCTGAAGCAGCGATGCGCTGGCGTCGAAGGATATGCGTCAGTTCCGACCAGTGCAACAACAGGGATGCATTGATTTTTGTAGTGGCAGCATTTTAAGCCCACTTCCAAGGAACCTGATTGGTACAACGAGGCAGGGCAAGACTCTCAGATGGCAGAGTCCAGGTGATGGGGAAGTCCCTGAGACTTGCAACAGCAGGCAAGCCCTTTGAGCAACACTGGGTTCAATTGGTGGGGAGATGCAGGTCCAGTCCTCACTCCCAGGCAAGAGGGCAGCAGGTCAGCAGAGCATGACTCCAGCGAAGTGACAGTCCTTTCCGCAGCACAGAAGTCCTTCTTCCTGGCTGAGTATCCACAGGTCCTGAAGAGTACTGAAGTGCTGGTGTCAGAGGTCCAGTATTTCTTAGAGATGCCTTTGAAGTGCACAGAGTTCCTGCCCTTCATGCCCCGGCTCCAGACTCGCTACAGGGGGGTATGCAACCTTTCGTGTGGCGTCAGGCACAACCTATTCAGGTGTGTCAGCTCCTCCCTCCCATCCTGCCCTGGATGGCCCATCAGTCACACCAAAGCTCCCTTTGTGTGTGGTTGTGTGGGGTGAATGCACAAAGCCCAGCTGTCACCCACCCCAGAAGTGTATTCAGAGGCAGGCAGAAGGCACTAAGGGCCACATGGATCAAGAGTGTTTGCATCCGCAAACGGGCTGATTCTCAGAATCAGCCTGTTTCTGAACGCCCAAAAATGCTCTTGCCATGTATCAAACCCTAATTTGCGATTCGGTAACCTGTTACCGAATTGCAAAATGGGTTTGTAATTCGGTATTTGGAAGGGGCGTGTTTAGGGCATCCCTTCCAAATACCGAATCGTAACGGTATGTATGAATGTTTTGTGAACGTAAAAGTGGTCGCAAAACATTCGCATATTACCACCTATTCAAGTAGGTGGTAACCCATTCGCAAATGGGAAGGGGTCCCTAACGGACCCCTTCCCCTTTGTGAATTTTTGTAAAAGCATTTTTAAGATCTGGCAGTGGTCCCACGGACCACTGCCTAGTCTTAAAAAATGAAAGAAAACTTTTCATTTTACTTTTTGTAAAGCATCTCGTTTTCCTTTAAGGAAAACGGGCTGCTTTGCAAAACAAAATAGATTGCTTTATTTCAAAGCAATCACGGACATGGTGGTCTGCTGACCTCAGCAGGCCACCATCCCTGTGATTTTTGCGATTCCTAGGGGGTCGCAAATTGCGATCTACCTCGATTTGCGAACCCTTAGGAATCGCTATCTGAAACTCCTTGAGTTTCATACATTGTAAATTGGTAAATTGTGATTACCTAATTGCGATTTTGATACACGTAGCCCTAAATGTCTAGTGAGAAAATGCCAACTTTCTAAACATGGCATTTTCAGAATTACAATTTAAAATCTAACTTCACCATAAGTTATGGTTTTTAAATTGTGATTCCAGAGACACCAAACTTGGGGCGGGGGGGTCCATCTCCTCCCAATTGGAAATTACACCTTATAAAATGTAATAAGGTAATCCTAATGATATCCTATGGGAGAGAAAGGCCTTGCAGTAGTGAAAAAAACAATGTAAGTGTTTTTCACTACCAGAACATGTAAAACCTAAAAGGACATGTCACACTTTTTAAATACATTTCAACCTGTGCTATGGGCTGTCCAAGGCTTACTCTATGGGTGAGATATATATGTATTAAAAAGGAAGGTTTAGGCCTGGCAAGAGGTTTAACTTGCCAGGTTGACATGGCAATTTAAAATTGCACACACAGGCTCTGTAATGGCAGGCCTCAGACATGGTTACAGGGCGTCCTAATGGGTGGCACAATAAGTGCTGTAGGTCAACTGGTAGCATTGAATTTACAGTCCATGCACACACGTAGTGCACTTTACTTATAAGAAATTAAGTATGCCAGTTGGGATGAACCAACATTACCACGTTTTAGGGAACGAGTACATGCACTTTAGCACTGGTTAGCAGTGATAAAGTGCTCAGAGTTCTAAGGCCAGCAAAAACACTGTCAGAAGCTTTGGAGGAGGGAGGACAAATGTTGGGGGAGGGGGGGAGACCACCTAAGGCTGTGAGGTCTAACATACTCAATGAAATTATATAAAACTGGATGTAATGGAGCAGTCAGTTTAAGAATTGGTACATGACTATAAATGCCCATGCTGGCCCAGTACTTCATTTTCATTTACGACCTTTTGAATTTTGTATTCTAAGTTAAAAGTTGATTTTAATAGTTTATTCACAAATAGGTAGCATAATCCATACCAGTTTTTCTGCATAAACTGCATTTGGGCCACTGTGTCTTCACTGCCTCCAGCACGTCATATTTGTGACCTGCTTGCCGCCTTCTGCCAACGTCAAATGTAGATATATAATACTGCACTACAGTCAATATGCTTCATATAATGGTGGACAGGGCCTCAACTACACCTTCCTGCACAAAAACAATCCTCTGAGTTTTTTTTCCTCTTTCTACTTGTGCTGCATACTGTAGCACATGTAGAAATAGGAAGAAACTAGGAGAAATGAATATATTTCTCCTCGTTATGCCTCCCCTGGGAAGGTGTACCATTCTGATGCATTCCCAGTTCTACCAGTATTGATAAATTTGGGCATGCTTCAGGATGCATGGGTGGATGCGTGGGAACCCCTATGCTCCACCCATCAAACGCCTCCCTAGGGCAGAGTAACGCAAGGCAGCTAATTGTGCTGCTTGCATTACTCCAGTGTGGCGAAACAAACACCCCTATGTGTTTTGCATCAGATTCTAAAGCCATTGCCACCACTCTAAATTAGGAAGGTGTCTTTGTGTTATTCTTCCCTGGATCAAACAGGTGTGCCTGTGGTCTGCAAGGGAATACTTGAAAATGTATAAGCCAGCCTGTGCTCAAGGGATGTACGTTCTCCTTTTAACATTGAGGACTTCTCTATGCCAGTATTGAGCAAATGATGGGAATAGGGAAATGAAATTTGTCTGTCCATCTAGAAGGAGCAGGCACCAGATTCCACTTAATGCCAGCTATGATGTTGATAACAATTATGAAATCGGTGGTAGACGATATTGTGAGCCTAGAATCCGCTGGCACTTGTTAGAAGAAGTGCATGTCACCAATATATGAGCCACGGTTGGGAGGACCCACTGTCTGACTGAGATGCCTTCGATTAGAATACTGATGTCCAGCTCAGCCCCAGAAATTACAACGAAGAAACATTTTAGGGGTGATCCATACACACTTCCTGTGACACACTGCACCCACAAATGCTACCTGACATATGGAAAGAGCTACAAAAGCCTTCTGATATGGGCAGCTGCCTATTGTTTGGTTGAGACACTTTTGTTTCCCTGGTCACACTGTGTACCCACTTCTATTTTTTAAAACATACAGGGCCATATGTACAAGGAGTTAGCGGCAGTTTTCTTACCGCCGTGAACCCCTGAAAACTATCACCATGTCTGCGGCGTATTTACAAGCCGTCGCTACATGGCAATAGTGTCTCATCACGGCGGAAATTTCTGACGTTAACAGCAGCATCACGGCGATAAAAATGTTGCCACTAACGTAAAAAAAAGTGGCGAAAGGCCAGTCAGCGGTCAGAAACTGCACACTAATTAGCGTGACACCAATGTTTTCACGTTAGGCGGGAAAAGCGACTATAAAACGCCCGCAAAGTATCACAAACAGAAAAAGAACTGAAGAACCATGGAGGAAGCTGGACCCAGTACTGCAGAAGACAACAACCCCACAAACAGCCAGGAGGACCAGCCAGAGACCCAGGAGAAGGGCAAGGGGAAGAAGAAGAGGAAGACCGGGTTCAGCCAGTAGGAAAACCAGGTCCTGATTGCGGAGGTGACAGAGAAACAACACCAGCTCTTTGTCAGCTCCACTGTGTCATTGGGGACCAAAAATGCAATATGGCAGTCCATCGCAGCCAAGGTGAATGCTGTCAGAGAGGTGAGGAGGACAGCGAAGCGCAAGACCAAGGAGAAACTGTCGTCCAATCTCAAGGCATAATGCAGACCGGAGGTGGGAGTCCAGTGCCCCAGGAGGAGCTGGATGCGTTGGAGGAACAGGTGTCTGCAGTCATCAGCGAGGAGTCGTGGTTGGATTCCAGGGACAGTTAGTGCTGAACATGACCAGCTACATCAGCAACAGGGTGAGTAACAACCAGGGACTGGTGGGACGGGGCTGGATGGGCCCAATGGCACTCATGCACAAATAAATATCTCTCAGTGCACTCCCACAATGACTGCAGATCTTTTCCCAGATACCCTTGTCCCTGGGGGTATAGACACATATCACCCTAGTCAACGAATACATTGCAAGACACATATTGGTGGGCTCACAGACTTGGAAATGTGCACAGAAAAGTAATCGAAATATAATCAAAGATTCATATCGGACCACAAAATAAGGGCAACATGAAAGAGCAAAGGGGCACATTGACTGGAGATGCGGCAGGGTGTCAAAATGGCCCCCTTGCCTCAACACCACGCATATACGATTTGTCTGCACAGGCCTGCATCTCTCTGACGACAAAATGAGGATGCACTGTGAAGGCGACTGATTATGTGCATAAGTGAGCATGCCACTGATCCAGCGGCGTACTAACAACAGATACTCCACTACCATATACTCACCTGGGCCCATATAACTCTCTCGCACTAAAGACCTAGTAGACCGCTGGAAAAACTCTTTAGTTTTATAATTTCGTACCTCAAGATCTAGTTATTACTCCTTTAACTCAACCTTTCTCTAATAAGTAGTCCTTTCCTCTGGTCAATGGACCAGTTAGGTAAAACTAGTTGATGGTGATAATTAACTAAATTCGTTAAACATTCCTTAATTATGAAGAAATAATCACAGACTCAGAAAGTTTTGAAATCTTTATCTAAATTAAGTGAGTGTGAACCATCTCAACGTTTTCAGTACAAACACCCTCATTCGCAAGAGTGCCAATTCAATCAAAAACTTTCATTTGATATAACAATTCAGATCCACACAACAACTATACCTAGAAAGAAGAGGATAGAGAGAGAAGAGAATTCATCAAGACGATAAAATTATGATTTACCAAGCATGGTGTGAAGACCAACCCCCTGGCCAAAGGGCTGGTAAGGGACCCCGGGACAGATCAGGAGACAAAGACTTCAGGACAGGAAATCAGGACAGAATACTTCACCTCTCTAGATACCGACGACTGCATCGCACCCCTCTCTGACACTCTCTTCCTCCTCGTGGTTCTTCCGCAATCTTCTTTCTAACCCAATTAAGTTAAGTAGATGGTTCTGCATTCGATTTTCTTCATCAGCATCTCTCAGCATCAGCACCACCCCAGCATAGCGCACTCTCCTTCCGGAATCATCTTCTTTACACTAACTAACTAACCACTTCAATTATACCTTTTCATTTACCATGTACCACCCATTAATGTTTCAATTTCTACAAAATACTGACTTCTGATTGGACAGGCCGGGGGGGGGGATGATCATCACACCATGCTTATACTCCATTTATTTCTTTAATCCATTGTTTCAAACTCCTCCCCTCAAACTTTTATTATTCCGCCCTTCCTTTCCCATACATCTTTCAAACTTTATTAATACAAATGTAACATTTTCTTGAATACTGTTCCTTCATATGAACTCTTCACCCTCATGTTCCCAGGGCACATCTTCCCCGACCTTGGACGCATGACAAGTCCTTAGTCATCCTTTCAAACTTCCGCATCAGGGCGCATGCGTCGTGCAACGTCAGTCCGCTCGACTCAGACAAATTTAACAGGCCCAAATACGCACTAATAATAAAGTCAAAAGGAACAAATGTTATTTTCGAAAATAAATTATTTCACTGTATACCACCAACCTCTACTCTAGCCCGTACCCTTTATTATTGCTCTTTCTGCAATTGCGTTAGTATAAAACTTATTTTCTAATTTCTGCAAGCAGGTGCCATGCATGTGAGTTTTCAAGCGGCCATTTTAGAGTTCTTTGCGCAAGCGCCAGAATTTCCCTCCAAGCGTTAACACGTCATACTTACGTAGATGCAGTTGACGCATGCGCAGTAAAGATCCCGTGTTAAAATGCATCCTAGTCCTACGTTAATGTTATTGGAGTTAGTAAACACATAGGCAAGCTTCATTTTCTTCCGCGTATAATGGAAATGTGTATTATTATTCACAAAACACGTTGTTAGTAATTCGTTAGTGAGTTTAAACGAGAGGATTGCTTCCGAGCAAGTCTCACGTACGAGTCCTTGCTTCATCACCACCATCAATGTCGGCACACACATGCACCATTGTGCACGTGTGTCTGAGTTGTGTGCAAGAATGTGTATGTGCAGTAAGGTCCCCCTTCATGCACATACACATTCTTGCACACAACTCAGACACACGTGCACAATGGTGCATGTGTGCTGACATTATTGGTGGCATGCTCACTTATGCACATAATCAGTCACCTTCACAGTGCATCCTCATTTTGTCGTCAGAGAGATGCAGCCCTGTGCAGCCAAATTGTATATGCGTGGTGTTGAGGCAAGGGGGCCATTTTGACACCCTGCCGCATCTCCAGTCAATGTGCCCCTTTGCTTGTTCATGAGATGCAGCCCTGTGTACACCAAGTGAGAAAGCATGAAGTGAGTCTGCATACTATGAACACATGCATTGTCCCAACTTAGTGATCATGCAGCCTTCTGTCTAAAAGGTGCATATCCCACAATGCACACATTCAGCACAGTTGACTCAAAATGTGATGTCATACCATAAGCAGGGGGACATCTCAACAGTACAGTGCATGGACTACGCATATCAGGAATGTGTCACCATTATGTTTTACTACATGTCTCGTCTGTGTACCATACTCACAGAAGTAAGAAGTCCCTGTAAAGACGTATGACACCAAGCAAGAATAGCAATTTAGCACCAAAGAATGTAAAATAGCTAAATGGCACCATCACCCCTTAGGTCAAAATGCACTCCTCTACTTTCAAGTGTACACATGTGCCATACAGAAAACAGTATTCCACATCAGTCCTGGTGTGAGTTGCCCATTACACCTTAATGTGCATGTAAACAAGTCTTTTGGGAAAGTCAACAGTGTCAGTGAACAAATATGCAGTCATGTCTGTTATCATCCACACACAAACACCGTCATCCCATAATCTGAACCAGGACAGCATGTATCATCCATGTGACCATCTGCGTGGCAAATTCACAAACACACATCACCCTACCAATCGCACCTGATGTGATGTGGGGGGGTGATAGGGCCTGAGCACCACTAATAAGCCTTTGGAAATCCACAGCCATCAAATCTAGGCCCACTCACATGTCACACCCCACACGTGGTGTCAACGTTGAGGGTAATGGGTGTTGTTACTGTCTGTTCAGCCTGAAATAACAATGGAAAGTCACGCTGCACCATACTCACAACGGGTAAGCCAACAGGAGGGCAGTAAGCAATGCATGCAAGGAAAAACATGACCGATGACATGCACACAAGAGAATTCACAATAGCCAAAGCTATCTGGATGTACATGTGTACTGCATTGTGCAGCACACATAGAAACAGCAATTAGCCCATCATTGCCAATGTGCCTGAAGGGGTCCCTCCTCACACACAAACTTTCTCGCACCAAACACATGCACATGTGCACTACCCAGCAAAGCTGCCTGTCTGTGAGCCACACTGACAAGGCAAGTGACGGTGAAATGCATGCCTGCACCATAAACATGTTAACATGGTGCAGGACACGGTCACTGAAGTGGCTGAGTGTGGAGTTCATCCTTAAAGGAGCAGGTCACACTCTGTCACTTCCTCGTGTTCATACAACCCCTGATGTAAGAAAGACATCTGCTGCCAAACAATGCACAAGTGTCCCAACTGTGACCAAGACCCATATTTACTACAGCTTGCAACATCTCACCATTGGAAATGCACATAAGTGAAAGGCTCACTGGGTGAAGGGGATAAGGGGCAGTAAAACCAAAGCTGTAGGGGTGGCTCTCCCACAATGCAGTGCACAGACACATAAATCTGAGCTAATCAACATTGACAACAATGTGGTATAACCTGCATCACTGTCACTACTGAACAGAGGACACAACTGGTGCTGCATGTGTATAGAAATTTCCCAGTCACATTTGGCATAGTTGTAAACTGTGAGATGATAATGTACAACTACAACGTCACATCCGTGATGTTGTACAATTAATCACTATCCAACATGTAATAGGCATCTCCTCCTAAACATTCTGAATGGACATTGTCATGCAGTCTGCTTGTAAACTCATCCAATGCATGATCAGACTTGAAACACGCATATAACTGCATCTCCCCTTTACATTGCAGAGAGAGAAATATCACCTCCTGTACAGCAGCCTGTCCCACTCTTCACTGATGAAGATGAAGAACTCGCCACCATCAACCAGGACACCCTCCAACAGCTGCTCGACTCATTTAGCACCCCATCTCCGGAAGCAGGGCCATCCAGCAGCATCGTGGAAACTCCACCCCCTGCACAAACCACCTAGCAGCAAGCACCTACCACCACAGCTGTCTCTCAGGACCTTGGGGACCCATTTCTGGTGTTTCAACGTCGTGTGGTAGAGGTCCAGCAGGAGATGGCTGGTCAGGTGCGGGTGGGGTTTGACAGTCTGGCGGCCAAACTAGATGCGGTACGTGGGTGTCTCAGTCCCATTCAGGACCACCTACAGACCATCACAGACACCCACAGTCCGCTCCATGCTCTCCGGCATTCCATGGCTGACATCGCTGGAGTACTGACTCCGAGACAAGAACAACTGACCAGTCACAGTGGCTCCAGCGATGTCAGCAAGGAGTTGCGTCACATGCGAATGATCATGGAGAACATGGAGCGGATGCAAGCCTCACAAATGGCTGCTACGGCTGCACACCACGGAGACGTTGGTGGAATCTTCCATGCCCTGCAGCTGCTCATCACAGCAGTCCTGCCTCAAGGTTTGGCACAGATGAATGCTGCTGCTGCTTCAACATCCACATCTCAGCCCCCTGATGTGTCAGTGCCTCACAGTGCCGCAGCCAATCTACCACCACACACATGGGAGGCACATCACACATCCGAGGACGAAGATGTGGATGAATCTGCAGTATTGCTAAGAAGAAAGTGGTAGCATTCATCTATGCCAAATGGACTGTTTAGCCTTGGATCTGTGCTTAGCATCATGCCCCGGAACATCAGCTTCCACTGTCCCCAGATTCACACTGCGACACTCACCTTGGACCGCGGTATGGACTGCCATATTTTCTGTTGTTCCCAATGACACTGCAATCAGCCTGCTGACTGAACTCAGCCTCTTCCTCTGGACATGTTACCCCCAAAGGACTCTGTCAGGCCCTCCACTGAGCATCCATGGAATGTGGGGGTTGTTTGACCAAGTACTGGGCCAGTCTTCAACAAAGCGAATGCACATGCCAATAAAAATATTTAAGTTACACAGATGTGTGTTGTCTATGACCATTCAAGTATAGAAGTCTGAAAAAATTGTTGGGCCAGTGAATCCATCAAAACGTACAGCGAGGGACATATGAGAAATGTTCATGTTTAACTGTATCCCAGATAGTCAGTGAGATGACCGGGTATGTGTGAAGTAGCCGTGCCCTCATTGCTCAAAGACAACATTCTAGCAAGATTCCAACTTTGCCCTACGTACAAGATGGAAATAGGCATGTGCGCAAATATGTCCAAGTCAGTCGCATGCCACAAGTAGTGTCTCCATTTAGCATTGCTAACAAGTCTCACTTGGCAGATCTACTCACACTCTACGGGGTGGACAAAGCTTGGTGTGATGGGGTCATTGCATGTCACATTCCAGATAGACCACACCATATTCACATAGATGAAGATTCGTTAGGGCACATATCTACGAGCCACTATTGGTACCACAATGTCTGTTTCAGTGAAGTTGTGTTAGCAATAGGGACTTATCTCAAAGTGCAAGTCCTCAGTCAGCCCCTTCCCGTGGCCTAACAATGCCTTGGAAATAAGGAACCCTCTCATGCTGTGCTCACTGTGAAAGGAGAGGGGAATGTGTCTAGGGATGTGTAGTGCACTGCAATTAACTTATAGTCAGATGCTGTCCCACCATTTCAAGGGTGGCATCACTATGAGGCAATGCCAAAAGTAACAGCTGGGAAAAGTGGGTATGACACTGGCAATACAGGGAGCAATGCTACATTTCCCCTCATGTGTGCAGCAGAACTGTGTTCTGCCATATGCCGTGCACATTTGATCCGCAAAATGACAACATTCTGCATGGGCAGAACATCCCAATCCAATTATGCTGACACACTTGCACTACGCAGCAAGTGTGCCTATGCCTGTGCATGGTAGATGGACTCTGCGCCAGGCTCATGTGATATGCAGGGGGTGGACGTAATCTGGGGTACACGGCGCATACATCCATCTTCATGATGGATAAGAGTTTCAATGTCAGCTCAAGGCCATGTCCCTACATTGTGTTGTAAATGGGCAACAATGAGTCACACATAAGATGTTAAACTTCACAAAAGAGTGTCCCTAGCCTAGGCCATAACTTCTACTTGCCACCAAGTAATCCATGCAAGGTTACTGTGCTCAAATCTAAAGGATCCTGACACTATCCGTCCAGCTAAGTAACATGTCATAACCACACGTACACATTCAAATGATTGTCCTGTGATTGAATAAGTTGAATACAAGGTAAAAAGCAACACTCCACCAAATCACCTCTGACATAAGTGCAACCAGAATTCAAAAGCAGTAAACATTTATTATGATTTTACAAAATAAACTACCCTAAACTAACACTAAGCACTACTACAACTAACCTAATCTTAACTAACTGGAACAAAATGAATGCTAACCTAAACTATCTACCATAACTAATCCTAAACACACAACAACATATCTAAGACATCAACCCCCACCCACCCTTAAAGCACATCAGAAGACTGGAGAAAGACATCTTAGCTATACATAAACTAACTACACAGTTATCCTACACAAATATATATATATATTTTTTTTATATAACAACAAAGACGTCAGCCCCCACCCAAAGGAAAAGGAAACTTATCCCCAAATACTACAAGAGAAGAAAAATCTAAAACTATCTTAAAATCTAACAAAATTAACCGATCACTAACTAAGAACAATAAACTACACTGGGGGAAGGGAGAAAAGGGGGATGGGTCTCAATAGTCCAGGTCAATATGGGAGACCCAGGGCAGCCTTGATGTCCTGCAGGTGGGTGGTATGCTCCGCCATTTCCCTGGAAATTTGTGCCAGCAAGACGTTAAAGTCCATCAGTGTGCGCCGGTCCCGCATTGTGAATGGCACCACCTGATCTGATGCTGCAGGTGGCATTGTCCCTTGTCCGCGGGGCTGTGAGGGGGCACCAGATTATGTGCCGGATCCTGAGGGTGCAGCTTGTCAGTGTGGTGTTACAGGGGGATGTGCAGATGCCTGTCCACGTCGGGACCCACGCCTGTCGCCAGAAGGGCCAGGGTTGGCCTGTGTGTGACTTTGCCTGCCGTGGAGGAATACCTCGGGCACTGACTTCCACCTCCCAGCTGCCCGGTCAGCTCAGTACCTCCGTGCCATGTTGTGGTATCCCTTGGCCACCTTGTGGATGTGGAGATACCGGTCCTTCCTCACCTGGAAGGCGTGGGCCTCCTCTGGCGACATGTTGTCTGTCAAATAAGAGCAATGACAAAATGTGAGTCATGATGACTATGTCAATGTTCTCCATTTAACTCAGAAACACAAGGTCAGTGAAACATGGGAGCCTACACTCTAACGAAACGTGAAGTTAGAAAGTGGCATGGACAATGCAATGTTGAACAAAGGATCAGTTACAACATGCTGGCGAGAGTGACATGACAGTGCATGTGACATGTAGTGTCACAACCCAATGAGACTGTCAGTGTCAAATGATGGTAATGTGACATACCCTGACTGAGGGGGACATGTACAAGGAATTGGAGGAGGGAGGCCTTAGCCCTTCCGGGTGTAGCGCCTCGCTCATCCACTTCTGTAACACAGGGCTGCACCATATGTACAATAATCTGGTGCAGCCCTGCGTGTCCCCCGGCGATGGCGTGAAGTTCATCAACTAGGGCCAACACAGGCACCCTTGCACAAGAGTGCTGTGTGCAGGGGAGGCTTGTTTATGTGTAGGAAGGTGTCCCTTCCTGCATATGAACAATCGTGGAAAAGCCTTACTGTCACTTTCATTTGTGCTGCATCAAGCAGCACACATGGAAGCGTCAAATGAACAGTTATCATTTTATTTGGACATGCACAGGAAGGCACACCTTCCGGTACAGGATCAAGCAATGCAATTGGTCTTTTTCCATGTGTGCTGCACAAGGCAGCACACATGGAAAAACAACGTTAGGTGGCTGAACACTGACTTGTACATGAGGCGCAGCCCCTCTCGCCACCATAACTTCACAATAGGTGACGTGGTGCTGGCGAGAGGGGGAAAAGTCGTTTACCCAACATTTGTAACTCCGCATGTCTTTGCTCCGCATTTTTTACTCCGCAAATTTTTTTTACAACGCAGGGCTTTATAACGCAAACTGTTACAACACATTCCCCAAAGTAACGCCCCCCTGGAGTTAGAATAGTAATTGCGTTGTAATGGGGAATGCGTTGTAACGAATTGCATTTAAAGCCCTGCGTTGTAAAAGATATTGCGGAGTAAAAACTGCGGAGTAAAAGCATGCGGGGTAAATGCATGCGGGGTAATGTCACATATTCGGCAAGAGGGGCTTGTACATTTGCCCCTGAGTCTACCAGGAGAATGACCCCAAGGAGACAGCTTGACAACACCATTGCAGTGCCAAAACATGCCAATGAGATACATAGGGCCATCTTTGCTAGGTGTTTGGGGAACGTGCCATTGGTAGCCTTGGCTTAAAGCTACGCCCTGCTACGTCTGTGAAGATGGTATGCAGCATACCTACAATAGTACTGTGCAGACCTGTGTCTGACCCCGCACAGCCTGAAAACCACTACCTCCTTGTGCATAATCTGGCCCACTTGCACAGTCATCTCAGTCAAGGATGTACACGCATTCCATGTCTGGTCATACTCATCACCAACACCACTCACATGTCTCCTCTCCTGTCTGTACGCTCTGTAATCCACATGCATGTGCTGTAGTGACAGAACCCATAGATATTACTTGCATGGGTATCACTGACTGGGGATGTGCAAAGTTACATCCGGAAGACATATGCATTGCTCCATCTTTACTTACTGATTTATTTATTTATTTAGGAGTTTTATATAGCGCTAGCCAGACCCGATGGTATCAGAGAGCTTTACAACATAAGTGGAAGGGAAATCACAAAAGAAATAACAGTAGTATACATGTTGACTCGTTGTGAGTCGAAATTCTCGGATCAGCATAAACATTGCATAGCAGGAGATCATCGTAAATTATTTTTTTTTTAAACCCAGTAGTATACATGTAGACTTGTGGCGAGTTAAACGACTCAGATCGAAATACACATTGAATAACAGGAGATCACGGAGTCTTAGGGTGATATATACCTAGACTCAAGGGGAGACCATTCTGGGAGGGGGGCATATGAACGAGTCAGAAGGGGGGTGAGGTAGAAGTCTTAATATTCAGGTGGCTGAGTGCTTCAATGGACAAGAGTCTGCATTCGGGCGGTAGCTATCTATTCGGAAGGGAGCAGTTGAGGAAGAGGTCTTTGAGCTGCCTTTTGAATTTTACAAAGGAGGGGTTAGTCCTGATATGGACTGGGATGGAGTTCCAGATTTTCGGTGCATTTCCAGAGAAGGATCGAGATGAGGTTTTTTGTTTGCGAGTTTTCGGGGGGATGAGGAGTAGAGTGTTGGTGCTCCTGAGGTTCCTTGTCTGGCCGATTACTGATTTGTACACACTTCACACTTCCACGAAATATCATCATTCTGGAGGCAAGGTACATGTGATACACACCCATACTGCATACTACTACGTAAATGATTTGACCCAGACATTCATCACATCTCACAATGACAATATTTAATGGGTGAACTCACCAGTGGCGTGTGGGTCCTTGAAGGCTTCGATATCCCCGTGTGATGAGTGGTCTTCCAGCTATGAGACATGAAAAGAAACGTGTGTTGGTATCAGACGTAAATTCACACATGTGTCCTATTCATCATACAATTCATCACCATCACTGACAATGCTCTGTAACTGTACTGTTGCAGTTTATGTTGCATACATGATTGTGTCTACTTTGCCTGTCATTCCCACAAGACCTGATAATGCAGAGTTAGGCCAAACAAGACAATCATGCTTGCACATTTGCACACACTACTTGTGTGACAGATTCCCAAGGCCCCATTTCTCCCCACAACATGATGTTCTACATGCTCTGTAGACAATAGCATCTCTGCAGATCGCACAAGGGTGTGTCACAACTATTGATGGTGTATGACACTCTGGAGATGTCCTATTTCAAATGAACAATTGTTCCTATCTCATCCAACGTTACACAAAACCTATGTACAAGGGCAGCGTACATAACTTAGAAAAACGAGGAGGAATGCATTATTCCTCATCCTTTTGTGCAGCACACATGGCAAAAGAAAAATCCCTTGTATTGTTTATGTACAGTCACCCTTCCTGTACATGAACAATCTTTGCCCTGCACGCACTATGGTGCAAGGGTGCCAGCATTGGCACTACACTGCTAAGTGTTGCGCCAGCGCAGGGGGAAAGGCAAGCCTGCACCATATGCTTGTAGATATGGTGCAGCGTTGCGTTTCTGAAGTGGCAACGTTAGGCATGGAGGCATGACGTCTAACGCCTCACTCCGCCACTTTTTTGAACATATACCCCATTGTGTTACACACAGCATTTTTACAAAAGTCTTCATTTAACAATTTTGAGGTTGTACATACCACACTGTAGGCCAATGAGGACTCCCAAGTGGTCCAACATGTCACCCTCACGGCCCATGCAATCCTGCCATCGGTGCTTCCATTGTCGGACAGTCCTGTCCACACCGAAGACCCGCAGCATCTGACCTTTCACATGCTCCCACCTCACCTTCCGCACACGGACGGCATATCCCGCAAGGATCCGACCCCACTCTCCACCATAAAGGGCAGGTAAAATTTAACGAGCCAGACATCCTACCCTCCCTACCCACACCCACCATCTCCCAGCACACACCCAAACCCACTCCTAATAAAATAAAACCCAAATATATACCCCAACAACTATTAAGAATGTAAATTACCCCTTGGACAAACACCCGGCAAGATTAAGTACAAGACGCAAAAAACAGGGAAAGACAAGTACACAAGACTTCACTGAGACACTATCGACAGTTCACAAAACACAGCAACACTCTCACAATCCAAAATCACCAGCACACAGCACCAAACACCTCCAACACTCTCCACAGTCACCAGCAGTGTGCTCAAAAGAGAAAGTGAAAGTGCACAGTACTCCTCCAGGAAACAGGAAACATGCTGACATCACTTCCTGTGTGTTTGCAGCCCGTTTTTGACTATGCAGTGAGATTCTGCACGCAAATTGGCCTAGCGGTAATATTCCGTGTTGTTACATGTATTTAGCGATTACTTTTCCATCGCGGTTATGAAAAAATAATCGCGTTAGCGTTAATGCGGCCAAAATTTGGACGCTAAGTGCAAGTTGTTCCGCAGATGAACAGTATTTGATGAAATTTCCTCTCTGACCCCATAAGACACCCTAAAATTCATCTCTGACCCCAAAAGACACCCTAAAAATCATATCTGACCCCAAAAGACATCCTAAAATTCATCTCTGACCCCAAAAGAGTGGAGAGGTGTGGTGCAGCGGCCAGGGCAGCTGACTTCGGAGGACAGGGCTCACGGTTCGATCCCCGGCTCCGGCGGCAGCGCAGCTCAGCACCATGTGACTCTGGGCAATAGCTCACTTAATTTCCACGACGGCCCCCAGCTCCTTGAGACCCGTAAGGGTGAGTAGTTCGCGCTTTACAAATACGGATTTACATTTTTTTTACAAAAGACACCCTAAAATTCATCTCTGACCCCAAAAGACACCCTAAAAATCATATCTGACCACAAAAGATATACCCACCCTCAAAATTACAATTCAACAGTACTTACTGCAAAATGTTTAACTTACACTTGCCAGACAGATGTACTTATGCAGAGAATAAACATGCACACAAGGTTTGGGTGTAGTGATGTTTTATTGCACAAACTGTGCTTATGTGCATTTTGCACAGAAAGAAAAAATGGGATGTCACATTGTGACGTGCGCAGGTGAAGAAATTGTTAATGATTCTGTCCCTTCATGCTGTTCCTGCAGCAGAACCTGTGGGGTGTGCAGCACCAGCCTCATCTTCTTGGTCATCCTGAGGATCATCCGGTGCATCCGGCACTTCAATTCATGGTGCATTGGTGCGGACACATATGTTGTGCAACACACAACATGCCAGTATGATCTTGCACACTATTTCTGGGCTGTACAACAGTCTGCCGCCTGTGATGTCAAGGCACCGGAACCGTGACTTAAGCACGCCAAATGTGCGCTCCACAATGGACCTGGTGTGTCCAAGGGCAACATTATACTGTCTGTGGGCCTGGGTGTTTGTGGCTCGGAGGGGTGTCATCAGCCATGGGGAGAGTGCATATCCTTGATCACCTGAAACATGTAATGGAGAGATGTGTCCATTAGTAATTGTGCCTGCTGTGTTTGCAGAGTTTCTAATTTGTGGTGGGTGATTTGTGCTACTTTGAAAATCCGGTTAGCCATGTGTAGCTTCAGACAGTTGACCAGCATCAATGCAAATTACATTGCCTCCCAGCTGCTCCCCTTACCCCTACCCTATTTAATTGCGGCCGCTGCGCGGTTGCACCACTGGCGCACCAAAGGCAAGCCCGTCTGCGACCGGCCGTGACCCGACCACAACCAGCGCCGGGGACCCTGGATCTCCTACCATCTACCACTACGACTCACCAGCCCTCCTCGCAGTCAACCCCGGAAGAAAGTACAACTGCCAACAGGCCACACTGAACATGACCCACGTCCAGCTCTCCTGCCGCCACTGCCGCCAGACCTTCACCACCGCCCCAGCCGCCGACACCGCCAACGCACTAAGATGCATCCTCCTCAATGTGCGCTCCATGCACAGACACCCTGTGGAAATCTGGAACCTCCGGACACCCTCTCACCTGACGTCATCTTCTTTACAGAAACCTGGACCAACACCTCCTCTGCCCCTGACATCGCCATCGCAATCCCGGACGGATACAAGATCCAGAGAAAGGACCACCCCAACCACCCGGGAGGAGGCCTAACCATTGCGCACAAAAACTCCCTCCGCCTCTCCACCTCCAGCGACACCTTCCCCGCCACCAAACACCTGCACTTCCAGATCCAGACCAGCCCCAAATCAACACTCTGCGGCACCCTCGCCTACATACCCCCTGGACTCCCGGGCCGCTTCGCCCACACCATCACCAACATCATCACACACCACGCCATCACCTCCATGGACTCCATACTCATTGGAGACCTGAACTTCCACCTCAACGACCCCAACGACCCCAACTCCACTACCCTCTGTGAAAAGCTCGCAAACATCGGACTGAAACAACTCTTCACCACACTGACCCACAAGGCAGGACACACCCCGACCCCATCTTCGCAGGTGGAAACAGCGTCCACTTCAGCCACACCACGCAACCCCCATGGACCGACCACCACTGCGTACACTTCCTCGTCGACAAACCCAAGCCACCCAAACCAGCAGCCCACGCCCACAAAGGAACTGGAGCAGAGTCACTGAGGAGCAGCTCAACTCTGCCCTCAACTGCAACACCCCCACCGCTGCAGCCGACGCCAACCGCGCTGCCAGGGAATTCCACACATGGATCTCCAACTGGGCAGACAAACTCGCCCGCTACGCAACTCCGACAGACAGCGCCCCTGAAAAGCCGCCTCGGTCACCACTGATCTCCAAGATGCCAGACTCACCTGCAGACGCCTGGAGAAGAACTGGAGAAACAGCAAGACACCCAAAAACGTCACCACCTACAAGGACACCCAGCTCATACTGTCCCTCACCAAGGAGCCCACCCCCACCAGACTGGACTTACAGGAAGGAATGCAGGAAGTCGTGACCTGGATGAGCAACAGCTGCGTGGAACTCAGCGTGGAGGAGACATAAGTCCTCATCCTCGGAACCACCCCATCGGCATGTAACAACACCTGGTGGGCCACCGCCCTCAGCCGCCCCCGACCCCCACGGACCACCCCAGGAACCTAGGCATCGTACTCAACTCCTCCCTCTCCATGAACCAACAGGTCTACGCCGTCGCCTCCAGCTGCTTCAACACCCTCTGCATCCTCCATGAGACCTTCAAATGGATCCCCCCGAGTCAAGAAAGATGGTCACCCACGCAGTCATTACCAGCAGACTGGACTACGGAAACGCCCTCTATGCCGGCATAGACAAGTCTCTGCTCCGCAAGCTCCAGACTATACAGAACACCGCCGCCAGACTCGGCCTTGTGTTCACACTTTCCTCATAGGTCCTGACCCTCCATCACACCTACTTGGTTCCCACCTCTCCCAGCATTTGCAAATGTGTGACGGAGGGGCAGGACCTTTGAGGAAAGTTTGTCTACAAGGCTACCCTCAGTAATCGCAGTCCCTTGGGTTGTTGGGTATGGTAGGTGGACATGTTACTAGGCATGTTGTATGACATTTGCTACATGCGCATTCTCACATTTGTGAGCTACATGATTGGGGACTTAAGGTGTGTGGTGTGTTCAGTTAGTACTTACCAACAAGCAGTCCATTTCCATATGTGCCATTCTCAAACCGCTGGTTGATGATGGACTGCCGGAAGATGTAGGAATCATGCACACTCCCGGGAAACGTGGCTACGACATTGGTGAACAAGCCCCGGTGGTCCACAATTGCCTGCACATTGATGGAATGTGTGTGCTTCCTGTTCCGGTATATGTGGGCAGTGTCCACTGGAGGCACAAGTAGGACATGTGTGCAGTCAATTGCCCCCAACACATGCGGAAAGCCAGCAATGGCATAGAAGCCTTGCTTGGTGTCAAGCTGTTCCTGCGCAGTGTTGGGGAAGCGTAGGTGCTGTGGTGTCAGGCTGATTATGGCATCCAAGACAGTTGGGAGGAACCTTGATAGGGATGACTGGGAGACTCCCCCAACTCTGGCAGTGGTTGGTTGAAAGCTACCAGAGTCCAACATGTGCAGCACTGCCAGTAGCTTTGTCTGCGGAGGGATGTTGGTTCTCCGCTGTGTTGGTGCCTGCAGCCTGGGGGCTATCTGGGTCAGGATGCAGAGGATGGATGACCTTTTGAGCCTGTAGTGGGCTATTACATCCTCTGGCGTTAGGTCTATGAGGGTGATGCATTGACGATAGACCCGCTGTCTTCTTCGGTGCTGCCTCCATGGTGGTCCTGGGGGCGGTGGCGGTGGTTGTTGTGGTCTTCTTGGTGCTCCGAGCTGCATAAGTAGTACCTCCATGGCATCAGTAGGTTAGCAAATGAGCCTCTGGGCTAGGCTCCCTTATGTACTGTTTTTTATCACCATTTTTAAAGACCACCTTTTTTCTGGTCTTAAGAACCAGCCGCTAACGGACCTTAGCGGCTGTTTTTTTAACGTATCGCCGGAATGGGCGATCATTGTAAATATCGCAAAGTGCGGTTAGCGGCTGTTTTTGCATGGGAATGCCTACCTTGCATCTCATTTTCGTTAGTTATCGCTAACAGAAGTGGCGATCGGAAAAAGACGATTTCGCCAGAAAAATGTCGCTAACCGCGGTTAGCGTCAACTTGTAAATATTGCGATAAAAAAAGCAACCGTAATGTCAAAAAATTGACGCTACGACGGGGTTAATTCCTTGTACATATGCCCCACAGTATTCTGGCCTTGATGCACTGTTCTCCACAATCACCTCTCTCACCAGATAGTGGTTGCACCACTAATTTGCAATTTTTCACCCTTCCATGGTGATGCCCTTCAATCCTTAAATGAGTTGAGGGTTTTTCCAATGGAAGTACCCTCCTCAACTTCCCCTTATCTGCAGCATGGGCTCCTTGCTTCAACACTTAGCCTTCTGACATGGTGTGAGACCAGGAACACTAAAAAGCCTGGTCTTGACCACAAGGTCTACTCTCCTGACTGCATGAAGGACACACAACCATATGTAAAGAGCTTGCAGAACATCAGCAATCCAGACTTTCTGTGCTTAAGCCACCTAGTGACCCTACTGCATGTTTCTTCTTCACTCGTGGTATCCATTGGTCCTTGTCTGACAGCAAGCCTCACAAAAAGCCCATGAACAAACATAGGAATACTTGTGGTCAGCTTCAAGACACTTCCCTCACAGCTGCTATTAAGCTCCATCTAAGGCACCCATGGCCGAGCCAGGTGCTGGAACGAGTGTAGTCCCTTTTTTTTGTTGCTTGATCTACTGAACTTCTTAGGCAGGCTGCGTCCCTGGCAAAGCATGGCCATGTTAGGATGATCAAACACACACCCAAAGACACACATGTTCAATTGAATATTATCACTGTGAGGTCCTAAAAATTGAGGCTTAAGTTAAAAAAAAACTATTCCATGAATATAGTAAATACCTGTTTTACTGATTTTGTTTATTCTTTTAGTCTATTGCTGAAAATAGAGTTCTATGTCATAATGTGCTGAGTATCGTAAGACACAACTATCTAAAAACCAGTCCTATTATTCTTCAGGAAAAAGCACATCACATGTGAATTGACCCTCACAATGTGCAAAATAATTTGATTCCATGTGTTACTGGCTGGAAGTGTTCTGGAGGGTATGGCATTTTGTTGTGTTTTGATTGTATGTGTGTGCGCTTGTAAGCGTGTGTGTGAATATGTGCGAGTGAATGTGTGTGTGTGAATGCGTATGTGTGAAAGTGTGTGTGTGTATGTATGTAGCTGACTACTGCCTCACTGGGAATGATTTGCTTCGCCAGTCAGATAAAACACAGGCAAAATTTGGATGACGCACCAAAGATGGCAGCCACCAGCAGTTAAGTCTGGCAACACACATCCTATATCAGACACGAGAGGATGGAACATGGACGGGGCCGAATATCACTAAAACCAGAAAGTCCAAACTCTAATTTCTCGCCTTCTTTTTTGCCATAACATATGTTATAAATCTATATAACCCTATCCTGACATGAAATACCACTGTTTTATTCTTCATGCAGAAGCAATTGTGTCTGCAAACTAGTAATTGACTTCTACACTGCAGTTCTTGTTTACTCATTGACCATATGTATTTTCTTGCTAACTTACAGCCCACAACAAAAGGCATATAATGTAAAAGGTGTTTTTATGTTTTGCATGGATACAGTTTAAGCTGTATTGCCAGATCCCTTGAAAGCAATACAGAATAATACATAAAAAATAATACATACACATACATAAAGGGACTTGAGTCAGCCATTTTCAGCCATTACATTCACATTCTGGTTCAGCATACAGTTAACATACATATGTAGAGAGGACATTGGGCACTAGCTTTGTTGTCAGGGTCTTTGTTGGGCTCAAAGTACATAGTATATAGCGAACAACAGTGGTCCACTGTAACCTATTTACAAAAATATTATTTTATAAATTGATAGATGCAGCTTCTATGCACAATGGAGACATTCATCAGTATACACAATTAGAAATTTAGGAACATAATCCAGAATTATTGAAACCAACTATTACAATAAGGTACTTTGTACAATTTTTCAGAAGATTAATAATAATCAAAAATATATATATATTTTAAATTACATGAGTAAATGCATATAAAAAGGAAGTATTCATATGACTCATGACTCCGAAGTTATGTTACAGGAGTGGGATCAATCAGGGTCTTTATTGTGTCTGTAGTCGATGCAGTTTAGACCACTACTTAATCTAAGGTCATCATCAGGATAGGAATGAACATTTGAACACAAGTATGCGGGGCAAGTAATCCTGGTAGGTAGGAGTAGAGTGGTAAGGCCCAGAAGTTGGCTCGAGGTGCCATTGATATAAATCTCTAAGAACCTTGGGTTGGTGCTCCTAATGAGTAAGAGAAAACCAAACCAATTGGATTCAGCGTCAGACTTAGTAGGCCTGTAGAAATTATCTCCAAGTTGTAGGGGTATTACCAATTCACCACAGCTAGGGAAGACATGCAGTGAGGTGCTCATTCAGGATTGCCATACAAATACATGCACAATTCAATATTACTCTTTTTCAAACCTTCCTAAAAATACTTGAGTATTCATAACTTCTCCCAAAATATGCCAACATTAGAGTTAGAATAGTAAATAAGCCTCCTCGAAATTTTCTAGGACTGGAGTTAGAATAGTAAATTTGACCTACCAGTGTCCACCACGCCCACTGCTGCTCTGAGTATTTGGTGTGTCATATTTTATGTGACAGCATTTGCCTACATTTGTGTGAGTGCATACTGGGAAGGGACCACCACTCAAGAAGCAAGTTATCCATTATTTATTTGCCCACATACGCGAAAATATATAGTTCAAGTAGCCTACCATGTATATCTTTTTTTAGAGTAGCAATTCTGCTGATACTTTATTTTAAACAATGTTCAACAGTGCATCTGGAAAGCATCATTCCAATAAACAGCTGTTTTGCTTTTAAGACAGAGTGAAAGTAAAGCTGGTGTTAGATGTCATTTACACACTAAAGGCATGATCTACAGTTTGGCAGACAGGACAGTTCTTCAAAAACATTACGGAGTACTCTGTCTGCCAAACCCTACTTAGAGTTGGATGGACCATTGGCTTTCCATTGGCAGTGCCCTCGTTGGCTCAGTCAAGAAAGCTTACTCCAACAGCTTGGCTGAGTGTATGATACCGTTCTCCCTTTTTTGGGTGGTTGTGACGTCCTTCTCTTCTGTCCATCACCGCCAGGGAAAACTTGGCAGTGACAAACATAAAATTAGAAATAATGGCTCTGAAGCCCAAGAAAAAACCTCCCTGGTTGGGGGCCATTATCTATCCCACTTTGGGAGGTTGTTTTTGAAACACAAAACATTTATTGAATGGTCAATAAAAACAACAGCAGCTGTCCACCAAATGTTTGGTACCTTCAAAGGAACCACTGTGGAGGGATTTTCTCTAAAGGTACAGACATCACCGGTGGAATGATGTTGATCTATAAATATGGTAGTCTTCGGTCCATCAGAGTGGTGGTCGTAATATCCTCTGCCACCCTTACGGACAGAGTAACAACTGTCATGCTTTAAATTAGACCCTATATTTCTCATAGTCTGCATACATTTCTGTAGTCTATTAGAAACAACTGATTTTTTTTTAGTTTTGCTTTCCTTCTTGCATGTGCATGTTTTCAGTGAAAAGCAGTACTCTGAGTATTGTAACCTTCATGCATTTCAGCAAACAATTTATCTTTTTATCTACATCCTCCTTGTGCCCATGAAAATAATTCCAGATATGTTTTTCTCTAACCATTGTCTTGTCTATTGCTGACAGCATGTTATCTGATCTATTTATTATAATATATTATTAATTGGAAAATGCAACACCTTGCCAATATTGCTTTCGGGATATCTATTTTATCAGTATTGATTAAATGCATTTATAGAAAATGCCCCACAATGGTACACAAGTACACAACAGTAGCCATGTTCTTGGCAATATACACTATAGTTTTTCATACTTACTTATATTTATGCGTACTCCTACTTTCTCCTACTTTTTGCTAATCTTACATACTCCTCTTACTCCTTGTAGGAAAATCCTCTTTTTGTATTGTCACTCATATTTTTATGGACTAATGATGCTGTTGTTTTGACTCTGTGCACTGGGGCACTGCTAACCAGGCTTCAGTGCATGTACTCTAACCCCTAAAGAATGTTGAAATTGGCTACACTCCTGATTGGCATATTTAACTTACCCATAAGTTCCTAGTATATGGTACAAAAGTGTACCCAGGGCCTGTAATGTTGCTAGTTGACTGCAGCATATATTGTGCCATCAATAAACTGGCAATGCAACGCATGTCTCCAGGCCTGCCCCTGCAGCCTAGATGTGCAGTTTTGAAACTGCCAATTCAGCCTGGCAAAATGCACTTTTTACTCAGCCTAAACTTTCCTTTTTAATACTTATAAGTCCCCCCTAAAGTAGACACTGCATGCCCATAAGGCAGGTTGTATGTTTTTTTTAAAAGTAGGACATTGGTACTTATGCTTTACATGTGCTGGCGGTAAAGAAATCTCCAGTCTTTTTTCACTGTAGCAAGGCTGGCCCTCCCATAGGAAGGCACTGGCTTACATTAAAACACCTTATGATGCTTAAATTCAGTGTAGAAATAGCTATAGAACAATGATTCAAGGACTCATTTCAATAGCAATTTAAAATCCAACTTGATGGTCAAGTAGGATTTTATGTCACTATTTTGAAAATGACACTTTGGAAAGTTGTTGTTTTCCTGTTTCAGCCAAAAGTGGCTTTTGTGCCAGTGTTCAGTGTCGCCTAACTGTTGATGCCTCCCCTGTGGTAAAATGTTTATTGCTCCCAGACAGTGGACAAAGGGCTTATGTGTGAGGAGATGTTTTCTCCGGATCACTGACAAAATATCGGCGGACCGAATATCGAGGTAGCAAAATATCGAGGCAAAAATATCGAAGTCAAGAATATTGACATCCTATCTACATCATGGTAAGTACAAAAATATCGAAAAAAAATATCGATGTCAAAAATATATTTGTAAAAAATATCGTTTTTTTTATGTTAAAAAAATAATGTAAAATAAAGTAAATAATACATAGAATTAAAAGAAACATAGTTAAAAATATTAAAACATGTTTAAAAATAATAACTAATACATATAATGTTAAAATAAATTAAACATATACATATACAAAATAATATATATACTTACTCCACAGAGTGCAACAGTAGGGAAAGTGTTGGATAGCGTAAGGGTAAATATTACTATTCCAACTACAGAGAGTGCAACAGTAGGGAAAGTGTTGGATAGTGTAGGGGTAAAAATTACTATCCCCACTCCAAAGAGTGCAACAGTAGGGAAAGTGTTGGATAGCGTAGGGGTAAAAATAGCTATTCCCACTCCAGAGAGTGCAACAGTAGGGAAAGTGTTGGATAGCGTAGGGGTAAAAATTACTATTCCCACTCCAGTGAGTGCAACAGTAGGGAAAGTGTTGGATAGCGTAGGGGTAAAAATTACTATTCCCACTCCAGTGAGTGCAACAGTAGGTAAAGTGTTGGATAGCGTAGAGGTAAAACTTACTATTCCCACTCCAGTGTTGGATAGCGTAGGGGTTAAAAATAACATACTTATAAATATATATATTTTTTTATTAAATAATGATTTATTAATAAATTAACAATAAATTAATTAAAAATACCAATACATTTAAATTAATAATTACTTTAATAACATTAAATTACTTCCCACCCTATTCCCCAATAAACACACAACCCACTCCGCATAAAATTTCACACAATTAATTTAATTATCAATTAATACATTAATAAAAAGTAATTACCAATTAATAATTAATTAACAATAAATTAAATATCAATACCAATAAATAATAATTATTAAAAATTAATTACCAATTAATAATTAATTAACAATACATTATTTATCAATACCAATTAATAATAATGAATAAAAATTAGTTACCAATTAATAATTAATTAACAATACATTATTTATCAATACCCAAAAATAAAAATTAATAATTACTTAATTACAATTAAATTACTTCCCACCCTATTCCCCTATAAACCCACAACCCGCTCCAATAATAAATTAATACAATTAATATAATTATCAATTAATCAATTGATAAAAATTAATTACCGATTAATAATTAATTAGCAATAAATTAATTATCAATACCAATAAATGAAAATGTATGACTTAATTACAATTAAATTACTTCCCACCCTATTCCCCTATAAACCCACAACCCACTACAGAACTAAAACGCAAAATTTAATTAAAAATAATTAATAATTCCTAAAAATTATTATTTAATTTACTATAATTAAATTAATTCCCACCCTATTCCCCTATAAACCCACAACCCCCTACGGTACTAAAACGCATAATTTACTTTAAAAAAAATTACTAACTTCTACAAAATTTATACATATATTTTAAAAAACAGTACAATACTTAAAAAAAAATATAGAACATACATATAAAATACATACTAAAATACATAACACTAATATAAACATCGATATTATTAACATCGATATTTTTGCTATCGATATCACTAACTTCGATATTAACAAAAACGATATTTCTTACCTTCAGGTCGATATTCTGGTCGTTGATATTCTTGATGTCGATATTCTGTCCCCACGATATTTAAAACTCGATATTAATGTACGTCGATATTAAAACCTCGATATTATGTCTGTGCACCGTTTTCTCCCTGACAGGATGGCTATCTTGGCTGCGCCCAGGAACTTAATTAACTTCAATTATATTGTCATGTATTCAGCTAGGCAGCAATCCCAGTGGGAATTGAGTTGCCCCCAAACTGTTTTGGAGTGACCAAAAGGGAGGGTTTGCCCAATATCATAAGATGTAGTGCTGTGCAATCATGCACGTTAAATGTACCTGCTGAGTGTATGTGTGCCTGTGAATGATACAATACAGGGAAAATGCAGTATTGTGCAGTGTGTGTGTTAGATGCATGTGCTGGGTGTTTGTGTGCCTGTGAAGAGTACAATACATGGAGAACTCTGGGTTCCATTGTGGGAGACACAGTGCTGCATGGTGAAACATGAGGAGAGGAGGTTGAGGAATCCCCCCAACAGATTTGTGTATTGCAGCATTCCTGTACGCTAGGTGGGGCACACTGGAGAAGGGACAGCCAGGCCTCACCTGCACACTTCAAAGGGGCTCTTTGATTCAGAGAAGAGGTCATGAGGAAGGAATCTGTGCACATCTCAGGAAGAAGATGGGGCTGATAAGGGAATCATAAGGAATAGAGCTAGGTGCCCAAGATTAACATTTTTATACACATATCAAAGTGGCTGACATTCAGGTGTGAACTCTAATCACTCCCACGGCCTGTGTTTTGGGGCTATCAGCTTTGGAGTCGCTCCTGCTGTGAGACAGGCTACTTTTCAAGAAAAGGAGGGAGCAGAGGAGTTGACACGTTAGAATTTACGTAACTGTGATACAATTAAACAGCCTGATAGGTATCATTATTCTGTTTTACGTAAGACGAGGCAAGCAAAGACACGGAGTACGTGAAACCAAAAAAGTGCTTGCAATGCTCTTCTGATTACATCATAAATAAGGAAGAGAAACTTCCTCAATAATTTAAAAAGAGGAAGGTGGCAGGAATTTCCACTAAATAAGCCACAAATACGGAGTACATTTTTCTCAACAAGACGTGGGTGAAAACACTGCTCAACAGCGCAGGAAAGGTCACGCTAGTTCGCCAGAATCTTCAAGAGTTTCTGGTGGTGAGACCGACTAACAACTTTATACAAGTTGAAACACCAGATTGGAGGCTCCAGACAGACTATATGATTTGGACACCCAAATCGAGGTTAATATAAGTATTAAAGTAATATTTTGGGATAATTTGACACATTCTTATGACATTTTTTTGGCTGAGGTAGATTGGTTACCTGAGTTTGTTACAAATGTTCCACAAGAAGAGGATGTAATATCGCCATACTTTTCAGTTCTTGTTCCTGAAGAAGTTAAAAAAGCATATGCTGCAGAGTGGGCTCTAGCACAAGTCCCAGCATTATATTGCAATCAAGATGGCGGGGATAGGGATTCTCCTTATCACATTATACCTATAGGGTCCAGCCCGAAAGTGCAACCACAATATCCTATTAAGCATGAAGCTAAACGCCCTGTTAGGGAAATTCTAACACAATTAGAATATCAAGGCGTAATTGGGCCTTGTATCTTTCCTATGAATAATCCTCTATTTCCAGTAACTAAACCAGATCAATCCTACTGTATAGTCTTAGACTATAGACACTTAAATAGTCATACACTGACTTTTACCATACAAGATTCCTACAGTACAGCATTAATGACAGTTGCGGCTGCCGCGATACTGAAGTGGGGGGGGAGCGGGACGAGGGAATAATAATTTTTAAAAAGTACCTGCCCACCTCGGTCCACTTCTCTGGCTCTCAAATCCCAGCATGCACTGGGGCACAGGCTCCCCACCCAATCCCATGCTATGGCAGCAGCACCAGGATTGGTCTGAGCAGCGTGGTTTGCTGCTCAGACAGTGCCTAGGCACCTGTGACGTTTCTCCAACCCGGCTGTGCAACACAGCTGGGTTGGAGAAACCTAACTGCACATGTCTGTTTGGCCGGCCTAAGACGGCCGGCCAAACAGACATGTGCAAGTACAGTGCGCCTATCACTCCTCCTTGCTATGCCTGGCCCCGCCCCTCCCTACACTGCTGGCATTGGCTCAGTCAGCAGTCATTTTATTTTTCGATAGACTGCTGACTGACTGACCAGTGGGGCGATGCTCCTCCACCATTATGGAGGAGCCGCCCCTGATTAATGAACAATATCGTTTGCAAAAAATACAAAACTACACTGGATATTTCCAATGGCTTTTTCTGTCAAAAATATAGCACCTGAAAGCAGAGATTTGATAATGTTCACCACATTAGGCAATCAAAAAAGATTTTGTAGTTTGCCTCTAGGGTATAAGAACATTCCTGGTCTGTTTGCTGCTCGAGTGACGTCAATTGTACAAGAAATTGACTCAGAAGCGCTGTCTAACTTAGACGACATTTACAGCACATATGATGATTTCAATACACATCTGGTCAGAGTGGATCGCATAGTTCTAGGATTTGCAGACCACGGCTACAAATTCAATGTTCCTAAATCAAATATTGCATTTGTTAGTGTCCTGCTCTTAGGATACAAATTATTAAATGAAGGCAGAAGCCTTGCAACACACTTCTAAGTGTGCCCTATTGCTACCCCCAAATACATGCTACAATAACTTTTAGGCTTTCTAAATTTTGGTAATACATACATACCAGATTATGCACAACTGGTCAAACCATTGTATGATTTAATTCCTCCTGATTTTTCAAATAAATATTGGACTACAGAACTTGCAAACATTCTCAGAACATTGCAAACAGACATGCTTGTATCAACACACTTACACGCTAGTGTAAACATCACTAATTTAGTTATCCACATATTTGTGGGGTCTACAGGCTACACATATGTCACCTTTAATGAAGATGATAATTGTGCCAATTGCATATAAATGGCATTTATACCCTAATGCTGAAATGCATTTTGCATCTACAGAAACAATTTTGACTGCAGTCCAAACAGCTGCTCTAAAGGAACGTTGATTGGCTCAGGAGAAACGCATAATTCTAGTGTCTCCCATTCCAGCCCTGGAGGCTGTTGCAAAGGTGAGTGTTCCTAATACAAAAGCTTTACATTCACATTGGGTTCAATGGTCAACTTCCTTAACAGCTACTGATTTAGATTATATATTTGGCCCTACATTGAGAACACAGGAATTTTGCCAATATGAACAAGAATCTGTCTGATGAAATCTTGCCTCTAGATCAGTATGATTTTATAAAATATACTGATGGTTCAGCCCAGCCAGTGGTTGGTACTAAACAAAAATACTCTGCTGCCTGCGCAGCAGTAAATGGTCTCATGAAAGATGGAGAATGTCAGGCACAAAAAATATATACAGAAACTTTTGGCGACTGTAACGCACACCTGGCTGAATTTAAAGCTTTGATTCTGGCACTGCAGAATACAGATTCTGAATTCCTGACAGTCAAAATGTGTGATTCTTATTACTGCGCCCAGTCCTTTAATGAAAATTTACATCATTGGCTCTTCAATAGATTCAGAAACTCTAAAGGTAATACTATCAAGCATAAGTCGCTTTGGCGAAAGGTGGCAGCTCTTAAAGATGCTTTGCCACAGGGTCATGTTATACACACAATAAGTCAACAGCGTGTCAGAGTGCACGGTGTAGGGAATTAGCTGGCAGATGAAGCTGCCAAAGCGGTGGCTCAGACTGTCAAAGTAACTGCAATTACTCGTTCACATACAAGCATAGACTGCTTCGGCTAGTGGAACGCCCTTACCTAAAAGCTATCCTATCTGTTGAGTTCTCAAAATATTCCCTTTGCCCGCATTCCCGGGGTGGGTTATCGAGTGATACCCATCCAGGGCCGCAGGCTAGAACTAAGAATAGCTGCACATGAAGGTGTAGCATCTGCCCATGCTGGTGTGGCAGCTATGGTTTCACATTACAGAAATGCTACTGGTGGCAGGTTCTTTATAAACAGACTAAGCATTATGTCCTCTGCGGTGACATTTGTCGAAAAATTGAAGCACTACCATGGCACTCCCACTGCACACACCCCCTCATTGCAGACCACTCAATACGGACGGACGTTTAAATTTATTTTATAGGCTGTTAATTTGTGTTCTCGATTCTATGGGTATGGCCACAGCGAGCTGTTATTTAACATTTGCAAGTCTTCATCGGTACATATGCAGTAACGGCATTCCACTCGGACCATGGACCGGCTTTCGCCTCTAAGGCACTATGGGAACCCTGAGTGTTGCTGTGCATTATCCCGCCCCTACCATCCTGTGGGAAATTTGATAGTGGAATGGCAGAACCGTGACTTAAGGAAGTCCCTAACAGCTAGGATATTAGGTTCAGGTCGTAGTTGGATCCATCACCTGTATGGAATCCAGAGAGCTTTAAAAAATCTACCTAGAAGATCTTTGGGTGGTCAGACCCCATATGAGGTCCTGTTCGAGGTCCAAATGTATGTTCCAGATCTTAATAACGCTGGCAGAGTGGCGACATCAATGAATATTTTGCAGTCTTACAGGAAAACAAGATTCCCCAGAATGAGCGCTCAAATATAGATTCTAAGGGGCATATGTACAAGGAGTTAACGCCGCCTTAGCGGTACTTTTCCGACGGTTTTGCGGCTGTTTGCGGCGATATTTTTATCGCCATATTTACAAGCTGCCGCTAACCTCTGTTAGTGGTAGTTTTTAGGCGAAAGCGTCCATTGCAAAGATCGCTACTTCTGTTAGCGATAATCATATGCAAGAGAGGCGTTCCCGTGCAAAAACGGCCGCTAACCCCACTTTGCGATATTTACAAGGGGATTCCTGAACATCGGCGGACCCAAAAAACAGCCGCTAACCGCAGTTAGAGGCATTTTTTAGAGCCAAGAAAATAGCTGGTCTTAAAAATGGAGATAAACCTTGGCACTCATTTCAGCAGGTTTTGGTGCTGGACAGCGCTGCAAGCAATGTTGCTGCGCTGCCCTGCGACAAAACCACAGGGCAGGAATGCGCACCATCAATGAGATAATGCACATTCCTGGGCCTCAGTCAGGAAAAGTGTTGCAGCGCTGCGACAAGACAGCGTTGCAACACTTTTCACTACCCCATTCTTGCGACACCACGGATGCGCTGTACTCTCTGGACAGCGCTCCATGACGCAAGTAATGACAGATACGTCTGGAATCCTGACGTATCTGTCTGCGCTAAAGTCACGCATTGCTGCAATCATGTCACAACCATGACGCTAACTCCAGCAATGCATGGGGCTAGCCTATCCCTGTGACACTGTGTCACCCTCACGCCTGCCATCAGGCAGGCGGAAGGTACTGACGCAGTGCCGTTCTTGAGGGGTGCCCGGGTGTCGGAGTAGTTGGAGTCATCGTTTGTAAGCGTTGGCGGAGTGGTGGTGCGGAGGGAGTTGACGAGACGTTCTTCGGTGGCCTTGATCCAGCTGCCAGGGGGGGCAATGATGGCGGTGGTGTCCGGTGGGCATGGTGAAGACGTGACTTATACAAGGATGGTCGGTCCAGGAGAGTCCGGTGTTGTGGCTGTATTAGAAGTTCACGCTGGCGGAGGAGATGTGCTCGACCGTGTGTCCTGCTATGTGGCTTGTTGCGGTGCTTGCGTCTGATGTTGGGGACCTTCCCCAGGAGGGGGTGGTGTTCTGGTCACTGGTGTTGTCCAGGTGGTACTTGAGTTCACCGAGTAAGATGTCGTCGGTGGATGGGAGAGCCTGGGGTGCAATGAGGTCTACAATGGTATCGGAGATTGGGGGCCATGGCCCGGGGGGCCTGCACATGAGGGTGCCGCAGAGGATGGGCTTGGGGTTGGTCCGGATCTGGGAGTTGAGGTGGTCCATGGTCACCGTTGGGTCATTAGAGTGCGTGGTCAGTCGGAGTGTGCTTCTGTAGGTGATGGCAATGCCTCCTCCTTGACAGTTGGGGTGGTCCTTGCGGGTGATTCAGTAGCCGTCAGTGATGGCGATGTCCGGTCCGGAGCAGAGGTTGGCCCTGGCAGGCGAGGTGGCGTCCAGGGTTGATGGCGAGGAGGGTGCTGGCGTCGTAGCGGTGGAGTGTCAAAGAGGAAGGGTCCTTGGTGCTGAGCGCGGTCCAGGGGCAGACGGACGCAGACGGGCTTGCCTATGGCTTGCCTTTGGCATGGGAGACATCCATTACAATGCAGGCATTAAATCGTAATGCCTTTACAATGCAACTCCAACAACGCAGGTGCCATTACATCGCATTCGATTACAACGCATTGTGAGGTCAGTAATGGGGTAATTATACGTTTTTCGGGTGGGTATGGGTTTCGGGTGTCGGAGTTGAAATTTGGGGTGTATTGTGGGTTCAAATTTGAAAAATGGTGTGTGTTTTGTGGTCAAATATGGGATTTGGGGTGTGTTTTGTTTTCAAATGTGGAATTTGGGGTGTGTTTTGGGGTCAATTATGAAAAAGTGGGTGCGTTTTGGGGTCAATTATGAAAAAGTGGGTGTGTTTTGGGGTCAATTATGAAAATGTGGGTGTACATTTGGGTCAAATGTGAAATTTGGGGTGTGCATTTGGGTCAATTGTGATTTTTAGGGTGTGTTTTGGGGGCTAAAAAATTAATTTTAGGGTTCACGGTTTGGTTTGGGGTGCAATGGTTAGTTTTAGGGTTGCACTAATAGTAATTTTTACATCTCCGCCATGGAACACCTTCCCTACTGTTGCAATATGCCTAGTATTAGTATGCCTTGTAATGGAATGCGTTGTAACTGTATGCGTCGTAACTTCATATATACCTTTGGCACACCAGTGGTATGCCTGCTGCGCATGGGCGCATAGCGGCTGCCATTGAGAAGTGCTGCGGGGAGGACTGGACAGCTGGGAGGTGGCAAACGCCAGGAAGAACACTGGATGGGGCATGGATGCGGGGGTGTGTGTGTGAGCGGATGCTGTAAATATTTTGATGAGGTAATACTTACCTCGAGGCCGGCTCCCGTGTCTTTGTAGCTACTGCTCTCCTGAGTCTGCTTCCAGGAACAGGAAGTAGGCAGCCAGGCTCCCTCCCCTGAGCCAATCACAAAGCTGCGATGCAGCGTTGGGATTGGTCAATGGCGCCGGGACAAGGCATGCAGCCAGGGGCTGGAGGGGTGGGCATGTTCTCCATGTAGGCTGTGATGCAGCCTGCATTGTGAACAGGACAGTGCGCATGACTGCTTTGGGCGGCCTGAGCGGGCCGACCAAACAGTCATTGCGCACTTGAGTCTGCATGCCAATCCGCCCCTGCCCTGCTCCGTGATTGGAGCAGCCCTACCCACCCTCCCGCCCGCAAAGGAGACATAGCACGATTACATCAGGAAGTTATCATTATGTGATGATTTTTCCTCTTCTTGCACTGCTTGGAAGCAGTGGGGCGACGCTCTTCCGCCATTGCGGATGAGCCGCCACTGGGGGTGTGTCATCTACAGGTGCTAGGCCTGGGCGACTCGACCCCCGGGCCTCCTCCGCTGCGCGTCCCACCGTCTCCTTACCTGGACATTGACACCGTGGTGCTATCTACTGCACTCTCTCCAAATCGGTGACTCAGCCAGCAGGAGCCTCAGCCAGGTGAGATTTCACAAGCCTGGGTACAGCAGTCACCGCCAAGTCCGCTGGTGAACCTCCCAATGCAGTTGATGCAGCAGGGCCCCCTTAGGCATGAAGTTGCAGCGCTCCCGCCACACAAGTTCAGCGCAGCTCAGGGGCCTCACCCTCCACAGCGTCCGGCCAGCCCAACATCATCCGGCCTATGATGCAGAGAGGCGCCGCCCACCGTTGGTAATCCCCTCCGTGCACCCGGTGTAGTGGTGGCTTGTAGTATGCAATTCAGACCTCCCTACATTGGTGCACAGGAGCACCTCTACCATTCACAGCTCCAAGGGGCGCAAGGCGGTCTTCTAACGCAGCAACGTGTCTCCATGCGACCTGCCAGACTTCACCACCAGGTACGGGCGATCGTCACGCATCAATGTCTACCGACTCCACAGCTCCTCCGCATCCCACTCCAGGCTCCAGATGCAGGTCCAGCGTGACATCCGTGCTCCAGACGCAGGTCCAGCGCGCCATCCGTGCTCCAGACGCAGGTCCAGCGCGCCATCCGGGCTCCAGACGCAGGTCCAGCGCGCCATCCGTGCTTCAGACGCAGGTCCAGCGCGCCATCCGGGCTCCAGACGCAGGTCCAGCGCACCATCCGGGCTCTCATCCTGGTCATCCTGGATGTTGGGTGGCTTGAGGTGGTTGTTGATGTGTGCTGCACTTGGCCCTGGCTGCTCCATTCAGCATTTCATTGATTTTCCTATTGGTGGTCGACTGATAGGCTATTTTTCCCATTAGCGGCAAAAAAACCTCACGTTGGGCTGACTAACGTGAGTTTTTTTGCCGCTAATGGGCCTTTCGCTAGTGTTCGCCCGCTAACGCCGGAATTCCTATCGCTGTCACGCTAATGTTAGCGGCTGTTTTCGCTTCTCTCCCTGGAACTATCGCCATGTAGCGATGGCTTGTAAATACGCCAATAACATGGTGATAGTTTTCAGCGGTACACGGCGGTAAGAAAACTGCCGCTAACTAGCGGTAGTTTTCGCCAGTCCTTGTACATATGGCCCTAAATGTTCTGCCACCGATGAAGTGAAGGAGCAAACAGTGACTTCTGGCTGGATTCCTAAAGTTGGCGATTTAGTTTAGGAGAAGATTACAGTGAAGAAAGAATTCATCCTGTCCTACAGAGCTCCGGTGCCTGTCTTTACTGTTCATGGTACTCGAACTGTGATTTTGAACCGTTTGCTGATTGTGAATAGAAACAGCAAGTTTCCATTGAGTTGACCAAGTTACACCATGCAGCCGATTCTTTATAGTAGGCCACAAGGGTATCTGGGTAGCTCCTTTTCTCCTCTCCCTACCCTGAAAGAGATTGCTCTACATGCATTAAGCAGTCCTAATCTTAGTACTCCCTGGCGGGGACATCAGGTGCCGAACTTTCCTTGGTGCCTGTTACCAGTGACATTTTTATGTCTCTGCCATGCAACACCTTCCCTACTGTTACAATATGTCTAGTATTAGTATGCATTGTAATGGAATGCAATGTAATGGTATGCGGTGTAACTTCATATATATCTTTGGCACACCAGTGGTACGCCCGCTGCGCTTGGGCACACAGCGTCCGCAATTGAGAAGTGCTGCGGGGGGGACTGGACAGCTGGGAGGTGGCAAACGCCGGGAAGAACACTGGATGGGGCGTGGATGCGGGTGTGTGTGTGTGAGCAAGTGTTGTAAATATTTTGATGAGGGAATACTTACCTCGAGGCCGGGTCCCGTGTCTTCGTTGCTCCTGCTCTCCTGAGTCTGCTTCCAGGAACAGGAAGTAGGCAGCCAGGCTCCCTCCCCTGAGCCAATCACAACGCTGCGATGCGGCGTTGGGATTGGTCAATGGCGCCGGGACAAGGCATGCAGCCAGGGGCTGGAGGGGTGGGCATGTTCTCCATGTAGGCTGTCATGCAGCCTGCATTGCGAACAGGACAGTGCGCATGATTGCTTTGGGTGGCCTGAGCGGGCAGACCAAACAGTCATTGCGCACTTGAGTGGGCATGCCAATCCGCCCCTGCCCTGCTCCGTGATTGGAGCAGCCCTACCCACCCTCCCGCCCGCAAAGGAAATATAGTACGATAACATCAGGAAGTTCTCATCATGTGATGATTTTTACTCTCCTTGCACAGCTTGTAAGCAGTGGGGCGACGCTCTTCCACCATAGCGGATGAGCCGCCACTGGGGGTGCGTCATTTACAGGTGCTAGGCCTGGGCGACTTAACCCCCGGGCCTCCTCCGCTGCGCGTTCCACCTTCTCCTTACCTGGACATTGACACCGTGGCACTATCCGCTGCACTCTCTCCAAATCGGTGATTCAGCCAGCAGGAGCCTCAGCCAGGTGGGATTTCACAAGCCTGGGTACAGCAGTCGCCGCCAAGTCCGCCGGTGAACCTCCCAATGCAGTTGATGCAGCAGGGCCCCCTTAGGCGTGAAGTTGCAGCGCTCCCGCCACACAAGTTCAGCGCAGCTCAGGGGCCTCACCCTCCACAGCGTCCGACCAGCCCAACATCATCCGGCCTATGATGCAGAGAGGCGCCGCCCACCGTTGGTAATCCCCTCCGTGCACCCCGGTGTAGTGGTAGCTCGTAGTATGCAATGCAGACCTCCCTATGTAGGTGCACAGGAGCACCTCTACCATTCACAGCTCCAAGGGGCGCAAGGCGGTCTTCTAACGCAGGTCAGCAACATGTCTCCATGCGACCTGCCAGACTTCACCACCAGGTACGGGCGATCGTCACGCATCAATGTCTACCGCCACGGCTCATCGACTCCACAGCTCCTCCGCATCCCACTCCAGGCTCCAGACGCAGGTCCAGCGCGCCATCCGGGCTTCAGGCACAGGTCCAGCGCGCCATCCGTGCTCCAGACGCAGGTCCAGCGTGGCGTCCAGGCTCCTGGCGCAGGTCCAGCGTGGCATCCAGGCTCCTGACGCAGGTCCAGCGCGGCATTCAGGCTCCTGACGCAGGTCCAGCGCGGCATCCAGGCTCCAGACGCAGGTCCAGCGCGGCATCCAGGCTCCAGACGCAGGTCCAGTGCAGCATCCAGGCTCATGACACGGGTCCAGCGCTGCATCCAGGCTCCAGACGCAGGTCCAGCGCGGCATCCAGGCTCCAGACGCAGGTCCAGCGCGGCATCCAGGCTCTCAACGCAGGTCCTGCGTGGCATCCAGGCTTTCATCCTGGTCATCCTGGATGTTGGGTGGCTTGAGGGGGTTGTTGATGTGTGCTGCACTTGGCCCTGGCTGCTCCATTCTGCATTTTATTGAATTTTTGGCCTATTTCCTATTGGAGGTCGACTGATAGGCTATTTTTCCCATTAGCGTCAAAAAAGCTCACGTTGGGCTGACTAACGCAAGTTTTTTTGCCGCTAATGGGCCTTTCGTTAGTTTTCGCCCGCTAACGCCGGAATTCCTATCGCCATCACGCTAATGTTAGCGGCAGTTTTCGCCGCCGCTCCCTGGAACTATCGCCATATAGCGACGGCTTGTAAATATGCCGCTAACATGGCGATAGTGTTCAGCGGTACTCGGCGATAAGAAACTGCCACTAACTAGCGTTAGCGGTAGTTTTCGCCAGTCCTTGTACATATGGCCCATGGTTTCTTCCTTTCGATTACAAATGCGTGAATGGAGACAGGGAGGTATTTCTTAGTGGAAACGAATGTGACATTTCTTTGGGCCGGTCCTTGGCACGTGCAATGCGTCCATGGCCAATTTGGCATGTTATTTGAGGGGAGTTCCCATATCTTTGATCAGGCCAGTTTTCTCAGGTTGGTGTGGAATGAAACAAGGTCTCCCTTACATTGTAACTGTGTCCAAGGTTGTGAATGGATGTATGAATATTCTCTATCCACTTACACACACGACTGAGGAAATAACCTTGTGGCCGACGGTCACTCTTTCCAAAATTAACTTTGATAAGTTAAGCAGACTGAAATTCTTATTGTTTTAGAAGGACATGGTATTAACATCTACCAAAGAAACTTTTGACCTCCAAGTTGCTTGATCTTCTTCTGAAGTACAATCGCAATCGCGCACTAACTTGCTGTTGCAATTGGGTCTTGATTTATTTCTGCATTTCAGACTGTACTTGGAGTGATTCCGTCTTTTATACATTATTTTCAAGCGTTTTTGGAGGCATTCCGCTTGTGCTATTCCTGGTTATTTCTATTTTTGTTCTATTTTTGTTGCTCCGCAATGGGTGTTTCACAACAAGGCCAAATGGTGATCGAACTGCCACACGTTCTCTAGTGTCGTGAAAGCATGATCCAGTACTTTGGAGGGTCTTTATTACAGGAACTGAATGAAAATTGGTCCTTGTCCTTCCAGCCTGTGTGGTAACGGAGTGTGCAGCCTGTGTTTCGCTGTCTATGGTCCTCTTTTGAGTGTGCACTTGACTTATGTCTTATGACACAATTGGCGCTGACTACGGACATGAATCTGTTATTGTATCCACTGAGGGTGCACGTTCAGGGTTGCCCTATATTTTTACCATTGCTGCAAGATGCTTACTATGAGATGCTGTCTTGGATGGGTGCTTCTGCTCCAGGTTCAATGGCGCCTGGTTCTTCTGTGGCTGTATTCCAAGGATTGATGCCTTCTGACTCAGCTGGTACTGACTATACTGGTTCTTTGGAACTTGCTCTCCAGGCCTTTGTGGATCTGTCGTCTGCAGGTGTGGGTTCCTTTTTGGACCCAAATGACTGTATGGACATGATACATGTTCCCGGGATACTGTCCGGTAATTCTGGTGCCTCCTAGACTCTTTTAATTTGGCTTTTGGTTTCTTAAAAATTGTTTTATTCATGGTTTATTAGCTTGCACAAATTTTTTAAATTGGCAATTTGTTAACTGGCTTTTAGTATTTGCTTGAATTATCAAAGTATGTTATTGTGTATTTTATGTTTTTTTACAAATCTTTTAGCACTATTTCTCTTATTTGGAGTCTCCTTCCTGACCAAAGTGGGGTCTAGTGAGGCCTATAGCCTAGTCTCAAATTTAGATTCACCTTTTTAACTTGACACCTTTCTAGCGTGGACTTCTCACTTAGGGGCCGATTCCGATTCGGGCCGGAAAACGTACCGACCGACTCGGATCGGGAAACTATTCCGACCGACACGTACCGGTGCAGCCCGACCCGCCAAGTACGATGTAATGCATGCGATTTACGACCGACTCACACGGAACCCAAGCCGAATGACCGAACCGCACGGAAAACAGCCATCCGGCCGGAAATAAACGCGAATCGAACCGACCGACACGCACCAGGAAGGAACCCGAATGAAACGTACCCATGAACTCCGACCCGTACAGTACGATGCAATGCGTGGAAAATCCGACCGAGTCGCACGGAGCTCAAGCCGTACGACCCACACGCATACAAAACAGCGAGCCGAAGCAACCCAATACACCGCGACCGACGCGTACGCCGCACATAAAACACAACAGAAATTCAGCGTGAACGAGTCGGAGAAGCTCGCACGAGACCAACTGCAGCGTCCTACTCGGTCAGAAGAACGTCTCCTACATGCACAAAAAGTACAAAGGAAAAAACAAAAACAAAAAAGGGAAAAACAAGCAATTACAAAGCCAATAAATACTGGGGGGGGGACATGGAACAAAGACACACCCACAACTCCACCCATATAAAGGACACAAATCCCTACCATGATCCTTTGCAAATTCGATTTACCTGCCAGCATTCAACACCAACAGACAGCAACCACACACACTCACAGCTCATCCATCACACAAGCCACACACCATCAGCACCTCAACAAATAGCACCCTCACATACACCCAGCAAAACCCACACTCACACACCCTCACTTGCACACCCACACACACATCACTCACCACCACCACCACCCATCACCATGCCCCCAAAGAAGAATCCAAAGTTCCTAGATAGTGAATTGGAAGTCCTGGTAGATGAGATCCTCATGGTAGAGCCACAGCTGTTTGGTACACTGGTCCAACAGACCCCCATGTCGCAGAAAACCAAGATGTGGGAGAGGATCGTCGACAGGGTGAACGCACAATCACCATGTTTGCGCACAAAGGAAGACATCCAGAACAGGTGGTATGACGTGCGCAGGAGAGTCAGGGACCTCCTGAAGAAGGACTACGCCTTGAGCCAACACACCGGCAGTGGCCCTCCTGCCAAACCTGTATACCTCAGGCCCTGGGAGGAGAAGGTGCGGGCCATCCTACCACCAGTGAGCGTATATGGACTATCAAACATCCCAGAGCCTGGTGAGTACACAACAAATGTACACAATATTGTGTGACAATACACACACATCACTGTCAAGGGGATAGTCAAACCATGCACCCTTAGCAAATACACACCAACCAAAAGATAATCAGCCCAAGATGTGTATGTCAGTCAGATAAACACAATACATGCCATCTCATAGTGATATGTAACTGTGTCATGACATGTACAAACACAACAACAAATACAGCTAGGCAGTGGCACAAATATAACCAACAAACACAGTCATATATGTAGCCACCACTACAACACCACCTCACAGGGAAGCCCACTGAAAGGAAGGAATCCTGTGTATGCTGGTCAAGTCAGTGTAGCCAATAGCATCATGGGAGTGGTAGTCACAGATATTGCCCACCCTCACAATGCGCCCATCAACACCACACTGAACCATGCTCACATCACAGGGAGTGGAAAACAACTGACAAGATGGCTGACACTGGCTACTGCTGTGGGGAGCACAAGGCCCTGCTGGCACCTGTCCACCAACCAACAGCAGGACACCACTGACTGACATACTGAGAGCAAACTTGCACTCCCTGCAATGGAAGCACGTTCCATGGTGGGATATCTGGCTGGGTGGGAAGGAGGACTGACAGCACTGACCATAGTTACCAGCAGCTCTTCTCACACACACCCCTAACACAAACTCCACACAACTCACCTGGGAGAATGCATTGCCTCACACTCTAATCAAATATCCCACAAAGAACCACCACCCTGGGTTATGCTGTGTGAAGCACAGGGACACACATGGGACTTGTAGCCAAACTAACCCAAGGATAACACTGTCAGCCATCTTGTCAGCACAGGCACACTACCCCACAGGGAAGCAGAGTCAAAAGGAAGGAAGCATGGGCATGCTGGGAAGGGGGATGGAGGCAAGAGCATGATGGGAGTGGTAGTCACAGCCCAACATCCCCCACCCACATGGCCCGGCAAGCTCACACTGAAGCATGCACACCTACCAGGGAGTGAAAAGCCACTTCAAAGATGTCTGACACTGGTGCTCTGTTGTGGGGAGCACAAGGCCCTGCTGGGAACTGGGCACCAACCAACAGCAGGACACCACTGTCAGCCATCTTGCCATTGCTGTAACACTCACAGACAGTGAAGTCCACTCAAAAGGAAGGAAGTATGGGCATGCTGGGAAGGGGGTGGAGGCAATAGCATGATGGGAGTGCTAGTCACAGCCCAACATCCCCCACCCACATGGCCCAGCAAGCTCACACTCAAGCATGCACACCTCACAGGGAGTGGAAAAGAACTGACAAGATGGCTGACACTGGGTACTGCTGTGGGGAGCACAAGGCCATGCTGGGAACTGGGCACCAACAAACAACAGGACACCACTGACTGACATCCTAAGAGTCAACCTGAACCCACTGCAAGGGTGGCATGCTTCATGGTGGGATAACTGGGCTGGGGGGAGAAGGAGGGCCGGATGTCCACCAAATACAACCAATGCTGGCCATGTACACACCCCAACAGTCATATTGAAATGCTCAAAGTATGCAGGACAGTGTGCTACACCAATTTCAACCTCTGACTGTGACAACTTAGGACAATGCAATGTACAGGCCTGCATCCAAAGGTACAGTCACAACTGTCAGGTGTGTGAACCATTGATACATGCTGAAACATAACATACATTGTGTGTGTCTCCCAAAAACAGGTGATGATGGGGACACAGCAGCAGATGCTGAGGAGTCCCTGTCCCAGGCTCCGGGGGACACGGAGCTCACTGGTGTGGAACAGCCTCTGCCCTCCTCGGATGACGAAGACCTACCTGGCACCTCCGGAGGGAGTCATCATGCAGCACCAGCAGGACCACCAGCTGCACCCCCTGCACCCACCCCTCCAACAACTGCCAACACACAGGCCACCCCTGCCGACACGGACAGACCAAGGACCACCACCAGCACACGGACCCTGGCCCAACGCGGAGCTACGGACACCAACACCAGCAACAACCCCCAAGGTGGCCCAGGGTCACCTGTGCGTGCCACCGTAGGTACTGCACGTGTCGCCAGGGGAGGTGGGAGGGGTGGTAGACATAGGTCGTTGCTTGCAGAGGGGTCTGGACTGCATGATGACCCACAACTGGTACGCATAGCTGATGCATACCAGACCAGCACCGGAGAGGTCAGCCAGGTAGTGGGGATCCTCAGGGACATACAACAGCAGCAGGCTGCCCATCATGCCCGCTTGGACTCCCACATGTCCCGCATGGAGTCTGATGGAGCAGGGAAAATAAAAAATTTAACCCCTAACAAATTACATAATTAATTAATTAAAAATGTTCGTTTAAATGTATTAATCAACATTGTATATGTGGGAATGGTAATATGCCAATGTATGTGCTAAATAATCTATTAATGAATGTCCGTGTGTCTAATCATAACGTAAGAATAAAAAGCGTACTAAATAAAATAAATGCATGTTTGTGCTTCATAGAAATAAAATGTGTCGTTGCAAAAACAATAGTGATGGTAAGTAAGGAGCAGCTTAAATGTCGCTTTTGCTAGGTAACAACTAATTGGGGTATGTAGACGGGAGGGAAACGAAAGGGATATTTTTCTCTATTTTAATTATGTTTTGTTTGCCTCAAATTAGTGCTTCTAAAGTAGAACCGAGTGGCGATATAAAATGGCCGCCAGTGGGAAGATGTGCGCAGGCGCAAGGGGACACGTGGTACGGGATGAGATTGAAGAAATCTGGAACCTCGTGATGTCTCTGAGAGGCTAGGATGCAAGAAATGGTCAAGGCTGGTGTGACCTAATTGAACTGATAGTGTGCCGTGATGATCAGGAGAGAGTCCGTGGGAAAGGAGCCCAAGAGAAAGGACAATGACTGCGGAGTTCTTGAATGTGTCAAAATAAGATACAAATGGACTGATCGAATCGGATGGAAATGTTTAAGCGTATGGGAAAGGAAATGATCCAAGGACCCTTGAATCCAAGAGAACTTGATTAAAGAATGAATAAGCTGACATGCATGGACCAATGAAAGAAAAGCGTGATATTAATGTTGCAACAGTTAGTTAGCAAAGTTAGAATTAGGGTATAAGAGGGCCTACTCTTAGTGGGAGGGGGTCAGTTCCCGGGAGTTCCAGTCAGAGTTCCAGGCAGTTCGAGAGTCGGGGTTGCAGTAGAGGAGACGGGTTGCAGGTAGCTGATGCTGACGAGCTGAAGTTGCTGTTGCTGTCTTAACTTTACAGTTGAGTATGAGAATCAGGCTATTTCTAATCCCAAAGTTAGGTTAGAAATCATTAGGCTAAATTAGGAAGCTAGGCAGGTAACTAGGGTTTTTGGCTTTATGACAAAATTTCCTTTTCTGCAATAAATTGATTATGCTTAATAAAATTGTGAATTTAAAAATGAATAATTGAATAAAGTATTAAATTCTTTCCATGCTTTTAAAATTATATAAAATTTAAGATTCTTTAAACCCAAAAATGACTCAGTGGTTATTTTCCTAAATGATTGTGACATGAGTAATTGGTTGATTGTGATTCAGCTGGTCTTAATCACTATAAACTAATTTCTTAAATGAATGATTCATCGACAAAACAATGAGCAGGAATATCTTAAGAAATAACTAAAAGAGAGTGACAAATTAAGGTAAATAGATATCCTTGCTCTTCCAGCGGTACACAAAATGGTGTTCTCCATTTAGTTCTCATGCTTCTCCTAGGAGTACAGAATTTCATAAAGGTGTAAAAGGAAATCCAGGAGTGTGCGTGTGTGTTAGACGATGTTTATGGGCCCCATCGTCATGTGGATATGAGAAATATAGTTTGCCCCTGGATGACCTATAAATAACCTAGGAGGAGAATAGTTTTTATTGTACGCGCTGCATCAGATTTCTTGGTAGCAGAGTTATGGTTTTCTATAGATTAGTTTAGTGATTATTGTTTATTGATTATTGATTATTTGATGACTAACACTATATGTTGAGTCGCGTTATGTTATATGTGAGTTTTCACGCTTCTGGGATGTAGGAAGTGGAACACGTGTGGCAAGAGAAGTCACATGGAATTTGGTACATGGTCTGAATTCATTTTGGTTATAACGCAGGTTGTGTTATGTTAGGGATTTCGGTGTGAAAAGTGTGTAAATGAAATAGCAAATCACGTTTACTTGTGAAACTTTGGCCTTAATTCTCAGGAGCTTAGTCTCCACATGTGTCTTATCCCCAGAGAAACGAGTAAATTGTTTGTTTGAAAGAAGGGTAAGGTAGAGGGAAGTGCTACTTTACTGGCGAGAGTAAATAATTCTGTGCTAGGGTAGAGGTAAGCGCTGCCTACTGGAAAAACAGGATTCTTGTGTAAAAGGACAAAGCTGTCACTTTGTTTAGCGAATCAGACTATGGAATTGTTTATTTGTTGTAACTAACGAAGAAAACAGTAAAAAGAAGAATTGCCGATAAATTTTGTAAAGGAGGGGTAAAGAGTAGAAGTGACGTGGAAAAGTGCTGCGCTAGGATTGGTTAGTGCACTAGTCACGTGAATACAGAGCAGGAGTGACGTAGAAAAGTGCCGCGCTAGGATTGGTTGGTTCGCGGACGGTGGAAATTGTTCTGATTGGTACGTTAGTGTGAATCGCGCTGTAATTGGACGAAGTTCCGTACACAGAAACAGCGTTAGAGTAAAGAGAAAACAAATAGAAAACATGCCGTATTACGAGTATGAAAGGGAGAGAACGTCATGGACAACGAAATTAAAGAATTTCTTTAAGAAAGACAAAAAGGTTGTGACTAGAGAGGGACAAGTAATTCCTCCGCCGAAATCAGCAGCTTCACATATGATGCTGAAATATGGATATCATACGTGCATATGGTTGGATAATTGGGTAAAATATACCAAGAATGATGGAGCATTGGCTTTCCCTGAAAATGGTTCTTTTAATGTAGCGATTTTACGGAATTTAAAAGAAAAGATGCTTAAATTGGAACCTAGACCTAGACCGACACAGTTTGAAGCTTTAACAGAATGGGAAGATGAGATGTACGAAAAAGAAAGATTCAGAGGTATGAAAGGTTATGAGTTTGTGCCCGGAAGAATGTGGGGAATGAATCATGAAGACAGAATAAAACGATGGAGATGTGCTAACATGACAGGAGGTTTGTTTCCAGCTTTTACAGTTGAGGAAGGGACTAAGAAAAACGGACTGAGAAAAAGAAACATTTAGAGAGAGAAAAGTATATGCATGAGAGCGAAACGGATGACGAGTTGCTGGAAGATATATTAAATAAAAATCCACCTCCGTATCAGCAGAATTCTACAGTGGTGACACCAAATGCGCCACCAATAGAAACTATGCGAAATAAAAGTCCAGAAAAAAGACAAGAAATAAATAGGTCACAAGAACAAATAAGAACTTCCCAAAATGAGGGAATAGAAAATGATAGTGCAAGAGAATTGGCAAGGACAACAAAAGAATTAACTGAGAAAATTAGAGAATTAACCAAGAATATGGAAGCAGTTACCGTACCTGTAACAATAGGTCCAGGAATACCAGTTTTCGAGAATCAGAAAATTGATGAACGATCTTTGGTGATTCCCTTGAGTTCGCAATTCCAAAGAGAAAAGGAAAGAATGGAAACAAGTCCAGGTACGAGCAATTTGACTAGTGCTTACAGACCAAGTCCACCTGAAAATTTGACAGTAAATGAGTGTAGCGGTAGGAAAATGCCTATGGTAACTGAATCTGCAACAGTGACACCTGAAAAGAGTGGAAATTGGACAGAAATAAATAGTACTCCTATAGGTCCGACTCCTGATGAGTTAAATGAGTGGATAAAAGCTTTTAAAATAAAAGAAACAGAAGAAAAACCATTAGATGTGATCAGATTGAAAATTGACATGGAAGAATTAATTCTAGGAACGATTGGTACAGAAAAGATAAAGAATTATCAGGATGATGAAATAATGTTTCTGTGCAAAAGTATAACATGGAGGGCAAAGAATTTACATGACAAACTAGAAGAAGTGGCCGGTGAGATTGGAATAGATTTTGCAAAAGTAAAAACGTTGCAGAAACCATACAGAGTAGATTTTTGTGAAAAAGATATTGAAAATTTGAATACAGCAGGAAGGCTGACACAGATAAAAGAGTTGATTGTTTTGTTGAGAAAATGGGGTGATGTGGACAGATGGAAGGTTAGATGGACAAAGAAGAATGAGAAAAGTGTAGACAAAGGTTCATTGGCTTTTATGATAACAGAAAAGGAACATGTTGTTAAAGAGTACCCTATGAGAGAAACTCCAGGTGGTAGTTATGTGCATGTTCCCTGGACTAGGCAGGACATCCTGTCATTTACAAATGACTTTCCAAAGTTAAGAGAAAAGCCAGTTGAGTGGTACCGACAGGTAGAAAGGTTTGTAAAGGTCTCGAAAGTGTTGTGGATAGATTTGGATGGATTATTTGACATAGTGGTACCAACGGATCTGTGGTCAGAATGTAAGATTACAGTTGACTGGCCAACTACAGAATATCCAAGAGATCCTAAGACAGGAGCTCCAGGACCAGATGTGATGAAGAAATACGACAAGGTGATTACCTTTTTGAAAAATAAGATTCCTCCAAAAGAGACAGATTGGGTTAAGATTGATAGAACTACACAGGAAAGTAAGGAGAGTGTACATGCATATTATGAGCGATTGTTGTTGGTTTTCAAACAGTATAGTGGTTATGAGGAATTAAGTGAGAAGGATATGAGTCATTTTGTATACCGATTTGTATTTGGCTTAAAACAAGAAATAAGCGATATGATTAAGCAACATATGATAAACTGGCAGAATGCAAGTGTAGATGAGGTGCTGAGGTATGCTAAGTATTGTAGTGATGAAATAGAGAGTAAACAGCGTAAGTTGAAAGAAAAAGCAATGTGGGCACAAGTGAAAGTGGCAGAAAAACAAGAAGCTCAATTGAATAATAATAATGGAAACGAATCAGGACAGAATAAGATGCGACCAAATATAGGTAAAGGAAAAGGACAAGTGAGTCTAGAAGAGGCAAAGAAGAAATGGCCATGTCATAATTGCGGAAAATTAGGGCATTGGAGAAATGAGTGTAAGTTCCCACCTAAACCTAATCCGGAACATCAATCATTAACTCCACAGGTGCAGAATGAGGTAGTTGTTCAACAAAGTCAGGTGCCACAACCACCACTTCCCAACACTGTTAACCAGCAAAGATACAGTACAGAAACCGGATTCTACGGAGGAGAGCAGGTAACACAGTTGCCGAGAGCAGCTAACATTTCCCAGTATTGGTTGCATCAGAGTGAGGATGACCCGGATGAAAGTTTCTGACGGTGCGCAAGAGAGGGGAAAGAGTGCGTGCTTGGCGCAACTCTGGAGGTAGATCAGTCTGGTCCCTTTGTGGATGGAGAAGTGAATGGAGCAAACGTAACATTCCTTGTCGATACTGGAGCTACCCGTTCTACTGTTAGGTCAGTGGAAATTCCGAACCTTCCTCTCTCAGGTGAATGCATCCAAGTGGTAGGAGTAGCCAATCAGCAGATTAAAACCCCACTTACTGAATTGGTAGAAGTAAAAATTGGTTCTTTTAGTAAAATGCATAAATTTGTAGTGTGCGATTGTAGTCCTGTAAATCTTCTAGGTCGTGACCTTTTGTGTAAAATGAATTGCACAATTTATTGTACACCAGAAGGAATAGGTTTTCAAACCTCAGATGAAGATGTTCTGTATAAAGTAACTTTGATGAATCAAGAACCTGAAACAAATGGTTTATTTCCTGCATTTGATGCAGAAAAACTCCCAGAAGAGCTAAAAGGTGCAGTAAAAGAAAGCGTGTGGGATTTTACAGGAGAGGACATTGGATTAATGAGAGAAGTTGATCCCGTAAAAGTGACAGTGAAAGAAGGGATAAGTTATCCAAACACGCCACAGTACAAATTAACTCCAGAAATAATTGAAGGAATAACTCCTTTGATAAATAAGATGATTGAACAGGGAATTCTGAAAGAAATCATGAGCAGTCCATGTAATTCACCTATTATGGGACTGAAAAAGCCAAATGGAACATACAGAATAGTACAGGATTTGAGAAAGATCAACAAAATAGTGGTACCATGTTGTCCAATAGTGCCAAACCCTGCAGTGATTCTATATCAAATCCCGCATGAAGCTGAGTGGTATACGGTGATAGATTTATGTCACGCATTTTTCTCTATTCCTTTGCATCCGGATAGCCAGCCATTATTTGCGTTCCGGTTTGGAGAGCGTATTTTGGCATGGTGCCGAATTCCTCAGGGGTATACAGAAAGCCCCTCAATTTTTAATCAGATTCTAAAGAAATCTCTGGAAGATTTAAAAATGCCAGAAAAATCAGTAATGGTGCAGTATATCGATGACCTATTGGTGGCATCGAAAACCAAAGAAGCATGTGTAAGTGATACAATTGCTTTGCTGAACCACTTAGAGAAAAGAGGACATAAAGTGTCTCCTTCAAAATTACAGTTTTGTCAGAAAGAAGTCCAGTATTTAGGACATAAAATTGAGAAAGGAGTGCGGAAAATAGCGACAGAAAGAGTAAGAATGATTCAAGGAATGAGAGCACCAATGACTCAGAGAGAGGTAAGAATGTTTTTGGGAATGGTTGGATATTGTCGACAATGGATAAGTGGATTTTCTTTGATTGCAAAACCATTACAAAAACTAACAAAGAAAGATGTAAAAGACCCTTTTGAGTTAAACAAAGAAGAAATGAAATCTTTCAAAGAATTGAAAAAGAAACTGTGTGAGGCCCCTGCATTAGGCATGCCTGATTATGAGAAGGATTTTGAGTTATACTGCAGTGAAAGAGATGGATGTGCATTTTCAGTACTGGTACAAAAACACGGCACCATGAAGAGGCCTATAGCTTACTTCTCAGCTGTTTTAGATCCTATAGCAAAAGCATTGCCTGGATGTCTGAAAGCAGTTGCTGCTACTTGTGTAAGTCTGGAACAAAGTGAAGGTATAGTGATGGGGTATCCACTGAGAGTATATGTTCCCCATTCAGTAGAAATTCTTTTGACAAGAACAAAAACACAGTACATGACACATAGTCGGCTGACTAAGTACGAAAAAGTCATCTTGAGTGCAGAAAATGTGACCATAGATAGATGCATAAATGTAAATCCTTCGACATCATTGCCAGATGAAGAGAGTATAATTGAACAAGATGAAGTAGATCATGATTGTCTGAATGTGCTGGAATATTGCACAAAACCAAGAGCTGACATAAAGGATGAACCGTTAAAGGAATCCGATGATGTCATGTTTGTAGATGGTTCATGTTTACGCACAAAGGAAGGAGTGTTAAGCGCAGCTTATGCAGTATGCACAGTGGCAACTGTGATGGAAGCGTCTTGTCTGAAAGGAGTTAGGTCTGCCCAAGTTGCGGAACTAATTGCTTTGATTCAAGCATGTAAATTGGGGAAAAATGTACGAATCACGATTGTGACCGATAGCCAATATGGTTTCGGCATCGTACATGATTTTGGCCAGATTTGGTCACAAAGAGGATTTTTAACATCTGCAGGAACACCTATCAGAAATGGAGATTATGTTAAAAAACTGCTTGAGGCGATACAGCTGCCTAAACAAATAGCTGTAGTGAAGTGCAAGGCGCATAAGAAAAACGAAGACTACATAGCGGTCGGCAATAACTATGCTGATGAGATCGCTAGATATTGTGCGGAAAACATGGCGTCCCTGAACAAAAATAGAGAAAGGGAGCATGTCTCTTGTCCTTTGCTTTTCACTAATACAGTCGAAACATGGGATGAAGTAAGGCAGTTACAAGAAACAGCAAGAGATGAGGAAAAGGATTACTGGATTAAAGCAGGATGTAGAAGACAGGAAGATAATGGAGTGTGGGTATACAGAGATGAAAGACCAGTTATGCCTGATAGCATGATTGCAGACATGGCACGGATGTACCATGGACAAGCTCATATTGGGAGAGATGCAATGATTAGACTTTTTAGACAAACTTGGTATAACCCAAAATTCAGAGCCATTGCTGAAAGTCTTTGTCAAAGATGTCTTATTTGTCAACAGTTTAACCCAGGAAGGAAAACCGTAGTGAGTCTAGGAACAATAGGACGAGAAGGAGGTCCATTCACAAGGATACAGATGGATTTCATTGAGATGCCCCCTAGTAACAGATTAAGATATGTTCTGGTGGTCGTCTGTTTGTTCTCTCGTTGGGTGGAGGCATACCCCACAAGAAGGAATGATGGAACAACAGTGGCAAAACTTATGCTACGAGAGTTCATTCCGAGGTATGGTTTTCCAGTCACAGTTGAGACAGATAGAGGAACACATTTTCAAAATGAGTTGATCCAATTGATTTGTGAAGCACTGAGTATTAAACAAAAATTACATTGTGCTTACAGACCAGAGGCTTCTGGGGTAGTAGAGCAGATAAATGGAACAATTAAAAACAGATTAGGAAAAATGTGTCAAGCTACAGGACTCAAATGGCCAGATGCACTGCCTCTTGTTCTGATGACCATCAGGAGCATCCCTGAAAAGAAAACGGGACTCAGTCCTCATGAAATGATCATGGGACGAGCAATGAGACAAGCCCACGTACCAGTCAACAAGTTATTAACAATAACTGATGATCTAATACTGGATTATTGCAAAGGACTGGCTGATGTGGTGCGTTCTGTGTTTCATCAGGTTGGACCGGATGCGACCACTCTTGAAAGAAAACCAGCCCACGACTTGAATCCAGGAGACTGGGTCCGTATTAAAGTCCACAGGAGAAGAAACTGTCTAGTTCCGCGTTGGGATGAGCCAAGACAGGTAATCCTAGTAACAACGACTGCTGTCAAGTGTGCAGGAGTAAAGAACTGGGTTCATGCCAGCCACACAATCAGAATTCCAGAACCTACAGATCGACATGTGAGTCGGCGTCTGGAAGTGTGGGATAAAAGTTTAACGGCTGGAACAACCAAGATAAAAGAAAGGGTGCCAGAACTTGAAGATCGACCTGAAAGTCGACATCTGGAGACCCCAACGGAAAACACCTCTAGAGAAGAAGAGGAACAAGAAGAAGAAGAAGAAAGAAATTCAGAAGTTCCAGAAATTGAAGATCGACCTGTAAGTCGACATCTGGAAATATCTGACACAACTTCAGGATCTGATGATTCAGCTGCAAACTGGGAAGAATTCCGAAAGAGAACTTGGGGTTATAAACCAATTAGAGAAGAAACTGAGCAAGAAATTGAGTTAGATGAACAACCAAGTACAAGTTATGGTGGAAATCCTTCAGAAACAATATTAATAGATGAAGTAGGGAAAGAAGTACACAAAAAGTTAGAAAATCGAGAAGAACCCCGAGGAGCAATAGGGATAGATAGAGAAACAGGAGAACAGGGAAATTCAGAAACAGATAAGGAGGAAAACACCAAATCGGAAGAACCCCGAGGAGGGACAGTGATAAGGGAAAACAAAAAGGAGAAGACAGATCCACCAGTAGGAGATGACGAGATTATAAGTTTCAAAATAAGAGACAATAGTGAGACAGTTGAAACAGAAACAGAAGAAAGTGGAGGAGAGGAAAAAGCAAAGACTGAATCAAGAAAAAGAAATTGGAAATCAGAAAGAGAAGAAAGAGAAGGTGAAGCCAAAAGGCCAAGAAAAAGAGATAATTGGCCCAACAGCTATGTAAGAAAATTGAGATATAGAATAATAAGAGCAGAAGACGAAGATGCTGAACAAGTAAATGAAGTAACAAGTCAAAAGGGACAAGAAAAACCCAGTGGAAAAAGATTACAAAAGTCCAAAAGGACAAAGAAAGTGAATTCAAAATTTAAGTCACCTGAGTGGCTGTATATTGCATTAACTGATTACAAAGAAGAAGAAGAAAACACTCACGGAAACCAGAGACTGAGAAGTCGGATGGGAAAAGGTGAGATGCAACGAAACTGAAGTGAAGACTTATAGTGCTTCTGCCGGACGTGACAAATTTACTGGATGTGACAAATCACCGGATGTGACAACGAAAGAATTCTGGAGAGAATTAAAGAAAGTACCAAGCAAAGACTTTTTGAAAGCAGAGTGGCGTCTAAGTCATTTTGAGGTGTAGTGACACAATTTTCTGAAAACTTAACAAATAGAAAAAGAAAAAATGGAAAATAATGAGAATAGAAGAGATAAATGTGAATTTATAAAGAGATGGTGCAAAATGTGCTGTTTTTGTACAGGGTTATTAATGACCATATGGATAGTTTTAGCAATCACAATTCCTATTAGTGTAGCTGTGATAGAAGCAAAGAATGATACTAAACCAGAAAAAGAAACTAATATTAAAGAACAAGTTGTTTTAAGAAGTAGTGCAGAGTTGCATAAGGATAGGTCAGTAACAGATTTCTCAAAGAATGTTTTTACAAAGTTGTTGTATGAGTACGTAAAAACAATGGAAGTAAGAGATTGTTATGTTTGTATGCAGTTGCCTGCGTCAGTATCGGAAGGTGTGACTTATCATCACTTACCTTTGACTTATGGAATAACATGTAGTGTAATAGCAAGTTTATTTTATAAAACAGGTAGATTAGAATCTTATTATACTGATATAGATAAGATATTTGCAAACATTCCAGTAGTACCAGAACTTAACAAAGTGAAACCAGCAAAGGTTTTAGGAGAATTCTTTTTAGAACATAGAAAATTAACGTTAGAAGAAATAGTTAGTAACAATCTTACCTGTGAGTTAAAGAAAGAAGAAAAAGTATTTTTAGACATGGTAGAAGAAAGAAGAATGAAATTTCAAAAAGAAGCAATAAAAGAGGAAGGAAAACGTTTATGGACGTTTGAGGAAGGAAATCATGAAGGGAAAAAGATAAATGCAGCAATGACTTTAGATTGGCCACAAACAGGAAAGTTGTGCATTAAGAGAAATAAGACAGTCTATGACAATTACTTTGTAGGTTCCAGTATCTGCCATGACAATTATCAAATTCTGGGAGGTTGGGGATTCAAAGGTGGAAAGGACCCAATATTTCCAGGTATCTATTATATTTGTGGGAATAGAGCTTATTACAGGTTACCGGACCATTGGTATGGAACTTGCTATGTAGGCCTGGTCTTTCCAAAAATTTTCACATGGACAGAGAAGAAAAGGGAACATACAAGATGATTAATAGATTTACACGTAGAAAAAGGGAAAGTTTTTCAGAAATTGTAGGTGATATTTTTGGAGCATTAATACCAGCAGTGGGAATATCTTTGAATGCATTTAAAATTCGGAAGTTATCCACAGTAGTAGATCGTTTGTCTACAGATACTGCGGGAGGGTTCTTAATGGTAAATACCGAAATGGTTGCCATGAGAGCTATGGTGATGCAAAATCGGCTTGCCCTTGATATTCTTTTGGCAAAAGAGGGTGGAGTCTGTGGAATGTTGAAAGTCCAACATTGTTGTACTTACATTCCGGATAACAGTGAAAATATACAGAAGTATATTACAAATATTACAAGTCTGCACAAAGAATTAGTTCCACTGGAGGTTGAAAGTGTTTTGGGAAAACTTGGTAGAGGGTTTTCCTCAGTAGCAAATTGGTTAACTAGGATGAGTAAACTAGTAATAGGGAAAGTTATAATAGTAGCAACTATAGTGATATTATTAGCCATGATATTGGAAATAGTAATAACATGTATAAAGAGAAAAGTAAGACAGAATAAGATAAGAAGAAATAACAGAATAATGAGAGAAAGAGAGAGAGAAATGGGTGAAATTGAATTGGAGAAATTGAAAGAAAGCATGTATAAAGAGACTAAAAGGCAAGATGAAGAAGAGACAGAGATATGAATAACAGAAAGTAAAGGATGAAAGACATGCTGCCTGAAAGGAAGTATGACTTGGGTTTTATGTGGTGATTTAAAAATCACCAAAGGGGGGAGTTGATGGAGCAGGGAAAATAAAAAATTTAACCCCTAACAAATTACATAATTAATTAATTAAAAATGTTCGTTTAAATGTATTAATCAACATTGTATATGTGGGAATGGTAATATGCCAATGTATGTGCTAAATAATCTATTAATGAATGTCCGTGTGTCTAATCATAACGTAAGAATAAAAAGCGTACTAAATAAAATAAATGCATGTTTGTGCTTCATAGAAATAAAATGTGTCGTTGCAAAAACAATAGTGATGGTAAGTAAGGAGCAGCTTAAATGTCGCTTTTTGCTAGGTAACAACTAATTGGGGTACGTAGACGGGAGGGAAACGAAAGGGATATTTTTCTCTATTTTAATTATGTTTTGTTTGCCTCAAATTAGTGCTTCTAAAGTAGAACCGAGTGGCGATATAAAATGGCCGCCAGTGGGAAGATGTGCGCAGGCGCAAGGGGACACGTGGTACGGGATGAGATTGAAGAAATCTGGAACCTCGTGATGTCTCTGAGAGGCTAGGATGCAAGAAATGGTCAAGGCTGGTGTGACCTAATTGAACTGATAGTGTGCCGTGATGATCAGGAGAGAGTCCGTGGGAAAGGAGCCCAAGAGAAAGGACAATGACTGCGGAGTTCTTGAATGTGTCAAAATAAGATACAAATGGACTGATCGAATCGGATGGAAATGTTTAAGCGTATGGGAAAGGAAATGATCCAAGGACCCTTGAATCCAAGAGAACTTGATTAAAGAATGAATAAGCTGACATGCATGGACCAATGAAAGAAAAGCGTGATATTAATGTTGCAACAGTTAGTTAGCAAAGTTAGAATTAGGGTATAAGAGGGCCTACTCTTAGTGGGAGGGGGTCAGTTCCCGGGAGTTCCAGTCAGAGTTCCAGGCAGTTCGAGAGTCGGGGTTGCAGTAGAGGAGACGGGTTGCAGGTAGCTGATGCTGACGAGCTGAAGTTGCTGTTGCTGTCTTAACTTTACAGTTGAGTATGAGAATCAGGCTATTTCTAATCCCAAAGTTAGGTTAGAAATCATTAGGCTAAATTAGGAAGCTAGGCAGGTAACTAGGGTTTTTGGCTTTATGACAAAATTTCCTTTTCTGCAATAAATTGATTATGCTTAATAAAATTGTGAATTTAAAAATGAATAATTGAATAAAGTATTAAATTCTTTCCATGCTTTTAAAATTATATAAAATTTAAGATTCTTTAAACCCAAAAATGACTCAGTGGTTATTTTCCTAAATGATTGTGACATGAGTAATTGGTTGATTGTGATTCAGCTGGTCTTAATCACTATAAACTAATTTCTTAAATGAATGATTCATCGACAAAACAATGAGCAGGAATATCTTAAGAAATAACTAAAAGAGAGTGACAAATTAAGGTAAATAGATATCCTTGCTCTTCCAGCGGTACACAAAATGGTGTTCTCCATTTAGTTCTCATGCTTCTCCTAGGAGTACAGAATTTCATAAAGGTGTAAAAGGAAATCCAGGAGTGTGCGTGTGTGTTAGACGATGTTTATGGGCCCCATCGTCATGTGGATATGAGAAATATAGTTTGCCCCTGGATGACCTATAAATAACCTAGGAGGAGAATAGTTTTTATTGTACGCGCTGCATCAAGTCCAAGTGGGACACATTTCAAGAAATGACGGCGGTGCATAGGGACATATTACAATGCCTCCGCCAGATTTGCACCAACATGTCAACACCTCCCTGTGTGCCCACAACATCTGGTGCTGCAACAACTCCAACTGCCACAGGGAGGGAGGATGACTCTGGTGGAGAGTCCCCTGCACCGCAGCAGCCTGCACTTGAGGGTCCCCCCCAAAGAAGAGGGGTCGTCCGAGGAAGGGCAACTGAGAGGCCGATGGCCATGCACAACCCTCAGGAAGCCAACACCTGTTCTGGAAAATCACCTTTGTGCGCAAACTGTTCACCCTGTCGAATTCAACACAACTCCCCCACATGACATGGGGAGTACAAGTTGGACCAATGTATCAGATGACTGTGGACTTTACTCAGGACATTTCTGCTACCAGGACTTCCAAATCATCTAGGAACTTTGGATTACAATCACAATGTACAGCACCCACCATCCTGTGCACTATACACACACATGTATGACAATAAACACACTAATACACCATACTTGCCTCTGTTGTGATTCCAACGTGGTTTCTGTCATGGAAATGATGATCTGCAAAATGACACTGTGCATGCTAACTGCTACAGCAAGTACAACACCGGCATGTGAGTCATGGCGACGTGACACATATGAGGGAGACACACCACCAGGGCTACACAACACATACACACCAAGGCCATCTGACTCATCGCCTACACTGATGTTGCCAGGAAATACGGTGCAATGCACAGACACAACACCTATTCACAGTCTGTGTTAACTAGCCCACTGGTGCAGTAAGCAAATGTCAGTCAGATGTGTGACCACAGACAACGCACATCACAAAGTGAAGCACAGGTTTATTACACATTTGCAACATGTTGTAACCACTACAGATGCAAGGTAATCCCACCTGGCAGTGGGCACACAGTCAACAAGTGTAGAAGGAAGGAAGTCCATGGGTGTGGCGCACATCACCTGTAGGGACACGACAGCTACCACCCTGGAAGTTGAATCACGGTGTCGGGGGATCACAGTTGACCAAACAACTCTGAAAGTACCCAGTGAAGGACAGAAATGACACACAGTCAAAAGCACTGAAGAACAGGACAGAACTGCAATACTCATGCCCAATACATGTCACAAGATACCCACCCAGAACCAAGTTAGCATGTCAACACTGTTGGGGAGTACAGACTACCTGTAAGGACACATCGCTGCACGCATACAGTCATGTAGCACATGGACACACTCAAACAGCACCAGAGCACCACCAACACATATCATGCAAACTCACATCATTGACATGACATCTCCGGATACTCACATTCAGCTGAAGAAGTTGGTGATGAGCTGTGTGCGGACATCACCCTCATCATCATCACTGGCATCGTGGTCCAGGCCAGGATCCTCCACAGGTGGCGGATGTTGGTCATCGTCATCCAGGATGAGAGGCAACTCCTTCCGCACTGCCAGGTTGTGTAGCATGCAGCAGACGATGACAATCTTGCACACCTTTGCTGGGGCATATGAGAGGGCCCCTCCTGTCTTGTCCAGGCAGCGGAAGCGGCTCTTCAGGAGACCAAATGTCCGCTCAATCACTCTCCTTGTCCGACCATGTGCCTCATTGTAGCGCATCTTGGCTGGTGTCACAGGGTTCCTGAGGGGCGTCAGCAACCACGGCATGTTGGGGTATCCGGAGTCACCTACATACGGACAATTGCACATTAGCTGATTTGGAAAAGAGGGTGGAATACTACATTGCAGAACACACACAATGGTACAAAGTCAGTACACACCGACAAGCCAGGCACGCTGGTTCCGCATCTGTGACATCATCCTTGGGATGCGACTACTCCTCATCACGTAGGCATTGTGTGCAGAACCGGGGAAACGGGCACACACGTGTGAGATGCTCATATCTGCAAGACATACCACCAGTGCATTGACCGAATGGTAATGTTTGCGGTTCCTGTATGCCTGCTCATGTGCCTGTGGTGGTACCAAAGCCACATGTGTCCCATCAATGGAGCCAATGACATGCGGCACCCTCCCCAGGGCATAGAAGTCACTCTTCACGTCAGTGAGTTGTTGAAGTCTAGGGAAATAGATGTACTGGTTCAGGTATCTCAACATAGCCTCCAAAACATCGCGTAGCACACGGCTGAACATGGTCTGTGACATCCCACCAGCAGACGCCACAGTGTGTTGAAAGGTACCGGTGGCAAAGAAGTGTAGGGCTGCCATCACCTTCACCTTGGGGGTCAGCGCAGTGGGGTATGGCCGGCCAGGTTGCAAATGTGGGGCCAACCGCACCGTCAATTCCTCAATCAGCGGCCTGGTGAAGCGGTACCGTTGGATGCAGTCCCGTTCCACCATGGATGCAAGGTCAGGGAATGGTCTATGGACAGCTGGTGCCCTGCAGTGCATAGGTGAAGAAAGATACATTGTCAGTCACCCCACATATGTGGCATTGACCATACTCAATATCACATGATACATCATTATGAGACACAAGTACATGATGTGTGCTGTACCGTAAGGACATATATGGCTCCTACATGGCCAACATCTAACATCACAGTTCAACAAGTGTCGGCAACAAGTCCCAGGTTGTGCCATGGGATATCATTAGGCTGTGTCACAGTTCCCATGTACTGCTGTCATGTTCCAAACACACCCCACAGTGACATGTGAAGACAGATGTGCCCCAGGCATCACAGCTCATTGACAGGTAGATTCCCAGGGACCCTGCATTGCCACATGGACACTGGCATGACATGGTGCATCATGAATACACCACAGCAAAACAACTATGAGCCCCACAGGTAGTGGTCCCTTTTGCCTCGGCAGGACAGACATGGACGTCTGTGACACACACACGCACAACATCAAAGTCCATGCACAAACAACGTGGATGTGGAGACTGTCCCCCATTGTGCACATGGAACCAGAGACATTGTAAACACAACATGCACACACACTGTGGAGGGCCATCACTATCGTTGCAATGGGTCAGCCTGTGACGTACATACCGTCCCACATGGGACTCAGGGGGTATGTGACATGACATACACATACACAACCTGGAAATGTGACCATGCCACATGCTCTGAACTGAACAGTTGCACATCACAGTGGTCATGTGCACAACACACAAAGCATTCTGTCCCCATGAACACGTGCTCAGTCTGGGAGTGGCTGCCCCCAAGTGCCACCCCTAAAACCACATGTTGACCCCCATACACGGAAAAGGTAATGCAGCCTTACATGCCTTAGGATACAGTGTGGACAGGCTGTGCTGTTGTAGGTGTGCCCCTGAGTCCCTGGAACGTAAATGTGGCTGGCATACGTTCATCTGTTGAGTGATTCATTCTCCCAGACGCCGGCACCATTCATTGTAGCTGCCCTGGAAGTAGTAGGATCCTGTCCCTCTTCCTTCAATTCCAACCTGCCCGATTGATTCCTGTTGGTTGATTTTTCCCTGGTTCTCGGCCAGCACGTACCCCGCTGAGTGGCAAGACCACTCACTAAACATTACTACATTCGGTTGAACCCGACTATTGTTACCCGCTGACGATTCTTAATTATATCGTTCCGCTACAAGATCCTATCTGCTCACACGCTTTCTCGTCCTGATGATGATCTCAACCTAAGGAGATCGAAACGCCGTCGACTTTCACAACCGAAACTCTTTAAATATATTTTATTAATTATGGAGTTTTGTACAGTGTTGTCAATGCGATGTAAATTTTAAGTCACCAGCACTTATCACTTCACGCACTTTTCACCTTGTGTGAGCACCAGGACTAGTTCCTAATGTGATTGATACTCATTTATGATGTTAATAAATGTGGTATCATTCAAACAACCTTGTGTCCCTGCATACTCTGTTCTCCAAATTTTGTTGGCGCTTTGTGTTCACTAATAATACCTAGATTAAGACTACCTTTGTATTAATAATAGCTCCGGCTATCCGAGGACCTATCTGGCCTCCAACTCTGACCGTTGTTCTTTACAAATATATATTACCCCTGGTCACACTATTGGGGTCCCCTTGTTCTTTATATATATACGTTCATCTGTGACAGGCATGGTGACATATGCCAGTGACATGTACAGGGACACGTTGTACAGCAATGGACCGATCGGTGCGCACGCATTGGCCATTGCATACAATGTGAGCGGGTACGCGTTGTACAGCAATGGACCGATCTGTGCGCACGCATTGGCCATTGCATACAATGTGAGCGGGTATGCGTTGTACAGCAATGGACCGATCGGTGCGCACGCATTGGCCATTGCATACAATGTGAGCGGGTCCGCGTTGTCATCCGATGTACGCATTGTACAGCAATGGACCGATCGGTGCGCACGCATTGGCCATTGCATACAATGTGAGCGGGTCCGCGTTGTCATCCGATGTACGTGTTGTACAGCAATGGACCGATCGGTGCGCACCCATTGGCCATTGCATACAATGTGAGTGGGTACGCGTTGTACAGCAATGGACCGATCGGTGCGCACGCATTGGCCATTGCATACAATGTGAGCGGGTGCAGCGTTGTACAGCAATGGACCGATCGGTGCGCACGCATTGGCCATTGCATACAATGTGAGCGGGTCTGCGTTGTCATCCGATGTACGCGTTGTACAGCAATGGACCGATCGGTGCGCACCCATTGGCCATTGCATACAATGTGAGCGGGTACGCGTTGTACAGCAATGGACCGATCGGTGCGCACGCATTGGCCATTGCATACAATGTGAGCGGGTCCGCGTTGTCATCCGATGTACGCATTGTACAGCAATGGACCGATCGGTGCGCACCCATTGGCCATTGCATACAATGTGAGCGGGTACGCGTTGTACAGCAATGGACCGATCGGTGCGCACGCATTGGCCATTGCATACAATGTGAGCGGGTACACGTTGTACAGCAATGGACCGATCGGTGCGCACGCATTGGCCATTGCATACAATGTGAGCGGGTACGCGTTGTACAGCAATGGACCGATCTGTGCGCCCGCATTGGCCATTGCATACAATGTGAGCGGGTACATGTTGTACAGCAATGGACCGATCGGTGCGCACGCATTGGCCATTGCATACAATGTGAGCGGGTCCGCGTTGTCATCCGATGTACGCGTTGTACAGCAATGGACCGATCGGTGCACACCCATTGGCCATTGCATACAATGTGAGCGGGTACGCGTTGTACAGCAATGGACCGATCGGTGCGCACGCATTGGCCATTGCATACAATGTGAGCGGGTCCGCGTTGTCATCCGATGTACGCGTTGTACAGCAATGGACCGATCGGTGCGCACCCATTGGCCATTGCAAACAATGTGAGCGGGTACGCGTTGTACAGCAATGGACCGATCGGTGCACACCCTTTGGCTATGGCCTGGCATGGCAACGGACGCGTTTTCAAACCTTCAACGAGTCTGATGCAGTGAATTCAGTTGGTCACCCACAACAATGTTGCAAAATCATGGGTCTCATGAAGTTGAACTTTTGAAGGATGCTGTGGGCGTGTGTAAGTGGTGCAATTCCATGGATTGGCCAGATTCAGAAGATGCAAACGACTTGGACCTATCACTTTGGACACATGGGACAGTATCTGCCTCTGCAGCACACATATAATGCTGGCTGTTCCCCTGAGAGCTCACTTGCCTGCACTACATGCTCCAGGACGACATCTGCCACCAACACTGCTGCTGTATCTGCATCCTCTGGATCCTGCAATGGCACGTACTGTGGAGAGAGCCCCAGCCTTCAGCACTGAGGAGAACCAGGCCCTGCTGGACAGCCTCCTTCCACAGTACAGCAAGCTGTATGGGAAACCAGGGGAGCAGGTGAGTGTGCTGTCCACTGCCTTACTAAATGTGCATGTTGTCTGACTAGCAAGACTTACAGTCTGCACGCCACTGGCTAGCAGGCTCACTGAGTAGTTGTCACCCCCCATAGTGTGTAGTTACATGCACTGAACAGGTATAGTGCAGTGACAGTGCATTTAAACGGTGGTTTTACTCCCCAGGCAATGATACCATGTAGTAACTGCTGGCAAACTGTTCATAGCCATCGTTGCACTGCCTGTGTACATCATGTGCCCCTGTGATAGAGATGTATATCCAACTGTGTAATGCACGGATATGTTGCATGTGTAGTAATGGCCTTTTCACTTTGTCATCCTCACAGGTTGATGCCCACCAGAAGCAGAAGATATGGCTGACCATCGTCTGGGCAGTGAGATCCGTGGGGGTCTACAAGCGCCGGATCCGCAACTGCCAGAAGAGGTGGCAGGACCTTCAGGGCTGGACCCGGAGGATCGCAAGGGTCCAGCTGAAGCTGTCGCCTCCTCGCAGGAGGGGCGGACACCGGACCCTGACCCCCCACATGCTCAGGATCCTGGCGGTGGTCTTCCCTGATCTGGATGGGCAGCTGAAGGCCAGGGAGCAGCAAGGAGGGGGTGAGTCCATGACTGCATTGTGAACTTTGTCTGCCATGCTATGTGCCCTCCTCTGGCCTGGTTAAACTTCCACAGTACATCAGTCATGTGGTCCAGGACCCATGTCCCTCAATTGTGCACTGCCCACTCCTCATCTGATACCCTGGTGTGGCCCTTACAGTCAGGGAATTGTGTCACTTGGGTACTGTGTCCTTGCATTTTGCTTAGCTCAAGGTGGGGGACAGCATTTGTTCCCCTGACTCTGTGGTGGGCATCATGGGTGGGTCCATTGCTTACACAATGCCTGTGTTCTGACATGTAATCTGCGTGTTACTTTGATATGTGGTCCAATTGCTGATCTGATTCACCACATGTGCCTGGGGTATTTGGCACACACCCATGCTGCGGGTGGGAACAATGTTTGGGCCTCAGGAGTATGTATATCAAGTGTGTCACACATACTTAGCCACCTGCCTACTGTCCAGGGCTCATCCCTCATTCACGTGGAGCAGAACAGTCATGCCTACTCCAGGCCATACAATACACTTTGTACTCCCACTCCCGTGTATCAGCTGACACGTTGCGCTCAGTGATATGTCCCCTCAGGTGTCTACCTCTGTGTCATTGTGCTGTGGCTTCGTTGTCAGGACTACTGGGGTGTTTCTCGGTTAGGGCTCAGCATGCCACCGGAGATGTGACCATGGGAGACGATACTTGTGTGACATATAGGTGTTTGATCACTTGACCGTGCAGACTGGGGTATGCGAATGTGAAGTTCAGGCAGCTGTTTCCCATTCACAGCAGATTGTGAGGTGATCAGGTTCCGAGGGTTGTGTTTCAGGTCTCCCATATGTCCAATTGGTATGGCGTGGACAAATAAGAGTTCAGATGATGTGGTGTGTGGGGGATGGACATGTGCACTTGTCAGCTACAGAACTTGCATTCCCCATGACCTAGGATTGTGACACAGTGCAGACTGTTGTTGTCTGGCTGCCCTGCCCATGTGACTGGAGACAGTCATGTATGACTTAGCAGGCATGCCTGTGCCATGGCATTGAAACTTCCAATGAGTGATCCTGCAGGGGAGTGACATGTGCTACATGCACCCCATTGTGGCAATGACTATCAGGACATGGGTGCATCATGGTGTCTGGTGCTGGTATGCATCACATGCATTTCAAAATAGACTCTGGCCATCCCTTCATCCGGACATCTGTACTGACTCAGTGGCAAGAGTTGTGATGTGTGCATGTTCACATACTTCACCGTGTTCTCTGCACTGTCCAACTACTGTGTAGGTGGTGCATGTGTCCACACTGGGGTATTGCCATCCGACAGACACCAGACAGATGGGTGCAAGGCCAGGAGGGATGTCAGTGCCATGGTTGAACATCAGACTGACAATTGGCTTCTCCTACTCTGTTTGGGCACTTTTGGCAATGTTCAACTAAGGATGCCAGGGCTTGGTCTGTAATGTGCTGTACTTACTATGGTGTGTGCGGTCAGTGCAGGTGACTGATGTTTGTCTGTTTCCCTATTGTTTGCAGATACATCCATGGCCTCAGGAGGGGACAGCTCCACGGACCAGGAGGAGCCGCAGAGCCAGACTGGGTCAGCAGCCGAGGAGTGGTCGGAGGGACCCAGTGGCACGGAGGGCGAGGGGAGCCACACCGAGAAGTCCTCAGCAGCATCCACCTCAGCTGAGGACCACAGCAGCTCGGAGGATGACTCCCTTGTGGAGGCGGGTGTCAGCAGCCACCACACCCCAGCTAGTGTTGCTGTCCCCGCCACCACCACCACCACCACCACCACCACCGCCCTCCCATCGGCTCCCATTCCCGAGGTCCGTGGAGGCTCCCGTGTTCGGGAGCATGTCTCCTTCGTGCCAGGCACCGCACCCCCTGCCCCTGTGTCCCCTGCTGCCCTGAGTGAGGAGTCTGTGTACCTCCTTCGCCAGCTCCATGTAGGGCAGACAGCAATGCTGAGTGTCTTCCATGCCCACACCACTCTGTTGACTCAGCTGGTGTCGTTCATGGAGTGCATCTCATCGGGCATGTCTGCCCTACAGAGGAGCAATAGGTCTATGGACTCCTCCCTGACGGCAGCAGTGTCCCTCCTCCAACAGTCCCTCACCCCTCCTACCTCTGCCCCATCCACACTCCCCAGCACCCTACCTGTCCCAAGCACACACACACCGGCACAGGCACCCACCAGCACAGACACAAGCAGCACACAGACACACACGCCCACATCCAGACGCACATGCACGCACAGTCAGGGGACTGAAACCACACTCACAGGGGATGGGGCACAGGCACACACACACGCATCCACGAGCACTGCGCAGTCCTCAGACACCTCTCCCTCCAAGGCCCATTCCCATGCCTCACCTGCAACCCCACCTGCACAGCAGCTCTTCCTCTCTGACCTATGCCTCTTCCCCTCCAATCCAGCATTCAGGGGGAAGAGGAAGCCCACCCACACAGAGGGGACTGCCCCTCGCCCCCGGACACCCTCCCCCAGGCGCAGACAGACTGAGCCCCCCATCCGCAAGTCCCCCCGGACCCGGAAGAGCAAGACCCCTCCGCCGCCCTGCAGCTCAAGCACCAAGTCTCCTTCCTCCATCCCTCAGGCCCCCACTCCACAGGTGCCCCCACCACACCCTGCCCCAGGTTCCCCCACCCACAGATACACCATCCCCAAAATGATCCGGCCTTCTCCCCCTGCCACTTGCTCTTCCAGCACCACACCCCCCGCTGCGCCTGTCTGTGCCACTGGTGTGGAGACGGTGTCCTCCCCCTCTGTCCTGCCCACCTTACCTGAACCCCATTCTCCTCCCCTGGGGATGGGCACTGCGGTGGAGTCCACTACCACCCCGTCTGACTTGGGCACTGCAGTGGGGGACCTGTCCACTCCATCTGCACGGCCCACTGCAGTCGTGCCGGCACCCACACCATCTGAGTCATGCCCCCCAGTTGTGCCGGCACACACCATGTCAGACACCTCCACTGCAGTTGTCAGTGACTCCCCAGCACCCACCACCCCTTCCCTGCCTCCTTCTGGTGAGCCCTGATCCTGTCCCTGCGGTGCCTGGCCTGCCCCCCCGTATGCCCCTCCAAGGGGAATGTCCCTGGTGTGTAGCAGTGCAGGCATGCGAAGGGTGACATCTGGCACTGTCACCCTGTTTGGACTCATATTATGGACTGGCCATTGGCCTTTGTTATATTTTTTCTTTCACTACTCTCACCCATATGCTGAATAAAGCAACTTTCTGTTCTCTAGTGGTTTTGCTTCTGATGTACATGTTGTTGATGATGCTAACCGTGCCCTTGCTGCAGTGATGGTGAATTTTGGTCTCATGAAAATGAAGTGTTACTGTGCAGGAACCCATGTGGTCCACGGGGAATGTGTCCTATCCTGTAGTGTATCCATGTCATCCTTTGCAGCAATATGAGGGTGTCATGTTTTCAAGATTTGGCAATGGGAATTCCTAGGTTTTATTTGCAATATCACATCTGTGGCTTACAGCCCTATACATCTGTTGTGCTTGCCATTGTTCAATTGGTCTACTTCCCTGACCGTGTGGCCATCTCCACTGGACATGCAAGTTTGGGCATCAATGGGGAAGGACGCATCTGTGTTATCAGTGCAACTTGCTATACATGTGTGTTGGATCTGTGCTGATGATTTTGGTGACACTCCCATGACCAGGCTGATATGACGGGAGCCTTCATTTGGTGCTAATTGTTGACTGTGTGACCAAGTGTTCTGCTGACATGATGGAGCCCTACTGAGGCAATGTATGGCACAGCTTTCCTCACACAGGAGTGGAGTCCCCTCATGGCAGTGTGTTAATCCTGTGACATTGCCTGAGCCCAAGGTGTGTGTTGTGTGAGCATGTCTGTGTGTGTTCACTTCCATTTTGCTGGGCAGGCTGGGATCCCTAGTGATGTTCCTGTTTGTGATGCTTGCTGAGTTGACCTATGTTCCCCCAAACTCTTCTCCCTGGGTTCTCTGGGATGTGGGTGCATGGCACATTGCTGGTCATCAGGGTGTCACCCATAGGTGTGTTTGCTGTCAGGGCTGTGTTTGTGGGCAACCGCAGATGGGACACAGTCAGGATTTCCCTTGGCACTTGTTGTTTACACCTGTCATGTAATTTCCAGTTTGTGTTAGCTTTCAGTGATTGTGACACGTTGTGTGTGTGACTGCTGGCACTCCTCAGGGTCAGGGCTGCAATGTTGGAAGTCGTCTATGTGTGTTATTTGTGGGTGACCTTGGCTTCTTCATTGGTGTGGGACTGTGGCCGGGATCCCATTGGTTGGTGTGGTATTGACGTCATGTCCATGTACGGTGTACTGTGCAGTGTGTCAGACATTCAGGAGTCTTGTTGACTGGCCATGTGTGATGGGTTTCTGCAGCTTAGTTCCCACCACCACCCCTGGGATTGTCATGGGTGCATGTGCAATGTCACCAGTGCATGTGAGCTTCACTGCTGCACATTGGTGGAGGTCGAGGTGTGTGGTGTTGAGTGTGTGCAGATGAGAGTTGTTGCCCGGCTAGGCCCCTGCCTCCATGTTGGCCTTGGCTGACAGGCCGTGCTGATTGATTTGTGCTTCTGTAGGTGTGATGGTAGTTTGTTGCTCAGGACACATGACTGTGGTTCACAGTGTGAACGACATCTAGCTTTGTCATCACAGTGGGATTCTCATGCAGCCCAGGGTCACCACATTCTGGGGACCCTGGGGGTAGTGCTGTGGTGGGTCTGTGTCTTGCTGTGTTAGTTGCTGTTCCTACATGCTTGTGTGACATGTGTAATTTGTGCTCCCTCTCATCTGATAATGCCTGATTGCCCACATAGGGGATTTGGATCCATGAGTTACTTTTGTGTGGCACTGTATGCACATCTGTGTAATTGGTATTCAGGCCTCGATCATGTGTGGTGTGGTTGCCTGGGGACACTGGCAACCCCCCCCTCACCTGTTGTGTTTGAAGTGCAGTGTGGGGCTGCCTGTTTGTGTTTGTGCATCTGCACCACTGCATTGGCATATCTTTAGTGTTCCATTGGCTGTATGTTGTTTGGTGGGTTTCACCTGCTGTCCCTGGGACTCCTAGGTCATCAGTCAGCACAATGTTCATGGTTTGTGTGTCCCATTGCTGCCATGGTATGGTATCTGTTCACCTCACATCTACAGTCTCCACAGGATGTCTACATTTGTGTGCCCATTGTAGCAGATATGTGGTTCTGCATTATGATGGTCACTTCTGTCATTGTGTTATTGTTGAATGTTGACAGTGTCATCCCCCATGGGTGATGTTTGTCTGCACATGGCCAAAGGTATGTCTTATTTGCACTGCACTGTTTGCCTCACCCAATATATGTTGCTATGGGACACGTACACTACTTTGCCACTGATGTGTTTGTTGTTCTGTGACCAGGATTCAGCCATGCTGTTTGGCAGTTGCAGCTTTTTCCATGGCCACACTTACATTTTGGTCACTGTGATGATGGGAGTTTAGACCCCATTGCCACAATGTTCAGAATGTGCTTCAGCTATGGACCACACACTTACATTTTCGTCACTGTGATGATGGGGGTTTAGACCCCATTGCCACAATGTTCAGAATGTGCTTCAGCTATGGACCCCACACTTACATTTTGGTCACTGTGATGATGGGGGTTTAGACCCCATTGCCACAATGTTCAAGATGTGCTTCAGCTATGGACCACACACTTACCTTTTGGTCACTGTGATGATGGGGGTTTAGACCCCATTGCCACAATGTTCAAGATGTGCTTCAGCTATGGACCACACACTTACATTTTGGTCACTGTGATGATGGGGGTTTAGACCCCATTGCCACAATGTTCAGAATGTGCTTCAGCTATGGACCCCACACTTACATTTTGGTCACTGTGATGATGGGGGTTTAGACCCCATTGCCACAATGTTCAGAATGTGCTTCAGCTATGGACCCCACACTTACCTTTTGGTCACTGTGATGATGGGGGTTTAGACCCCATTGCCACAATGTTCAAGATGTGCTTCAGCTATGGACCACACACTTACATTTTGGTCACTGTGATGATGGGGGTTTAGACCCCATTGCCACAATGTTCAGAATGTGTTTCAGCTATGGACCCCACACTTACCTTTTGGTCACTGTGATGATGGGGGTTTAGACCCCATTGCCACAGTGGTCATGGTCTGCTTGCATTGTGGAGGCCACACACATTTATGTGTGAAACATGTGATAGGAGGTCACATTGTATGTTCATTGTCATGTTCAGTGTTGTAGGCATTTGACACAGTCTACACACGCTTGTCATGGTGTTGGGGGGGATGTTTTTTTCTTGCATTCCTTATGTTGGAGTGTGCTTGTTGTGTCATGCATTACCCATCCTATGAGTGGGGGTGGTGTTGGTGTTGGGCATCCAGCCACCCATGGGTAGGGGTGGTAGTAGTGACAGGTATCCAGCCCCCCATGGGTAGGGGTGGTAGTAGTGGTAGGCATCCAGCCCCCCATTAGTAGGGGTGGTAGTGGTGGGCATCCAGCCTCCCATTAGTAGGGGTGGTAGTGGTGGGCATCCAGCCCCCCATTAGTAGGGGTGGTAGTAGTGACAGGTATCCAGCCCCCCATGGGTAGGGGTGGTAGTAGTGGTAGGCATCCGGCCCCCCATGGGTAGAGGTGGTAGTAGTGGGAGGCATCCAGCCCCCCATTAGTAGGGGTGGTAGTGGTGGGCATCCAGCCCCCCATTAGTAGGGGTGGTAGTGTGGGCATCCAGCCCCCATGGGTAGGGGTGGTAGTAGTGGTAGGCATCCAGCCCCCCATTAGTAGGGGTGGTAGTGGTGGGCATCCAGCCCCCATTAGTAGGGGTGGTAGTAGTGACAGGTATCCAGCCCCCCATGGGTAGGGGTGGTAGTAGTGGTAGGCATCCAGCCCCCCATTAGTAGGGGTGGTAGTGGTGGGCATCCAGCCCCCCATTAGTAGGGGTGGTAGTAGTGGTAGGCATCCAGCCCCCCATGGGTAGAGGTGGTAGTAGTGGTAGGCATCCAGCCCCCCATTAGTACGGGTGGTAGTAGTGGGCATCCATCCCCCCATTAGTAGGGGTGGTAGTGGTGGGCATCCAGCCCCCCATTAGTAGGGGTGGTAGTGGTGGGCAACCAGCCCCCATGGGTAGGGGTGGTAGTGGTGGGCATCCAGCCCCCCATGGGTAGGGGTGGTAGTAGTGACAGGTATCCAGCCCCCCATGGGTAGAGGTGGTAGTAGTGGTAGGCATCCGGCCCCCCATGGGTAGAGGTGGTAGTAGTGGTAGGCATCCAGCCCCCCATTAGTAGGGGTGGTAGTGGTGGGCATCCAGCCCCCCATTAGTAGGGGTGGTAGTGGTGGGCATCCAGCCCCCATGGGTAGGGGTGGTAGTAGTGGTAGGCATCCAGCCCCCCATTAGTAGGGGTGGTGGTAGTTGTTGGCATCCGGGCCCCTATGGGTGTATGTGGCATTGGTGATGGCCATCCCGCCCCTATGGTGCTGCTGTTGCTGGTGTAAGTAATTTCTGCATCCCTATGTGTGTGTGTTATGTGTCGGGTACGTGTGGTTTGTTTGTGTGGTGGGTGTCTGACTTACCTTCTACGCCGTACGCATCCGTACCAGTTCCGGTAATAGATGTAGAGTATTGGTAGGATCTGCGCGATGGGATTCATGGTTGGTTCGTCTCGTTCGTCTTTCTCGTTCCTTCGAGTCGTACTCGTGGCTGGCGTGTTCGTCTCGTAGCCGTGGATCGTCTTGTGGCGTGAATCGGAGCTTATGTGCACCTCTCCCGGATGCTTTGACGTGCTGTGCGTAGCGACGGGTACGGCGCGTACGGAGTGCGCATCGTACTAGTCCGGCCGGACGGGGCTGTATTTTGGCTTCCGTGCGACTCGATTCTGCGTTTACGGATCCGCCTCGGTCGGAGAACAGGACCTGGATTGGGTGAGTACGACTGGGTCGGGATCTGGGCAGTTGTGCGCATCGTACTTGCTCGTTCGGACGTTTGTACGAATCGGTCGGGAAACACGCGTTTGGCTGGGTTTTTTCACGGGCGAATAGTGTTAGGTGCGCCTCCGACCGAGATCGGAATCGACCCCTTAGTTTCTGCTAAATAAGAGAACACATTGCTTGCTATTAGTATTTTCTATGCTCGTTAGGAGACAGCCTGCTTTCGCTAGACAAAGCAATGTGGCTTTTCTGTGTCCCTGTCACAGTGCGATGGAGAAGGAGTTTTATTATATAAACAGCATCTGTGCTGTGCTCTATGAGAGGAGCACTTTGTGCCAGATGATCATGGAACCGCGTGAACTGTGACTGAGAAGCAGCCCTGCACAGGAAGATAACCGATGCACTGAGAACAGCATGGTTGAACTGTTTATTTTATTTATCATTCTAATAGTGCTTATTACAATGGTATGTCTCATCTTTCGAATTATCACAGCTCATGCTTTCTATACACGAATACAATCATTTAAATAAATGTTTGAAAACGCATTTCCGTTTCTTTCATGTGTTTCCTTGGGCATGATAGAGTGACAAACGAAAGGTTAGATCTGTTTCCATGACCTACCTGGGAGTCTAAGTATCCTTGTCAGAGGTTGCCAACAACATCTATTACCCTGGCCTGTTTAGGGTTTTTTGGATGTGTTACTGTGAGCTAGCAGAAACATACTAAAAATTACTGATTATATAGGCGAACTGAGTGTCTATATTCTGAAGTTCTTATTGTAGTACACACAGTCCTACTGACCTCGTCGGAACCGTATAACATGAGGAGACAGCTGCTGCACCAATCGGGTTGCCTGGGTCCGGGACAAAGGCAGTGACCCTCGTATGCCAGGGGAAGGCTGCCGTGAATTGAGCAGTGGATAGTGCTGTGCCGATCAGTCCAGAGCACGTGTACAGTGAGGAGACGCCGACCCAGTATGCCAGGAGTTGACGCCATAAGAACATTGCAATGTGGAGTGGGCCATGACCCTTTACTCGATGAAGAGCCAGCTACCACGTATGCCAGGAGAGGCCGCCATGCAGGCATCTTCTGTGCCAATTGGGCCGGAGCCCATGTGTAGTAGAGATATGGTGACCCCGTATGTCAGAGGGGGTCACTGGGACTAGCAAGTAGTGTGACCTAACCAGGATCATCGCCGGAGTGATGACCCTGGACGCATCTGCACCAGGACGAGGGATCAGGAGCTCTGCACTACTTCTCCCCCTCCCCCCACCCAGGGACAGACCAAAGACTTACCCTGCCAGGCGGAGCTGCAAGGAACCACCTTTTGCTGTGCTTGCACAACCAGGTGTGTGGTACTTAGGGATCATCAAGCACTGCCTACTAGGCTGTGTGCATTGAACTCACCTGAACCAGCCACTCGACTTCCCTCCGGTCGCTCCAATCCTGCAGGCAGTGTTATATTCCCAAGTTAGGCCCATGTAGCAAGGCAGCTTATTCCTTACATTGTCCTAGAAAATAATGTTTCAGCTGTGACCTTTTGCACACATTTGCATGCGCGACAATGTTGGATTAGTTTCTCTGAAACTACTTTGTTTATACATCCAGCTTTGCACAACATTATCACGATGCCCTGAACATCATGTACTAGGCCCCTCTACGCACTAGGTACAAAAGTCGTCCTATCTTCATCCACTGGGCGACAGTGCTATCCACATATCCATAACATCACTAATCTAGTACGCACATCACGAAGGCTGCTTTTTTAATAAATAATAGGCATCCCGATAGATTGATAAAGGAGGCACTTCTGCTGACAACCGAAGGTCCCTGCATGCTGAGAAATCACCACGCACCAGTCTGACATTCCGTGAGGGGTGTCCAACTCGAGACCACGATGGGGTCCTCCACTCTCTCCCATCAGGTAATGGGATTGGATTGTCCCTAGGGGGGATTCTTGGCTCTACACCTACACACACTCTAGGTACACTTAGAGTAGGGTTCGCATCGTAGGAGTACGTTAGATTACCATTTTGCATATATGCCTGCATATATTCATTGCTTCAGCAGCATGGTAGAAATGTATCTACTGTTTACTATTTTGGTGCTTGTAATCTCCTTTATTTGTTTCTGTCTCCTAATCATTGCAGCACATGTATTTTATGCAAGAATAACATTGGTTCAATAAATATTATTGAAAACGTCCCACTTTGTATTCTCTGTTTATTTCTCTGAGAACAAGTGAGCACGAGTGACTGAGCGAAAGGTTCTGTACTGTTTCCATGATTCCTGAGGAATCAGGGTTGTCTTGTTCAGTGGCTGCCAGAAACTGTTCGCTCCCTGGAAGGTGAGGGGGGCTTACAGTGGCACTGTGAGCTAGCTGGTCTATAGGCCAACATATCCTGTGGGTGTCCGGAATCAGTCTAGGCACCAAGCCCTTAGTTTATGTTGTCCAAACAATGCGCAGATCCTATGGATTAGTAGGAACTACACCACAGTGGGGGTAACACTGAATTCAGGGCAATCTGCCCTGGGGGAACTTGCTTGCAAGACAGCTCTTCAGAGCTGGAACACTTTTGACTTTAATGCAGAGTTGGAGTGGACTCCTGAGGCTCAGACTACTAATAGGGCATACCCTGGATGTTGCCTATAGTGAATGGGGAATAACCACAATCACTAGAGCGAGGAGAGAGTATGACACAGGGCCTATGACACACTAGAGACCCTACCTCAAAGGGGACTGTGTAGATGTTTGTGAATGTCATATTACCCTTTGTGTTAATAGAAGTAAAATAAAATAGTTCTCTTTTTTTCCCATAAAAGTGAGTATTTCACCGAGTGTAGTGAAGTGGAAGGAAGATTTGGACTGGTGCTGCACTGCTGAAAAAGTGGTGTTCCAGGGCAGGGGGTGCCCGAGGAAGTGGGACAAAATCTGGGGTAAGTGGACACAATACAGGGGGCTCTGAGATAACTCTAGGAGTAATGGGCGGAGGGAGACGGGGGGAACATTCGACACTGTACTACATTAGAATGTACCCAGGAATGATTTTATTGATATATTTCTGCATTGTGACATAAGATTTATAGATGTTAAGATGGATACCCTTGAGAATCTGTATTGAACAGATCTGTTAACGGACACACTGTCAGGTCCTTTGTTTGATTACTCAATAAAAAAAATTCCCCCAAAAAATAAAAGTAATTATTTGGCTGGACAAAAATGTATTGCTGCTACTGCGTGTGTTTTGAGTTGTGACCCCATGTTCACCCCCTGTGTCGACCTCCATCCGAGGGAACCTTGGACTGATCGAACAACACTAACCCTGAAAGTCAAGTGCTGAAGGGGTACCTAACCCAGTTGCTCAGGATCTATAGTAGGTCGGGTCCTGGGACATCAGGAGTAAAAGGCCTCAATTCCCATGATTTGGGCCCAGTAACACCTGCTTCCATGTGACCCTGTGGACAGGGATTTGTTATCCTGCTTTACCGCTTTCACTCTCTTTACAGTCCTTAACTCTTTACAATCCAATAAATCTGACTCCCCTCTTTATCCTGGCCCTCCACAAATCTTTTTACCTCTTACCTGACATTGTTGTCCCTACTGTTCTTCAACTATGTAACTCTTCTCTTGCCACCAGATTTGTTCCATGTGAGTGTAAACACACTTGAGTAATACCTCTTGTTAGAAATGGGGGTCTCTAGTTGGCAATGGCTGGCCACTGTCCAAGTAGGGACCCTTCTTCCTAAGTCAGAGTGAGAGGGCTACCCTCTTTAATACCCCTGCTCAACCCTGTGGTAACGTAGCACGAGCAGGTAGGCTTATCTCAGAGGCAGGGTGTGAAGCATTTATGATCCTACACAGTAACACAATGAGGAACACTACAAAGGGACACCACACAAGTAGTTATTATAAAAAAATAAGTATCTTTATATAAAGGCAGATTTATCACAAGACCAATAACTGTAAAAGCCACAATACTGTCAAAAATAGGATAGCTGTTGAAGGGCTGTCAAAAATAGTTCAAAGGTTGCCAAAAATAAGGTTCAAGTTCGAAGCAGTGGTCTCTGCGACCCTTTCTTTCACAAAGTACCTGGGTTTAGTTGCAAAACCAACAAAGTGTCGCAAAGAAGCTGTAGCGATGATTCTCGGCACGCGAGGCCGGCGATGCGTTGAAATCCTTGCCGCAAGGGAGGATGATGCGCCGATCTGCGGGATGCGTGCGGAGACGATGCGACAAACTTCTGCACGCTGGACCACCGATGCGATGACTTTCTTGCCGCGTGGGAGAAGTCGATGCGGTGATCCTGTTGCGCTGTGCGATCGTGTTGCGATGCGAAGACAAGACGCTCCGCGAGGAGCGACGAAATTCGGTGTGATGCGATCAAAGTGGCGAACGCACGGCGTCCGCACTGCGATGTCTCGAAGCGATGATTTCTGTCAGGGTTGCGAGTGCGCGGCGACAGCAGCGCGATGATCTTTCCAGCGCGTCTCGGCTGCAGCGGCTCGCAAAGGGGCGTCAGCGATGGTTTCGGGTTGCGGGCCCTCGGGGGCAGCAGCGCGATGATTTTCCCAGCGCTCTCGACTGCAGCGGCCCGCAAAGATGCGTTAGCGTCGATTTCTTACCCTCTTTTCTCTGATGCAAACTAGAGGCCCTGGAACTCACAGGAGCCTCCTCAGCAGATAGCAGTCCTCGCAGGGAGGAAGCAGGAGGTTGGTGGTGGAGTCTGTTGTGCCTGAGACTCCAGCAGGAGGCTAGCTCTTTTCCTAGCCCTTGGGTGATTGCTGTACAAAAATAAAAGTTCTCTCAATAGTTCCTTTTCCTCTTCTTCAAGGTCCAGTGGTCACTGCTGCAGGCCAGTGCAAGAAACAACACACAAGCACAAGGACAGTCACTTCCTGCAGATTCCTCCAGTGGCACGGACAGAGTTTCCTCTCCAGATCCAAAAGCAATACAAAAGTAGGGGGTTTGAGCACAGATATTTATACCCCAAAAGCCTTTGATCCTTGAAGCTACCAGTCCCTGAACCTAGCCAGAACCAGTTCTTGCTCAGGCCTGGAGCACTTTGTTTACCAGGCTGCATCCTTCCTTTCAGAAAGAGGGGGTCTGCTAGCAGACACACAGTGGGAGGTGGAGCCAGCATTCACCTTGCCAGGCACAGCCCTATTCAGATCAAAGAGCCACCCTTCCCCACACTCTAAATGCAGATCTCTCTATTCCACCAAGGTCTGACTCAGCCTGTCCTGCCCCTCTAAAACCAGACAGCCAATACACATAACGGCAGAGCACACTGGAAGGCTTAGGCAAGAAAATACCTACTTTCTAAAAGTGGTATTTTCAAACACAGAATATAAAAATAAACTTCACTAAAAGGTGTATTTTAATATTCTGAGCTCAGGCATACTAAATTCGTTTTTCTACCATGTCCCTGGGGTCAGTTAGGACTATAGCATGTAATAGTCAAACTGCCCATTCTAGCCTATGAGGAACAGGTAGCCTTACAGTAGTGAAAAACGAAATGGTGCATAATTCACTACCAGGACATGCTACACACACCCAGGCATGTCCTACCTTACACATACAATGCACCCTACCCGAGGGGCGACTTACAGGATGCCAAGGGAAGGTTCAGGGGCTGGGAAGTGGTTGCACTTCACAGCCAAGATGGCAGTTCTGGACTGCACACAGACACTGCAGTGGCAGGTCTGAGACACACTTTACAAGCTGCTTCTGTGGGTGGCACACATCAGTGCTGCAGGCCCACCAGCAGCATTTGGTTTACCAGCCCTGGGCACACATAGGCCACACTACTAGGGACTAACAGGTAAACCAAATAAGCCAATCAGGGATATACCAATTCACACAGACATATTTATACAGGGAGCATTCGCGCTGTGACACTGAATGGCAGTGGCACAGCGCCCAGAGCATCTAACACCAGTAAAACAGAGGAGACAACAGCGAAAAATGGAAGGGAGACCCACGCCAATGGTGCCAGGTCTAACACACGTCCCCTCCAGCTGAAATGTGGGGAGAACTACCCATCCCCTTGGAAGTTCTCATCGCTAAGGCGGAAAAATCTGGACAGACCATCAGCATTGGCGTGTTCTGTACCAGGGCGGTGTTCCACCGTGAAGTCCATACCCTGTAGGGAAATGGACCACCTCAACAACTTGGGATTCTCACCCCTCATCTGCATCAGCCATCTGAGGGGCCTGTGGTCTGTCTGAACCCGGAAGTGAGTCCCAAACAGGTATGGTCTCAGCTTCTTCAGTGCCCAGACCACAGCAAATGCCTCACGCTCAATTGCACTCCACCTCTGTTCCCGTGGAAGTAACCTCCTACTGATGAAGGCCACAGGTTGGTCTAGTCCCTCCTCATTTATCTGTGACAGAACGGCCCCCACCCCATGCTCTGAAGCGTCTGTCTGGACAACAAATTCCTTAGCAAAATTGGGCGCCTGGAGTACGGGTGCTGTACACATAGCAGTTTTGAGGGCATCAAAGGCTTTCTGACAGGTGTCAGTCCAGTTCACAATCTTTGGCCGCTTCTTGGAAGTCAGCTCAGTCAAGGGTGCAACAATGTTGCCATACCCCTTGACAAACCTCCTGTAATAACCCATGAGTCCTAAGAAGGCCCTCACCTGGGTCTGGGTCCTTGGGGGCTCCCAAGTCAGGATGGTTTCAATCTTGGGCTGCAGGGGCGCCACCTGGCCGCTCCCCACCTGGTGTCCCAAGTACACCACAGAACCCTGCCCAATCTGGCACTTACTGGCCTTGATTGTGAGGCCTGCTCTGCGCAGCGCCATCAACACTTCCCAGAGGTGGCGCAAGTGGTCCTCCCAGGAGGAACTAAACACTGCAATGTCATCCAGGTAGGCGGCACTGAAAGCCTCCAGCCCAACCAACACCTGGTTGACCAATCTCTGGAAGGTGGCAGGGGCATTCTTCATCCCAAAGGGCATCACACGGAACTGGTAGTGCCCATCTGGTGTGGAGAATGCTGACCTCTCCTTTGCCCCATCCGTTAAGGCGATCTGCCAGTACCCAGACGTCAGATCAAACGTGCTGAGGTACCGGGCAGCCCCTAACCGGTCTATGAGCTCATCAGCTCTGGGGATGGGGTGCGCGTCGGTCTTGGTGACCGAATTGAGACCTCGGTAGTCCACACAGAACCTAAGTTCAGGAGTGGCACCAGGCGTCGCAGCTTTTGGTACCAAGACCACGGGGCTGGACCAGGGGCTGCTAGAGGACTCAACCACCCCTAGGGCGAACATTTTGGAGACCTCCTCCTTAATGCAAGCCCTGACCCTGTCAGTTACCCTGTAAGCCTTGTGCTTGACAGGAGAACTGTCCCCGGTATCCACCTCATGGACGCACCAATCAGTGACACCAGGTACCAGGGAGAACAAATCAGAAAATTGCCCCAACAGGTGGTGACAATCTCTCTGCTGCTCAGGGGTCAGTGTGGTGGAGAGGATCACACCCTCCACTGACCCATCCTTCTCTTCTGCACACAGGAGGTCAGGGAGAGGCTCACTCTCCTCCTCAACCCCATCATCTGTGGCAAGAAGCATGCCCACTTCAGACCTCTCAAAGTGGGGCTTTAGGCGGTTCACATGCAGGACCCGCAAGGGGTTCCTGGGAGACTGAAAGTCCACCAAGTAGGTAACTGGACTTTTGCGCTCCACCACCTCAAAGGGACCGGTCCACTTATCTTGGAGCGCACAAGGCTCCACTGGGGCCAGTACCCAAACCTTCTGACCAGGTTGAAATTCGACCAGAGTGGCATTCTGGTCGTGCCAACGTTTCATTTCTTCTTGGCTGGCTTCCAGATTTGCCTCAGCAATTTTTCTGAAACGCCGAGTCTGGTTCCTGAAGGCCAACATGTAGCTAAATACATCTTGGGGAGGTTTCCTGGGAGATTGCTCCCAGCCTTCCTTGACCAGACTCAGAGGTCCTCTAACCGGGTGGCCATAGAGGAGTTCAAAGGGACTGAACCCTAAGGACTTCTGTGGCACCTCCCGGTAGGCAAACAACAGGCATGGCAAGAGGACGTCCCACTTACGCCTCAGGGGCTCTTCTAGGCCCATGATCATGCCCTTCAAGGTCCGGTTGAACCTTTCAACCAGACCATTACCTTGGGGTGGTAAGGAGTGGTGAACTTATACGTTACCCCACACTCCTTCCACAGAGACTTCATGTACTGGGAGATGAAGTTGGTCCCCCTGTCGGACACCACCTCTCTGGGGAATCCCACACGGGAGAAAATCCCCATCAGTGCACGTCCCACCACGGGGGCCGTCACTGTCCTGAGCGGGATGGCTTCAGGGTACCGGGTGGCATGGTCCACCAAGACCAGGATGAACCTGTTGCCCATGGCTGTCTTGGGGTCCAGAGGCCCCACAATGTCAATGCCCACTCGCTCGAATGGGGTACTCACAACTGGAAAGGGCTGGAGTGGGGCCTTGATCTTCCCCCACTCTTCCCACTTGCCTGGCAAGTCTCACAGGTCCTGCAATGAGAGTCTGAACTCTTGTGCATCTGGGGCCAATAAAAGTGGGCAGCCAGCCTCTCAAAGGTCTTGGTCTGCCCCAGATGTCCTGCCAATGGAATGTCATGAGCCAACCCCAGTAGGAAGGTTCTGAAGCACTCGGGTACCACCAGCACACGGGCTGACCCTGGCTCAGCAACCTTAGGCTCACTATACAGGAGACTGTTCTCCCAATAAATCAGATGTGAACCAGACATGTCACCTTCTGCCTGGGCTGCAGCCTGTCGCCGCATACCCTCAAGAGAGGGGCAAACTCTCTGCTGCTCACAAAATTCCTCCCTGGTGGGTCCCCCTTCCTGCTGCCAATGGGTCAGCTCAGGCAGGTCCCCCAGTTCGGTGATCTGCTCCCCGGTAGGCTCGAGGGCATCCCCCTCAGGGTCTGCTTCTTCCTGGGCCGTGGGAACCAAGGGGGCCGGCTTCCCGCGCCCCTTGCCCCTTCTCTCTAAGGCAGGGATCTGGGCCCTACTCTCAGGCTCCAGATCCTTTTCAACACCCTCCTTGGCTGCCATGGACCGCGTGGTAGCACACGCCCACTCAGGCAGACCCAACATCTCTAAGTGAGCCTTCCTCTCCACCGTAGCCCACGGGGAGTCCTCTAAATCATTGCCCAGCAGACAGTCTACAGGCATGGCGGGCCTCACAGCTACCTGAAGAGTTCCTGAGACCCCCCCCACTCAAAGGGAACCTGAGCCACCTCACATTGGCTCTCTGAGTTGTCGGCGGACACTACTGGGTAGAATGCATGGGGGACAACCTGCTCTTTGGACACCAACCGGGAGCTGACAGCAGTTACACTGGCCCCTGTGTCTCTTAGAGCCTCCACCCTATGGCCATTGATGGTCACCCACTGCCTGTATTTTTTAGTGTTAGCAGGCAGTGCAGGCTTGGGGACCATCTCAAAGTCCCCTAATGAGACAAGGGTCAATTCTACGGGATCCCACCCCTCTTGGGCACCCATCTCCTCCTCTCCCAGGGCTACACTAGCAATCTGGCGGGGTGGTGCACGGGGGGTGCACTGGCCCCCTTTGGGGGCACTGGGGATCAAAATATCTGTGGCCCACTTGACCACAGTTGTAACACGTGGGGGCCCCCTGGGAACAGGCCTACCTGGTGGGGGCCCGGTCCTCCTTTCTTGGGGGGGCTGGGACACCACTGCTGGGTTCCCTGGGGGATTACTTTGGGGCCCTCAGGGAACTCCTCTGTTGACCCTTGTCCCCCCACTCCTCTGCTGGGGACCCTGCCCACCTTTGGCGACGTCTCCCACTGGACCCTTGCGGACCCGGGTGCTCACCCAGCGGTCCGCCTCCTCAGCAAGCTTTCTAGGGTTAGTCAGCTTGCAATCAATTAGGTGCTGGCGTAGCTCAGGAAAACAATTGCTAGATAAATGCTCCCATGCAATCAAATCATAAAACTGTGCAAAAGTTTCTACTTTGCTACCTCTTACCCAGCGTTCCATGGCTCTGCAAAAAAAGGACACATATTCAACCCACGTGGTACCCTCTAGCTTCTTACAGACCCTAAACCTCTGTCTATACATCTCAGGGGTCAAACCATAGCGGGTCACCAACGCTTCCTTCATGTGGGCGTAAACCATCCTACTTTCTGGGGGCAGGTCCAGCAAGGTATCCCTCCCCTCACTCACAAAGCGTCCCCACAACCCTGCTCCCCAATCCTTCTCAGGGACCCGGTGGGACACCATGGCTACTTCATAAGCGGCAAACCATTGCCCAATATCTTCACTTTTGTGGAAATCTTTAATAACCTCCTTGGGTATATACACCCTACTCTCAGGGTGCACTACAGGTACGCTGCCACCAGAGGGGGAGATTTCCATGCTCTTAGCTTTAATCTCCAACTCCCTCAATACTCTCTCATGCTCAAGCTTCATCCTCATAATCTCAATTTCTAACTTCTTGTTCTCTAGGTCCCGGTGACCATCCATTTTAAGCTTAGCCATCTCCATATTATGCCGCCTATCTCTCTCCCTGTCCTCCAGCTCTTCTGGGGACAGACCCTTAGCGGACACACTAGAGCCCGGGTTGGAAAGGGCTGGGTCTCCTACTAAGTCTACTACATCACCCTGCTGCTCTCCTCCCTCCACAAGCTCTCCTAGATCCTTAGGGGCATCCCTGGCTTCTAGCCAGGCCTTCAGCGCCTTGTAATACTCCTCCCTCCTAGTGAGACCTGTGATAGGGACTGTGAATTGCTTGCAAAAATATTTGAGCTGCTTGGCATTGTAGGTTTCTATTTTCTCTTCTTCCCAGGAGAGATCTTCTGAGGCATTGGATCTGGGCTTGCCCATTGTAGAAATAACTGGCAATATCAATAAAGGACAGAAGAAAACTTCTCAAAAAATGTAAGCGGGTGAAAAATCACCGGCAATATCAATCACAATATAGGATCCTAAAAATTCTCAGAAATGTGCGTGGGTGAAAAATCACCAGCAATATCAATCACAATAGGGGATCAAAACTTTCAATAAATGTGCGCGGGTGAAAAATCACCGGCAATATCAATCACAATACAGGATCCCAAAAACTCTCAGAAATGTGCGTGGGTGAAAAATCACCAGCAATATCAATCACAATAGGGGATCAAAAACTTTCAATAAATGGGCGCGGGTGAAAAATCACCGGCAATATCAATCACAATATAGGATCCCAAAAACTCTCAGAAAATGCGCGCGGGTGAAAAATCACCGGCAATATCAATCACAATATAGAAGCAAAAAAAAACAATTCTCAAAAAAAATGTATGCGGTACGTTATGGTCTGCACTCACTAGTAGTGTACACTATAATTACTGTATGCGATCATAAATGCAAGTCCAGATCCTCACCGCTGACCACCAATGTTAGAAATGGGGGTCTCTAGTTGGCAATGGCTGGCCACTGTCCAAGTAGGGACCCTTCTTCCTAAGTCAGAGTGAGAGGGCTACCCTCTTTAATACCCCTGCTCAACCCTGTGGTAACGTAGCACGAGCAGGTAGGCTTATCTCAGAGGCAGGGTGTGAAGCATTTATGATCCTACACAGTAACACAATGAGGAACACTACAAAGGGACACCACACAAGTAGTTATTATAAAAAAATAAGTATCTTTATATAAAGGCAGATTTATCACAAGACCAATAACTGTAAAAGCCACAATACTGTCAAAAATAGGATAGCTGTTGAAGGGCTGTCAAAAATAGTTCAAAGGTTGCCAAAAATAAGGTTCAAGTTCGAAGCAGTGGTCTCTGCGACCCTTTCTTTCACAAAGTACCTGGGTTTAGTTGCAAAACCAACAAAGTGTCGCAAAGAAGCTGTAGCGATGATTCTCGGCACGCGAGGCCGGCGATGCGTTGAAATCCTTGCCGCAAGGGAGGATGATGCGCCGATCTGCGGGATGCGTGCGGAGACGATGCGACAAACTTCTGCACACTGGACCACCGATGCGATGACTTTCTTGCCGCGTGGGAGAAGTCGATGCGGTGATCCTGTTGCGCTGTGCGATCGTGTTGCGATGCGAAGACAAGACGCTCCGCGAGGGAGCGACGAAATTCGGTGTGATGCGATCAAAGTGGCGAACGCACGGCGTCCGCACTGCGATGTCTCGAAGCGATGATTTCTGTCAGGGTTGCGAGTGCGCGGCGACAGCAGCGCGATGATCTTTCCAGCGCGTCTCGGCTGCAGCGGCTCGCAAAGGGGCGTCAGCGATGGTTTCGGGTTGCGGGCCCTCGGCGGCAGCAGCGCGATGATTTTCCCAGCGCTCTCGACTGCAGCGGCCCGCAAAGATGCGTTAGCGTCGATTTCTTACCCTCTTCTCTCTGATGCAAACTAGAGGCCCTGGAACTCACAGGAGCCTCCTCAGCAGATAGCAGTCCTCGCAGGGAGGAAGCAGGAGGTTGGTGGTGGAGTCTGTTGTGCCTGAGACTCCAGCAGGAGGCTAGCTCTTTTCCTAGCCCTTGGGTGATTGCTGTACAAAAATAAAAGTTCTCTCAATAGTTCCTTTTCCTCTTCTTCAAGGTCCAGTGGTCACTGCTGCAGGCCAGTGCAAGAAACAACACACAAGCACAAGGACAGTCACTTCCTGCAGATTCCTCCAGTGGCACGGACAGAGTTTCCTCTCCAGATCCAAAAGCAATACAAAAGTAGGGGTTTGAGCACAGATATTTATACCCCAAAAGCCTTTGATCCTTGAAGCTACCAGTCCCTGAACCTAGCCAGAACCAGTTCTGCTCAGGCCTGGAGCACTTTGTTTACCAGGCTGCATCCTTCCTTTCAGAAAGAGGGGGTCTGCTAGCAGACACACAGTGGGAGGTGGAGCCAGCATTCACCTTGCCAGGCACAGCCCTATTCAGATCAAAGAGCCACCCTTCCCCACACTCTAAATGCAGATCTCTCTATTCCACCAAGGTCTGACTCAGCCTGTCCTGCCCCTCTAAAACCAGACAGCCAATACACATAACGGCAGAGCACACTGGAAGGCTTAGGCAAGAAAATACCTACTTTCTAAAAGTGGTATTTTCAAACACAGAATATAAAAATAAACTTCACTAAAAGGTGTATTTTAATATTCTGAGCTCAGGCATACTAAATTCGTTTTTCTACCATGTCCCTGGGGTCAGTTAGGACTATAGCATGTAATAGTCAAACTGCCCATTCTAGCCTATGAGGAACAGGTAGCCTTACAGTAGTGAAAAACGAAATGGTGCATAATTCACTACCAGGACATGCTACACACACCCAGGCATGTCCTACCTTACACATACAATGCACCCTACCCGAGGGGCGACTTACAGGATGCCAAGGGAAGGTTCAGGGGCTGGGAAGTGGTTGCACTTCACAGCCAAGATGGCAGTTCTGGACTGCACACAGACACTGCAGTGGCAGGTCTGAGACACACTTTACAAGCTGCTTCTGTGGGTGGCACACATCAGTGCTGCAGGCCCACCAGCAGCATTTGGTTTACCAGCCCTGGGCACACATAGGCCACACTACTAGGGACTAACAGGTAAACCAAATAAGCCAATCAGGGATATACCAATTCACACAGACATATTTATACAGGGAGCATTCGCGCTGTGACACTGAATGGCAGTGGCACAGCGCCCAGAGCATCTAACACCAGTAAAACAGAGGAGACAACAGCGAAAAATGGAAGGGAGACCCACGCCAATGGTGCCAGGTCTAACACCTCTCCTGAAAAAAACTAAATACTGTCTACTCTGCCATTTCCAGCAAATACATTCCAGTATCTCCTCTTCCTTTTCCTTACAAATTTTTTGAAAAGGAAGTAAATCAGCAAATATCTTCCATAATTAACAACCACTCCTTGCTTGACACTACCCAATCCAACTTCAGATGCTTTCATGGTATAAAAACTGCTGTCCTATCGGTAACTGGCCACCTACTCAGCATACTGCAGGATGGAGGCTCGGCTTCCTTTATCCACCTAGGCCTCAGGGTTCCCTTCTGAGCCTCACCCTATTCACCATATTCATTTCTCCTCTTATGCTTCTCATTGGATGCTTAGGCTTCAATGTTATGTCTTATGCTAAATTATTATCAGCATTGGCAACATCTCCCATACCCAAGAACAATTTTGCCCGCTAACTGAATGGAAGAAAATTGTCTCAAACTTAACGGAGGCAAAACTGAAGTTCTTATTTTGGGAGTTCAAACTTTCATCTGATCATCTTCATGGTGGCCTTCTCAGTCCTATTCCACCCCCTTCTCTGGCTACTTCATCTAAGAATTTAGGCTTTCTCTTTGATACTGCTCTCTCCTTTGCCAACCAGATTGGTCGAGTAGTCTCTTCCTGTTTCTTCTATCTATTCGTGCTGCACAGAATTATTTGTATGCTTCCATCCTCCGCTCGAAAATCTGTAGTTGTTGGTGCTATTCTATCTTGGCTTGGTTATGCAATTCTCTGTGTCTTGGCCCATCCAGCTACCTCATTTGTCTTCTTCAGTTTGTACTTTACTTACCTCCACGTGCCTCGATCTTTGGGCACGGTAAAACACTTCAATGGCTTCCTATAGCTAAATGAGCTATTTTCAAAGCACTCAGTCACCACTCAGCACTCAGTCTTTGTTTTTAGGTAATTCACAATGAGGGCCATCTTGACATCAGGAACACATTTCATCCATACCAACATGACTACAATGTTTTTCCTCGGCCAAACCTTCATAGACCCTTGCTTTCATCATACCAGCTCGGGGGGAGGTGCTCAATCCCTTTTTGCAGCTAAACACTGAAGCTCCCTACTCGCTGATGTCCACCACCTAAATTCTCTTCCTTCTTTCAGGAAGATTTTAAGATCTAGCTATTTCTTATTACTTGCCCTACCTTTTGTTCCTCTGCAGTTCAGATTCTCTTGCAGCGCTTGTCATCCTGTGAAATACCCAGTGCATGGACAGTAGTTCAAGGTCCACCATTAGGGCTCCTCGCAAGCACACTCGCTCGAATGCCAGAGCGGCTTCCTGCATTTTTCAGCCCCGCCTTCCCCCCAGGACCTACTTAATGGCAGCTGCAGTGTGACCTCATAGAGCAGGTGCCTGGTGCCCCAGCCGCATCAGGTCCGCTCTCCTGCCTGACTCCTTGCCCAACAACCTTTTGACTTTTGTTTGCTTTGTTTGCTGCTCCTCCACGCAAGCATGCTCGATTGAAAGCTAGAGCGACTTCTCGCCATTCTCAGCCCTGCCTTCCGATCTCCAACTCTGCCCAGGACCTACTTAATGGTGGCCGCAGCACGACCCATTGAGTAGGTGCCTGGTGCTCCAGCCACCTCAGGTCCACTCTCCTGCCTGACTACTCGCTCAACTACCTTTTAACTTATGTTGCTTTTTTTTTTTTTTTTTTTTGCTGCTCCTCCAATCAAGCATGCTCTCACAAACGCCAGAGCGGCAACCTGCCGTTCTCAGCTCCGCCTCCCCCAGGACCTACCTAATGGCGACTGTGTGCAGCAGACACACCATGGGTATGGCAAACGCAAGCCCGTCTGCGCCTGTCTGTGCCTGGACCACACCCAGCACCAGAAACCCTGGCCCCCCACCACCCACAGCTACTCATCCGTGGAACTCCATCGCCTGAACCCTGAATGCAAAGAAGACCACTGTTTCTACGCCACACCCAACACCGCCGTCGGACCCTTCTCATGCTCACAATGCCACTTCGCATCTCACCCACACTCCAGCCACACCTGATCACCCAGCACCACCCCCGCCTACTACACCCACGCACCCACCCTAAATCACTCGCCTGCATGTTACTCAACACCCGCTCCATCAGAAAACACGCCATTGAGGGTGGGACCTCATCCATACCTATGCACTAGCCCCCGCCTTCCTAACGGAAGCCTGGCTCAACCCGTCATCCACCCGAGACATCTCCAATGCCATCCCAGCAGGCTACAAGATCCTGCACCAGGACAGAACTTCCTTTTGCGCCCCTTGCAAAAATTACCCGCTCCCATGGACTCAGCATCATCTTGAATGCTGATAACACTCAACCCATCCTGTCCCTCTCAGAAGATCTCAACAACAACAAAAGCAACTTAAAAATCTGTGTGATGGAAGTCGCCGCATGGATGTGCAGTATCTACCTGAAACTCAGTGCAGAGAAAGTTGAAGTCATGATATTCAGACCCAACAACTCCCCCTGGGAAGCCACAAGGTGGCCCACAGATTTGGGAACCAGCCCGACACCCACCCAGCAGGCAAAAAACCTGGGCGTCACCCTGGACACCGAACCCCCATTGAGACCCCAAACCAACCCTGTCACATCCACCTGCTTCAACATCCTCCACATGCTCAGAAAGATCTTCACATGGCTCCCCCTGGACACCAGGAAGACCGTCACCCAGGTTCTGATCATGAGCAGGTTGGACTACAGCAATGCCCTCTACTACGGAATACCCGCCCATCTCACACACAAGCTCCAAACCATCCAAAATACCGCTGCATGACTGGTTCTCAACCTTCCCCTCCGCTCCCACATCACGCCTCACTTCTGGGAACTCCACTGGCTTCCTGTCCAGAAATGCTGCCAGTTCAAGATACTCACCCTTGCGTACAAAGCGTTGTATCAGAAGGGACCCAAGTACATCAACCGCGGACTGCAATTCCATCAGCCGACCGGGAACCTCCGAACCACCTCGCCATCACTCGACACATCCCCCACATTCACAGAAGCAGGTCAGGAGGTCTCTCGTTCTCCTACCTAGCAGCAAAGACCTGGAACGCTCTCCCCTAGGACATAAGAACAGCCACCACACAAAACATTCCGCAAGAAACTGAAGACCTGGCTATTAAACTGATGTTCCTGACCTCCCACACCTACTCAGCGTCTAGATACCCTCGCAGATGATTAGTTTGCGCTATACATATTCTCTTACATTACATGACACGCTTAGTGCACCACATTGGACCTAGTATTACCAGGGACAGACCTAGGCATCTGATCACACACTAAAGTAATGTGATACCAGGGCCATAATAAGAGTCAGCATACCAGTTTCACATACAGTCAGGCACTCCTGTCCCAACAACACTCCACCTGAGGGTATCAGCACACTGCATAATAAACAAATGTGTGATAAACAGGATCACTTACTGTGTCATTCTGCCTTAGCAAGGGATGCAGTGGAATGTAGAATGTATAGTGGGGAATGCTCACCACCATATATTCTACATTCCACTGCATCCCTTGAGTGAGTGTTCCCATGGTGTTTATTGTAGTATTTTAGAATGTTAAGGGGTCAGTTGATCCTGGAGACTGGGAGGAGTAGGAGCTGGAGATGTGGATGATGTCTGCCTACAGGAATAAATACTTCTTTCACCAAGCCTATTTGTGTTACACATTTATTGGACACCTCATTTTGGCAATGAGGATCTTTTAGTTTGTTATTGTTTTGTGTGTTTGGTGAAGGAGAGGAGATGTGTGGCATTCTGCCTTAGCAAGGGATGCAGTGGAATGTAGAATGTATGCTGGTGAGTGTTCCCCTGGTGTTTATTGTTGTATTGTAACGGGTCAGTTGATCCTGGAGACTGGGAGGAGAAGGAGCTGGAGCTGTGATGGAGTCTGCCTACAGGAATAGATACTTCTTTCACCAAGCCTGTTTGTGTTACACATTTATCAGACACCTCACTTACAAAAAGCACAAAAAATAACTGGCATCGTGAAATTCCAGCAAAACAATATTTTTGAAAATAAGACTGAATCCAAGGACAGACAAGTGTGGTACATGGATAGAAAATCTAACCTGAAAGGGCAACAAGTGAGGAGAAATATGAAAGTCAAACAAATAAGAGGAACCTAAGACGTATGGGTCAGGAGAAAGGTCAGGGGTAGAGCAACAATCAACAATGGAGTGAAGGGCAGCTCACAGAAGACATAGGGCAGTACCAATTGCCCAGTTTAGGTACATGTTATAAACGTGAGTTTTGAGTCTTTTTTTGAAGATGATTAGTGACTCAGAAGTTTTGATCTTCACTGGGAAGGAGTTCCAGAGGGAAGCTTGAAAAATAGGTTAGCTGATCTTTGTCCCCAGAGTATAGTTCTAGCTGCGTCTTAGATTCCTACTAATAATTCAAGCAGTTGGCAAAAGATATGTCTGCAGGCACCTTTATTCTGGCTTCTAAGGGAAGCCAATGTCCTTCACAGGGGTGATGTGGCAATGATTTTGTGCTAGAGGTAAGTCTAGCTGCTGACTGGGTATCACCTTGATGACAGAGCATGATGATGGTGGGATCAAGAAGACCAAGGTCTGTACAATGTGTTAGAAGTCATTTGGCTGTCGTACCACGGCTTGATCTATACGCTCGGAATGGTTCCTAACACACCAATTTAGACACATTCTGTTGTGCCCTCACACAGGTTGACACAGGTAGCCAGGTAGAGTATAGTAGTCTTCTTTATTGGTTCCATATAAATATGTACACAAGTTCATATTCCAGTTGCCAGCCTTAACTCCAGCCCCACCAGGAGCAGCCTCCTTGCTGCTCAGCCCATCTCCAACTGTCACCAATCATCCACACAGGCACCCAGGCATTCCATTCATCACAGACACACCAACATTCCGATACCATCTCTCACTCTGGCTGAGCAGCTAGGAGACAGCTAGGCTGGATTACATACAAAGACACTTCAGAGGATATAACATTATCCCCTTCCTTTTAAAAGAAAAATGAAAGTGTGAGAAAACATGGGAATAACTATAAACATGAAAATATACAGAAGAAGAAAAAGTTCTAACTCAGGTAAGCAAAGCTAAATACGACTCCACAAGAGAAAGAACGTTGCGTAACTAGAAGGAAAAGGAAAATAATGGCAAGCAAGATAAAACATTGGCGAACCATATACCCATCCTTCCCAATAAACAAATTCAAAATGTAGAGAAGGGTGGACCACACCCCAGGACAAACACCCAAGTCCAAAAACAGGCAACAAGGGTGAAACCAACATGAAAAATACACGTGTACCACAAGGTGAACAACCCAGAGGGTACACAGAGTGACGCGCAGGGTGACTTACACACAACAACACCTGAAGTGCAGGGCGACTTACACAGAACAACACGTGAGGCGCAGGGCGACTTACACACAAGACACAAAACGTGAGGCACAGGGCGACTTACTCACAACATGACAAGACGTGCAGCGTAAAGCGACTTACAAACACATCAGACACAATGTGCAGACCAAACGTGCAGCGCATGACGACATATACAGATAATGCAAGATAATATAAGACGTGAAAATGGGGCTAACACCTAAAAACACACACCCTATGTAGGGACGTACCAAACAACATGTAAATGGGACTAACACCCACAACCCAACCCAGTGTAAGAGTTGTCATCATAAACCTGTATACATGGAAACTAACACATAAGCCTACCCCCATGTAGAGGTCACTAAATGTAAAATGTAGAAATGGGACTAGTACCCAAACCCATCCCTCATGTAAGGGAGTAAACTGTGACTACCACCCACTGAAATACATGGGCCACCCATCTGTAGTGAAACGTAATCTGTGGCATCACGAAACACGAAAATGTTCCATAAGTCATGCAAAAACATTTCCAATTGTAGTACATTTATAAACTGTGACCCACGCCGGTGAGTAACCTCTCACCCACGTTGTGCTACACAGGGCACACACACAGGTATAGTGCACTCACGTGAAACATGTAAATTAATTCATCCCAGTAGAGACTAAGACCACGAAACGTCCCAGGTGTACAACATTTCAGGGCACATTTCTAATAAAATCTCCTCATAAATTGACTTCATGCCTGAGGGGCGTGAAGCAGATAAATAAAGCAGAAAAAGCAAGAAAACTGCAGTGTCAATAAAACACAATACTTTCTGTTCAAGTGAGAAGTGACCCTTTTAAGAAAACACAACACAGCAAAGTTAACCACTGACGACTGTGAGCCAGAACAAAGTTGTCCGCGAAACCCACAGAGATAATAGGCATCAGAACTTGACGACTGCCTCCAGAGCGTGAGATAGATTAGACTTATCCAACAGGCAACTCAAGTGTCAATGACCGAAGTAAAAAAAAACAAATAATTGCCAAAGTCACTGGAACTTTACCAAAACGTCGAATACTGAAGCAGATCCGCTGAACAAAAGGGATCCCCTAGATAATGAGTCCTCTTCATGCTCCGCAAACTGCCTTCACTTGCGTCTGGCTCCAAAAGCTTGCGGCTTTCCAAAATGTAGCCTGTTTGTCAAACTTGCACAATTCCCAATAGCGGTGAAAACAGGAAGGATAAAACTGCAAGATGGCGGCACGCATGCGCTAGGTGCGCCGGGTGGCTTGCGGAACCTGCGTGCACCAAACAATGTCGCTGAAACAGATATGATGAAAAGGCAGCGTATCGTCATAGAAGATCATCGTGGGAAGTAACGTCATGTTAGATCCTCAAGATGGACCCCGCGGCTAGACAATGCAGGTGAGGTTGCGCATGCAAACAATGGACTCATGCCTCTGTCTTTTAAATGTCGCGCATCTGTTAAACTGCCATAGTAAACACACATGTATTTGGTACATTTTCCCCAAGGCTCAATCGCATTAAAAGTAGATTGCGAGCGGAACGACCGTGCGCCAGACGGCTCACACAACAGACAGGCTTCATTGTAGGCAACGACAAGTGAACATTTTCCCAGCAGGGAGATGTTTCTTTTAATGTATATCAGCATTAAGCATTAATAATAAAAGTCTCCTCACCACATAAGTTATGCTTCATTAGCTGGCACAGCAGATACATTGCATGGAACATGCCACGGCGAATAAAACTAGTCACTACTAGAGCATTCCTCATACCAAGTGCGTGCGCTTTCCATGCGCTTCAAAAGCAATCAATGAACACAAACACACCGCTCCTGTGTGGCCCCTAGGACGTCCTCACGTTGGGTCTGATTCCAACTTGCCACAGATCAAAACCACTCCTCGCAGTTTGTAGAAACATCCAGATCCAGGGCAGTGGCAATGACAATGAAGGAGCACTTCCAAAGTAAGCATAAAGATTGCTTTAGTGAACTTGAGCTGTAGTTTTCAGTCATCCACTCTTTGTAGATCTCACAAATCGATGTGGCTGGATCACCCACATGTGGCAGTAGTGTACCTTATACCACCAACTCACAAATCCTTCTTGTAAGCCCAATGGAGCATTTCCAGGCTGGGGTGTCCGTTGGTAAGGACACTGGTGGGTGGGGCCGTCCGTTGACAAGGACACTGGTGGGTGGGGCTGTCCGTTGACAAGGACACTGGTGGGGCTGGCCAGCCTCTAGCTCCATACTTGACGCTCTTTACTTTGTTACGCTTGGTTTCAACTCTCTTGGTTCTCTAGTTACTTGTAGTTGCTCTTTGTTTCTGTATCCTTGTCCATATGTAGACAGCTTTTAACTCTTGAAGAACGCTTGAGTCCATGTCCAGTCGTCGCCAAAATATGTTGTGCCCTCACACAGGTTGACACAGGTAGCCAGGTAGAGTATAGTAGTCTTCTTTATTGGTTCCATATAAATATGTACACAAGTCCATATTCCAGTTGCCAGCCTTAACTCCAGCCCCACCAGGAGCAGCCTCCCTGCTGCTCAGCCCATCTCCAACTGTCACCACTCATCCACACAGGCACCCAGGCATTCCATTCATCACAGACACACCAACATTCCGATACCATCTATCACTCTGGCTGAGCAGCTAGGAGACAGCTAGGCTGGATTACATACAAAGACACTTAAGAGGATATAACACATTCCACAGCCAACAAGATGGACACTCCAGAGAGGGAGGGACAAGGGAAGGAAGGGGTAACTTCCTCCACAGAAACAATCTGTGAGGTTTTTTTTTCTTTCTATGTGTGCTGCAAAATGCAGCACACAAAGAAAAAGAAATAAACAAGGACCAATAAAGCTATTTCTCCTTGTTCCACCTCATCTGGGGTGGCGTAGCATTTTGGCACATTCCCAGGTCTACCAGTAATGGTAAATCTGGGAATGTGCCAAAATCCATGGGTGGATGCGTGAGAACACCCATGCTCCACTCATGGGACGCCTCCCTGGGGCAGACTAACGCAAAGCAGCAATTTGTGCAGCGTTGCGTTACTCTAGATTTATCAAGTCATGCAGGGACAAGCAAGGTGGTCTTGCGTGGCTTAGCTAAATCTTAGTTAGTAGTTGTGTCACCCTTGTGCCCCATTGCGTGGCGCAAGGGCTACAAACTGAATGATAAATCTATGCCTTGGTTTTTAAGATTTACCATGATCTCCACCCCCTCAGAACCTTATGGTCTTGGGGGGGGGGATACCCACTGTATGTGTAATCGACATGTATCAATAAAATGCTGGCAACCAAAAACACAATAAAAGTTGTTTAAAAAAAAAAAAAGTAATTTGGCTGGAGGAAAGTATTTAGTCCTTTGAGTGCATAAAATGTGGCTCTGGTTGTTTTATTCTAGCTTTCTATTTTTTAGAATCTACAGAAGGTGTTGATTCGGGCCCTGTAGCCATGGCCCAGGGGGAAACATCCTTTACCACGAAACCATTACAACGCGGTATGGTAACATCGTGGTTTTCAAAACGCAAGTCGTTATATCGACTTGCACTGGAGGGCGCTCTAGACTAAGGAATAGTGTGAATTACTATTCCAACACATTCCCTACTGTACGTAGACTGGAGTTGGAATAGTAATTCACACTATTCCTAAGTCCAGCGCCCTCCAACGTAAGTCGATGTAACGACTTGCGTTGTCAAGACCACGATGTAACATACCGCGTTGTGATGGTATACGTTGTATCATCATACATTCTGGCCCAGGAGCCCACTGTCATGGCTTCGAGGCCCACTGTCCAGGGACCCAACACTGGTGCACTCACACTGAATGGCCAAGCACTACATTTTACCTCTTGACTCTCAGCACAGTGAGGTCGAGCAGTCAAGGTTTACTCCAGGAGGTGGGGGTGGTGTCAGAAACTCAGAAATGATGTGATAAACAATGACAAGTAGTAATTTCACTGTGCAGACAGGCCTTAACTTTCTAAAAAAAAAAAGGACTTTATTTACAGGAAACTAAAATTCCTATGCTCCAAACACGGATAGGTATCGAAACCTAGATGAGCCGTACAACAGCTTAACATAAAGATTCATGGCCAATGTTATACTATTAGGGACTACTCTGCTGAGCTTAGGACCTGACATGATCTGAAGGGGGGGAAGTAGCTGTGCTCATCTGACTTGTGCTCTTCTTCAGGAAGAGTGTGGTTGGTTGACTTTGAACTCAAAGCGTCCAGCTGCAGAGCCGACAGACGAGGCTTTCTTGGTATTTATGTGCAATGTGTTGTTAATGGGCGCAACGTTGCCCCCCGTACAATAAGCCGGCCAAATGTAAAACATAAAACTAAAGTGTTAATAGTCCAAAAGGAATATAAAAAGGCAAAATATGTGGTTATTCAAATACATAGCTGATCTCAAAGTGAATGTATACTGATCTTAATGTTTCTCGCGAGAGAATATGGCGTCCATTGGGAAAGAACATGGGACTATTTATATATTTTAGTATATATAATCAATGAACTAATAAATACACAAGCAAATCTTGAATAACAAATGCATTCCATTGATCTGACACAAATATGCCATCATACATATTCAAATCACATAGAATGGCGGGGAAAGGGCAACAACGTTTCTGTTCACAGAATATAAGAAACAGCAAAGCAATGTGCATGAGTTAAAAATACAGAAAACACAGCGTTGCAAACTACGCAAACCTGGATGGAATATAATGAGTCTGTAATGAGTCTGTAAATGCAAAAGCACATTACAGGTTCCTCAGTATATTAATCTATGAAGTAGCTTCCTTCTTTTTGATCAGAATGTCTATTTTTTCAATGCATTCAACAAAAGAAGGTTACAAAGGGAGGGAAATTAAAATAAAATAATATTTTCAATAGATTAGCTTTCAAACAATCTTGTTGGTACAGCAGTATTTTATACTGGTCACCACGGATCATTAATGACTCCACTTTCGTTCCAGCAAAACAAACACCGTGCCGTAACCAAATGAAGCATTTAGGTTGAACATTGATAGTATGCACTCAGCATAGCATTCAGCTTTGAGCGGGTTAAGGGCACTATTTTATGAATGAAAGAACATTTGGGAGTGTTCTCGGGTTTGTTTTTGCTCTGGAGTTTAGATAGCTCAGCAGCATATTTCTGGGGGATTCTGTCAGCCATACCATGGCTTCCAAACTGTGATTCTGTCCCATGAGCACATTGAGGTGGGCAGAGAAATTATGTCGGTAAGTTCAATGGAATTTGGACATGTGGGCACGAGAATTTGTTTTTGTCTGAGAATAATCCTCACACCAGGTTTATCCCCATTACTCTGCTATCAGTATCCTTGTAAGGTGTCGCCTGAAAATGGTGCAGATGTTGTTACTGCTATCCTAGGGCTGGAATAAGGTGGATTCCGTCAGCACCTACTAGCACCTAGACTTCATTATTCCCTTTCCAGTTTTTACCAGGGATACAGATGCTGACTAGAACGTCTTGTCTGCTCTTCTCTAGGTAGCCTTGAGGACCAGGAGCCTGCACAATATTCTCTACATCTTTATCCTGATGATGACCCATGGACTATGCGCAGCCAGGGTTGAAATGTCAACATGCTCAAGTAGGAATTTCTGAGAAAGTGGATTATTAGTATATATTTTGATCTTTCAATAGACTTCAAAACAACAAAAATCAGATGTAGGAAACAGGAAGTATGATTTTTCAAAGGTTTAGGCCTTTCTAGCCCCAAAAAGCACAAATCGGCAAGGTCAGTTATCTGGTTGTACTCGACCGGGCAAAGTCACACGGCTCGGCATTGCACTGTGCAGCTCTACACCACTCAAAATCCGTGCAACTCTGCCTCGCTTGCTGTTGATGAAGCCTTCAGTCAGAGGCTGCGTTGGTCTGCAGGGCCCTGCGTTGCTTCCCGTTGAAGCTTTCAGTAGATGGGGAGGAGTACACTTTGACCCTTGTTAAGACCTCAGAACCTTTTGGACAGCACTTGGGGGTCAGGACACATGCTCCCAGAAACTATCAGCCAGGTCCAGGACAAATCCAGTTGGAGATGGTCAACTGGGCACAGCACTGTCTTGGGGCTTCTTGCAGCTTTTGTGTCCTAGGAGCTTAACAGGAAGCTAGCCAGCTATGCCTTGAAGTTCACTCTCTGGTCCTTGCCACACATGGAGGTAGATCCAGCTTTTGGAGTCTCTTTTCCACAAAGTCAACAGTAGAAGCAGTTCTCTCACTGAACTCCTGTCTTTGGGTCAGCAGGTACAGTGGATCTTGGTGCAGCCTTCCTTTTTGAGGACCACAGGTTCAACAGGTGCAGTCTTTCTTTTGCCCTTTCCATGTCCAGGGGGGATATTCACAAGAACGTGCGCTAAATATCACCAAAAAATGTTAACGCAACTTTACACATCGCAGTCGATCGCGGGAAAATAACCCCGTGTTAACCTGGAATTCACAACACGGCGGTACCATGCGATAGGTTGCCAAAAACGCGGCCAATGTCCGCGATACAACCACCGCAACGGAGATAAAAACACAAACCCCAACATCAAAAAACATGCGATAAGCAGCAGCAGGCCCGCGACATACATACGGCAGGCGGGAATAAGCACAACAAAAGCAGGAAAAAGAAAGACAAACCAAACAGAAAACAACAGCGAAGCACAATGGAGGCAGTCGGAGCTAGTACACAACCCCACAAGCACCATTGGCAACAAAACATTGGACATGGCAGGCCATCGTGGACAAGGTGAATGCAGCCGGAGAGCGGAGGAGGACAATGGCAGAAAACCAGAACAGCTGGAATGATGCGAAACGCACAAACAAGCAGAAACACGCCAACAACCAGAAGGCAGCAATGCACACCGGAGGTGGGAGTCCAGCGCCACACCAGGAGCTGGATGACATGGAGGAAATGGTGTCCACCACATCAGTCTGGAGATGGTGGCAGGAGTCGGGGACCGGAAACTGCTAAAAATCAACAGACACAACAGCAACAGAAAGAGGGACGACCAGGGACTGGGGGGAAGGCGGGAGATGGGCACAATGGCACACATGCACAATTAAGCACAGCACAACTGCAGACAAACCATGCCCAAGAGCAACAACACCAACCAAGAGCACAAGTCACACAAGTCGGCAATATCACATCACTGAACAAGCACAGAAGTGAAAACCACACTGCCTGAAAGGGAGAAGGGTGAGCCAAATCAGAGCTGAAGGGCCATCTCACACACAATGCAGCACACACACATAGGAAGCAGAGTACCCCAGCATCGAACACAAAGTGGTACAAACACCAACATCTGCACAACCGAACACAGGACACAAGTGCACACGCTTGTGGCCGGTAAATGGCCATACGCATCTAGAAAAGCACGAAACAGGGACATGATAATGCACAAGTACCAACCCACAGCCCTGATGGGGTAGCAATGCATGTAAGGCAGGGACCCAGATAGGCCGTGACACACACATTGGCATTCAAATAAACACTCAACACAGCTGGAGACAAGTGAATGTGCGGAAACTTTATCAACAATTGCTTGTCAGTATGGCCAAGGGAAGTGCCACGACATGCAGACCAATGCAGCAGCATGTCTGGATGAGGAACGTCGGAAATGCCCATGTCCACCCCGGGGGAGTCCATCACCAACACAAGTCATTGCCAACCCGCGTTGGTTGTCCGCGCATGGATCAGGAGTCCAGGCCAATGCAGCCATGTCCACTGTCGTCTTGGGACATGTGACCAGATCCCCAACATGCAACCAGGCGTCGGGACACGTGCAATGGGTCACATGTAGTTCTGGCTGCAGGTACCTTGTCACTCGTCCATGAACGCGAGTGCAGCAGCGTAGGCCAACATTTCCAATGAGAGATCGTTGTCCACCACATCTAACATGTCGGCGACGTAACCCATCAGCAGTCCCGGACAGATGTGCTGACTCTAACCCCTGGCCCCAATATGCACGAAAGCCCAATCGGGGAGCGGCTCAATGTGGTCACTGCACACGACGACTCGTGCAATCTCCCAGGTCCAGTTGCCAGCATGCATGCCAAACATCCAGGCATGCCATAAACGGGCATCACAGTGACACTCCTGGTCGTGGGCCAACAGGGGCGCACACACACGTCGAAATCCAGGTCAGCTAACGTAACGTTGGAGAGGCAGACATCCATGGACCACTCGAATATGCACGAGCGACAATGCAACACAGGCTGAACGCAGGTGACGTTGGCAAGGCGGAAGCTCAGCCTGTAACTGATCCGCAGCACTGCCAATGGCAGTGCCCCCAGTACATGCAGCAGACGTGCATGGGTACAGGTCCACGTGACTGGAGTTGAGCATGTGTCCGGGATGGTCTGCCATTGAGTCAGTGGCACTGCTTGAAGCGGCACTGTGCTGCCCTGCGCCAGTCCTGTGGATGAAATGCCACAGCTCGGAGCAATGAGCAGTGTCTGTGTGCAACGGGTGCAGGCCTGGGGTGTGGTGGGAGTACGTGTGAAGGCCATTTCACGCACGCTAACTACGACCAAGGACTTCTGCGTGTGGGATGTGTACACGTTGGTCTCACGTCGGGCAGTGCGTAGTGTGGGAGTCGCCAGGAAATGCTATCATATCTGTCAGGGGGTGCTGGGCACATGCAAGTCCCATCTAGGAGCTGCAGATGTGCTACCGCCCGATAGTGCAGACAAAGGACCTTTCATCCCTACAGTAACTTCACCATCTGCATGCATACAGGAGATGTACAGAGGCCTGTCGTGGGTGGGGTGGGATGTCTGCGACCCAGGGAATCATGGATGATATGCCTAGCACGTGGCACATGAGCGGCCCCACTGTGTGTTACGTTGCCTCACAGCTGCTCCTCCCTCCCACAAGCCCCCACACATGTGTGTGCTGCGCGGTTGTATCACGTGCACTCCTACGGCACACCATCATCATGCCTGTCCGCGCATGTCCAGGGGCATGCCAACAACACCTTTAAGCTGGCCGTTGAGGGTGTGCGGCCACGTGAGTGTAGGCCAATGGTCCGGACAGGGCGGACACGGTGTACAGTCCATGGCTGGTTGTGATCGTGCTGCGATTTGGGCTAGGCACCTGACTCATGCAGCCGCAGGACTGATACACATAACACTTGGCATGCATGTGCCAAGACCCCGAGCGGGCTTGCGCTCCTACATTTCCTCGTACGTGCGGGCCCGCCCTCCAGGTGCATGCTACATTGTGGCCCTGGTGGCGACAACACCCCAACACAAAGACACACTTACTGCACTTCCTGTTCAAGGCCAGACCAGAGCCACGCCCTGATCCCCCTGCCAAATCAGCACACCCCTGCGCAGACCTGACGTACGCCGGACCAGCACACGCCACTTGTGCATGCAGGGGGGGGCAGGCGAAGCTACATGTCCACGGTCTCAGCCACTGCTGAGGTCACATGGTATCCTCGGCTGATGACAGCACACTGTGATGTTGCAGGGCTCCGACCCATCATGCTGACATAATGACCACATGGACACACTTGCTTAGATGGTGGGAATGGCTACGGGCACGTGTGCCCGGCCACGTGCACCCGGCCACTTTTTTTTAGCAGGCTCACATGTCGAGTGACACCTGTGTTGGATGTGTGTGGGGTGTGTGTACACCAGCCGTCATGGAGTGCCTGGTGCAGTCAAAAAACGACAACAGTGTCCATCGTTAAGGACACACCCATACAACCATAACAGCCCCATGACTTGAGCTGCACAGAGTTAGTGGCCCCGGATGCACAGCGTCCTGCATGGGCCTACCGCCACGGGCTGCTGACTTGCGGTGCACTGGGGCAGGGTCAAGAGAGCAGAGCAGGTTCTCGTGGATGACAAAGGGGGTTGTCGCGGAGTGTCTCGGTGGACAGTGGAAGGTGTACCCCCTGGGCATGATGCAGAGGGCAGAACCACGCAGAAACAGTCACTATGGTGGAGATGAATGGAACAGACACATGTCGGACACCAAGTCCGGCCCAGCCAGATGATGATGCAGACAACCCCCAGGCAATGGACTCAGACGCCACCAAAGTTCAACCAGAGAGTGCCCATGAGTCATTGCGCACAGAGTTAGTGGCACCAGTGCTGATAGGGGATGCCGCATGCGATGAGGCGTGTCCAATGGTGTGGACTCCTCCATATCTTACCCAAGACACAGTTCCACATGTGTGACCTACTGGACCGCAGTGTAGGCCTGAGGCAGCAGTCAGCAGGGTCCCTCATCCGATTGTCGCCAGCTTACGTTGGATGGTCCCACCGGCCTGCGTAGTTCAGGTTCAGTGGCACCACGGGACGCGGACTTGCGGTGAACAGGGTTAGTGGCACGAGGTCAGTTGTTGCTAGTGTTCGGTCACCTCCGTAACGAGGATCCGGCTTTCATCCGGACTGAACCGCATCTTCCTCTTACTCCTCTCCGTGCTTTCACTGGTATGGACTCTGCCATTCATGAATCACGACTACGTGCTGGATGTGGGGCCTAGTGGACCGCAGTGTAGGCCGGGGGCAGCGGTCAGCATGGGCCCACAGACATGTGTCGTGTGCTTGCGATGCATACCTTTGCTTCACTGATAGAAGGGAGTTTAGTGATATAAACTCAGCAATTAACATCTGGTCACTGCCATCCATAACTCAGGACACAGTTCCACATGTAGGACCCACTGGACCGCTGTGTAAGCCTGTGCCCTCATCCAAGTGGCGCCGGCTGGCGTTGAACAGGGTTAGTGGCACCACGTGTCGCCGGCTTGCGATGCAGACTTTTGCTTCACTGATCGGAGGGAGTATGGTGATGTGGACGCTGCCACGGACTTGGGGTCACTGCCATTCAAGAATCAGGACACAGTCCCACATGTAGGACCCACTGGACCCCAGTGTAGGCCTGTGCCCTCATCCAAGTGGCGCCGGCTGGCGTTGAACAGGGTTAGTGGCACCACGTGTCGCCGGCTGGCGTTGAACAGGGTTAGTGGCACCACGTGTCGCTGGCTGGCGTTGAACAGGGTTAGTGGCACCACGTGTCGCCGGTTGGCGTTGAACAGGGTTAGTGGCACCACATGTCGCCGGCTTGCGATGCAGACTTTTGCTTCACTGATCAGAGGGAAGTCACGCACTCAGTACAACATGTGCCAACAACTGAGCCGAAGAGTACGCCGGTGGAGTATGTCAATGAAAAAGGAGTACTGTGGGCCTGAGCTGTGGAGGCCAGCGATGGTCTGCGGAGGCTGCAAAGGTCGCGGGCCTGGGGCTTGGAGCTTGCACCAGCACGTGGTGGGCCCTCTTTGACACATGCCGGTGTCGGCAGGTGAGCGGAGCCTCCTTGGTGAGCTGGGGCAGGCATGACAGGTCTGGGGACTGGTGGCCCGGGGTGCAGCAGGCGCACAGGGACGCAGGCCCCGCTGCGCATGGCGCCGGCCTGGTGGTGGACTGAGAGGCACCGCCCTGGCAGACACGTTGGCCATTCCGAAAGAGAACCACGCCCAGTGCGACAGGGTTTTTATTCACACCCCTACGCAGGCCTGGCGTATGCAGGGCCAACCCACTCCGCCCGCTCATACAGGGGGGAATGTAACGTGCGACATTTCCGTGCTCTGCCCCACAGCCTGTGGGGACATGGTAGCGTCCACTGGCCACTACACTCCATGCACCGGCAGTTGATGTCCACATGGCCATTTCCGTGGTTTGCACACTGAAGTCTGTCCGGCACATCCACGCCACACCTGGCATTGGGTAGGTTCTCATTGATTAGACACTTGCCACTCTCGCACATGCCTGCTCCACGCCTCTCTTCAGATTCTGCTATTGTGTGGCTGTGATGCCATGCCGTGGCTGGGTTGTGTGCATGGCAAGCCCAGGTTCCCAATGATGTTGTGTTGTCGTGTCTGGTAGGTTGGCATGTTGTGTGGCATGTGGCATGTTGCATGTAGTTCTGCTGCATGCCCATTGCCAGTGTCGTGAGTTGCATGACTGTGTGGTGGAGGTGTGTGATGTGTTCATTTAGTACTTACCAACGTGCAATGCATTTCCATAGGTGCCATCCTGGGAGCGCTGGTTGATGATGGACTGTCGGGAGATGTGGGAATCATGCACACTGTCTGGGGAGTTGGTCACAACATTGTTGAGGAGTCCCCGGTGGTCCACTGTTGCCTGCACATTGATGGTATGCGTGTGCTTTCGGTTGGGGTAGTCGTGTGCAGTGTCGGCAGGGAACAGGAGGGGTACATGTGGGCAGTCAATTGCCCCAACACGTGAGGGAATCCAGCTATGGCGTGGAAGCCTTGCTTGATCTCCAGCTGCTCCTGTGCAGTGTGGGTGACGTGGCGGTGCTGGGGTACCAGGCTGATGATGGCATCCAGGACAGGTGTGATGAACTTGGATAGGGCTGGCTGTGAGACTCCTCCGACTCTGGCAGTTGTTGGTTGGAATGTATCAGAGGCCAACAGGTGCAGCACAGCCAGCAACTTTGTCTGCGGAGGGATGTTTGTTGTCCGCTGTGTTGGTGCCGTCAGCCGGTGGGCGATGTGGGTCAGGATGCGGGGGATTGTTGTCCTTTTGGGCCTGTTGTGGGCAATTTCCTCCTCTGGCGTTAGGTCTGTGCGGCTGGTGCGTTTACGGTGTGTCCGCTGTCTTTGTGTACGCTGCCTCTGTGGTGGTCCGGGGGGGGGGCGGGCTGGGTCCTGGGGGTGGTGGCGGTGGGTGTTGTGGGCCTCATGGGTCTCCGAGCTGCATGATCATTGTCTCCATGGCATCTGTGGGTCTTCAGATGTGGCTCTGGGCTGGGCTCCCTTTCATGCTGCAGGTAGTCGTCCTGCTTAACACCAGCAGAAGGCAGGTGTTAAATCCCTGCTGCTACCGTGGCTTATCGCCTGTTTTTGGTTCGCATCGCAGATCTGACAGTTCGTTGTGAAAGTGGTGTTGTGGTGTTTTCGTGTGTTTTTGCACGGGAACGCCTACTCTGCATCTCATTAGGGTTATTTGATGGTGTCACCCGTGGAGGTAGATTTTGCGGCAGTTATCGCGGAAATACTGGTGATGTCTGCAGTTTGCACCCGCTTGTGAATGGGGCGTTAAATCTATCTCCACTTTTGATGCGTTAGGGTGGCGATAACTCGGCGATAAGTCCTTGTGAATATCCCCCCAGATGTGTTCTAATGCTGGTATCCAGGGGTGCCACTTTTATGCCACTCTCAAGCTTGTGGATGTGGAGGACTCCCTAACCAATTGGGCATAGGTTCCCATGGCTACCCTGTTTACCTTTTCGTCACTTCCTTTGGGGTTGGCACTAAAAAATCCCACAGTGCATCCCTCTGCCCACATGTAAGATGACAAAACCTTTCCATCCTGGGTCAGCACTCTGGCCACACCTCTGAGGTGTATTCAGTATAATGAGTAACTCCCCCTGGAAAACCGGTTCTGCAACAAGTTTTCTCTCTATGGGATTGATGCCAGCTTGTGACAGGCAACTAAGCCTTTGAAGCTTCAAATCTGCGGCCACCACCCGCTGCTCATTGTGTCTGGAGGAGGCACTCCTCCTCCCACCAGCAGGACCTTTTGTTTGTGTTCCTGTAAATTATCTAGCTCTCCTGGCAGAAGGGCCGCAAGCTGTCTCGCTGGACAGCAGTCGGGTTTCATCAAAAAAGGCTACTGTAACTTTGGCCATTTTTAGGTCTCACCTAGGCAGCACATGCGCTGTCTCTCCGAGACATCAAGTAATTAGTATATGTGGTGAAACTCCACCTATTGGCTTTTATTGGCTTTTTATTGGTTTGTTTACTTGTCTGTTTTAATCTCTTCGTTTCGACAGGCTAATGTGGTTTTTAGTTCCTCCTTTATTTGTTTGAGAACGCCTATGCAGCACCGCCTAACTACTGTAAACATGCTGCTAGTGGAATGAAGTGTTTGTCTTGGAACTCTTTTGTGTTTTTTTGTTGCTTGCTTATTCTGCTTGTGCATGTTTTCTTTGTATTGGTGACCTGTGAGCTCTGCTTCTCCACGTTTTTCTTTGTATTGGTGACCTGTGAGCTTTAACCCTTTCCGTGCTCATGACGAGCTCAGCTCGTCATGCTGCGCGGTTGCGCTGTGCGCATGACGAGCTGAGCTCGTCACGACTCCACCCGCGATCGGAATGTCCCGCATACGAGCGGAATTCCGATCACGGTCAAGGGGTTAATGTGTTTGTGTGGCGATGTATTATTATTGTTATTGTTCGTGTTTTTTTGTTGCTTGCTCATTTTGCTCGTGGAGGTTTTGTTTGTATTGGTGACCTGTGAGCGTTAATGTGTTTGTGTGGCGATGTATTATTTTTATTGTTATTGGTTAGGTAGCAGTGTGTGTTTATATAATTGTAATTTTGTGTATTAAGGTGCGTGTTTTTGCTCTGTGCTTTTCGTTTGTTTATTTAAACATGAAATCCAGCTTCAAGTTGATTGTAACTATGTTTTTTTTTTTTTTGTAGGCACATATATTTCTTTAAGTATGCTGAATATATCAAAATGTTCTCGGGCAAAACAGAAATAAAATCGTGGCATGCTTCCAGCCGCACTCCAATGCTTAATTTGTAACCTTACAACTGCCGGTGCTTTTATTATGCTGCTGCTTCCGACAACACATTTCTTTTTTTTAAATCTGCCTAAAAGGCTGCACACAACCTGTGTATATTGTGAGGGGATGTGATTTAAAGGACCAGGCTGTTGTGTCCGATTTTGTGCAACGGTAACTTAGTTAATTTTTCGATTTTACTATTTCATATAGTATGCAGTTTATGTTTGTAGTACTTGATTTCTATGGTAAATAGCTCTGTAAAGTGTGCGCAAATAGTTTTTTTAAATTTGTGCCTTTTATCTGTATTATAGCGTATTTTATTTTTAGTTCTTTTTTTTTTTAGAGATATATGCTGTGCGATCGGCTTCCGTACTGTTTCTATTTAAACTTTAAGTTAAAGCTAAAAAAATTTGAGCTGTATTTAGGCAGCAGCCTTAGACACACACTTTTTTTCCCCTGAGTTTATTATCCTGTTGTTTTCTGTAGGTAACTGATCTGTATCTGACAGATGCTGTAGACAAAAAGATTACGATCTTTACAACAAGACTTCTTTTCACTTCATTAGCTCGTCCTGGTTTCCTTTCGCAACTGTAGGACACATGCTAAGTTTTCACACAACAGCAGACTTTTTGGCTTTTTTTTTCCCCCCGAACAAATGCTAATACACTAGGATTTATTCACACTGCTACACAAGGCAGCGTAAAAACAACGTTTTTGAGCTGCGCCAATGTAACTTTAAACTTATACTCCAGCTATACAGTACATTTATAGCTTTTATTTAATTTAGGCAGATACATTGCTTTGGCTTAACTCCACATATTTTAATGTTCTTTGGTAAAATAATAAATAAATAGTGGCGTGGTTCCAGCTGCACTCCCAATAGTTAATTTGTAACGAAGAACTGCCGGAGCTGTTATTAGGTAGCATGTTTACATAATATATTTATTCTTTAACCTGTTTATCATAGAGCACATAACCTGTGTAAATTGGAAGGACATATGGTTTAAAGAACAACATTATAAATTTATGAACTTTAAAACTACGTTCCAGTTTAAGATTTTGCTCGGTAGTATGTGGTTTAGGTCAAACAACTTAATCTCCTTAGATGCACTTTAAAAAAAAGTGCACGGGACTGCACGTTTATGCACGCAAATGGGTTTTTAAATCTGTGCCTTTTATCTGTATTATAGAGCCTTTTATTCACTGATTTTCTGTTTTTTATATACATATAGTTAACTTTCTCATACTTCTGTTTTTATTACATTTTGTGCGATCGCCTTACGAAGTGCTTTTATTTAACATAGAAGTCCAGCTCCAAATTTATTCTACCTGCATGGCTTTTGTTTTTATAAGGCACATACATTGCTGTAAGTACACTGAACATATTTAATGTTATTGGACAAAATTAGAAATAAAATATAGTGGCATGCCTCTAGCTGCACTCCCAATGGTTAATTTGTAACCTTACAACTGCTGGGGCTGTTATTAGGCAGCAGCTTCAGACAACATACTTCTTTTTTTTTTTTAGCTAGCCTGACACGCAGCACACAACTCATGTTACTGGGAAGGGAATGTGCTTTAAAGGACAAAACACGTTTATCGTATGATCTTAAAACCAGGTTTCATTTTTAAATTTGGCTCAATAGGGTATGATTTTGGACAAAAACATTTAATTTCCCTACAGGCAATAAAAATTCAGGTGTCCTGGACTGCAGCTTAAGTATTTCTGTTGATTTTAGGTGCTGCTGTTCAGCACCGGAAACCACCAGCTCATATTTAGCACTGCACTTTCCCTATGTTTAAAATACCACTACATATATAAAAGCACGATAACCTACATTCAATATTGGTTTAGCTATTAAAACACGGTAACTTAGATTACATCTTGGTTTCCCTATTTTATACACTATGCAGTTCCGGTTTGTCGTATTTCATTTATATGCAAAATAGTGCGCGAAAGTGCACGGAAATATTTGTTCAAAATCTGTGCCTTTTAGTTGTTTTATAGCTCATTTTATTCTCTGCGCTTGTTCCTGTTTGTCGTATTTCATTTATATGCTAAATAGAGCTCGAAAGTGCACGCAAATTTTATTCCTAAATCTGTTCCTTTTAACTCTATTATAGCGCCTTTTATTGTTTGAGTTTCGTTTTTTGATATACATATAGTTAATTTTACTTTTACTTCTGTTTTTGTTACATTCTGTGTGATCGCCTTCTGAAGCGCTTTTATTTAAAATAGAAGTTTAGCTCCAAATTTATTCTACCTGCATGGCTTTTGTTTTTATAAGGCACATACATTGCTGTAAGTACACTGAACATATTTAATGTTATTGGGCGAAATCAATAATAAAATAGTGCCATGCCTCTAGCTGCACTCCCAATGTTTAATTTGTAACCAAGCAACTGCCGGGGCTGTCATTAGGCAGCAGTTTTAAACAATGTTTTTTACCTGCCTAACAAGCAGCGCATAACCTGTGTAAATATGAAGGGAATGTGCTTTACACGACAAAACCTCAGGCTCCAGTCGCACTCCCAATGATTAAGTTGTAACCTTACAAATGCCGGGGCTTTTATTACGCAGGAGCTTCAGACAACATACTTCTTTTTTTAGCCAGCCTGACACACAGCACACAACCCGTGTAAATATGAAAGGAATGTGCTTTAAAGGACAAAAACTTATGGCTCCAGTCGCACTCCCAATGCTTAATTTGTAACCTTACAACTGCCGGGGCTTTTATTAGGCAGCAGTTTTAGACAACTTAGGGGCCCATTACGATGGCGGGCGGAAGCACTACCGCCGTGCTGGCGGATGCAAAAACCACCAGTTACCGCCGGCACGCAGCAGTCCACACGCCCGCCCAATTACGATGCGAAAAGCAGGCCAAACACCGCCGGCAAGCCAGCAACACCGTCCGCCATCAAAGTGCGCCCGCACACGTAGCGGCGCAGCACAACTGACACACACCGTCCGACGAAACACGTCCCGCCCGGCGCATAAATTACGATGCCGCAAACAAACGGCTCCCACGGCAAAGAGACACCGCACGTGAAAGAGAGGCGGAAACACGGACGCAGAGCACGGACAACGAAGAAGCGGCACCCCGGGCATGAATCCAGCACTGCAGGCCCTTCCCATGCTTCTGCTGATGCACCACCAAGGACGCAACGTACTGCGGAGACGCAGGTAGGCACACACACAACAAGTGCACGCAAACAGCGCACACAGTGCAAGGGCGGAAAAAGCGGACAACCCCCCACCAGCGCGTGCACACTACACATCCACCATTGCATCCACATATGACACACAGGCCAAATCCTAACATCGCGGAACACATGTGTACACACCACCTGGGACTAGGAACCAACCACCCCGTCACGGCCCCGAAGCGCCGATGACGCCGCCACACATGCGCACAACGCAGAGGCCAACCGCAGCGCCATGCATGCGTCGCACACAGACACAGGGACACAACCAAGCAGCACACACACCAGCCCCACCCCGAACGCACATGACACGTGACAGGCCTGCCACAGACATGTCCCCAACGCCCAATTCACGGACAACACCCAACGCCACACAACCGACGCACACATGTCAGTGAAGTCACGCAACAGCAGGACACACCCCAGTGTAACAAACATGGCGAAGCACACAGCGGCGGCAACACCAACTAGGAGAAGCAGGGCCCCTTCGGGAAGAGGGACGCCAGTACCACACTGAAAAACCCATACCACCCTGCACATATGAACAAGACACATGAAACGGAACACCAAAGAGCCCGGGGACTGACAACAGGTGGCCCAAGAATTACATCCACACACAAGGCCCAACGCAGAGCGGAAAGGCAGGCTGCCGCCCACACAAGGGAGAGCAGACAGCACTGAATGACCTTCCATTCCAACACCGAAACCACAGCCCTACGACAGAAGCCGGTGAATACAGCCATTCTCCAAGAATAGACCAACACAGGCATGCCGAGGAGACCGACCACAGGGCAGATAGCGCATATCACAGAAGCACACAACGGACGGGGAAGAAAGAAGAAAACACTCCCCCATGTCGGCCACATGCAAGTTAATTGGAAGGAGTCACACAGCACTGACCTTCAACTGTCTGAGAAGCATGTGGGAAGAGGGCCCGTGTCCTCCAAACAAGCCAACAGAACACAAGTCCTGTCTCCCTACGACTACACAGAGCTCACAGCAACCTCGGAGCGTGCACATTGCAGACTGCACACACAGCCGGAGCACGCCACCACAACGCACCGCTGCGAAATGGCAACCGCAACACACCTACCCAACTACGCCGAAGAGCTCAAGCTGTACCAAACCAGCACGATACATACATTGGGATGCGATCTCCTGTCCCTGCTGAACGTAAGTTACCGACTGACTTACCGCATCACATTGTTCAGCTGCGTCATGCCCGTCTTCTACTGTCGGAGGTGTCCCTACCAGCATCCCGTCGAGATATGCCTCTCCAACCCGGCATGTCTGAAGGCGGACCTGCTACCACTACTCCTCCCTCTGGACGCACACGACAGGGCCTGCTCTGCCTATGGGGGCATGGCGTATGTGGCCAACATCGCACGCGCACTGAAATGGAACCACTGTGCCTCCACACGACGGATCATCGAGAACAGCTACATCGAATGTCACCCAGCATGCCCCATCATGGTCCTCCAAGGGACAACCTACGAACAACACCTTGACAGCCACCATCCGCTTCATTGGCTGGCAAACATGTACACCACCAATGACATGGAAGCCCTGCTGGACGGCATCGCATACCTGACAACCTGTAAATACGTCGGACCACAACGCAGGTTCCCCGAGTGACCTATGAAGTCCAACCCCGCACCCATGCTCAGCTTCCGCACGGACTGGCCAGTCACCACCACAACAGCCATACCAAACGACCGGCAACTGTAACCACACCATCAACGACATCGCCATGACATCGGATATGACCGGGACATGCACACTGTTCCCCATCACATCCAGGAACACCGCATGCATCGTGGGAGGCAGTGGCATGGGCTCTGTGCATCGCACCCACATGGACGGAACTGCACGAACAACCAGGACACGACATGGATCCAGCGCACATGGACACACACACCGCTCAGTGGACATGAATAGGTCGCCTGGAGTCTGTGGGTGCTGCACCCCTCCCACCCCCGCCCGGGAATCCCATACCAGGACCTTTGCATGGACGACAAGTGCATACAACAACAACACGACCCCAGTGACTGTGACATGTCCAGTAACCACCACAGTGCAACAACAAGTGGCACGCCGCTGCATGCACGCAAGCACATGCCCTGATGTCATCTCACATGCACGCGTGCATGAGGAACAACCGCAGCAAACCTGTCACATGGAACTGAGATGGACTGTGCCCATGATGCCGAGCGGTCTGGTAGGCTACATGTATACCGTCTGTGTCAAAGTCCGCAGCTCCGCAGCTATACGTAAATGTACATTAGCACAGCCTTGGCCAAGCAGATGTAACCCCACACCCTATCCCATTTGTAATCATGCTCAGTATATCCTCAATATGTATTCCGCTGCCAGTAGTGTCCACTATACTGCATCACAGAGGACAGAAGACTCAATATAATGTTTGAAACCAGAACTGTCTCCGCTGACTCATTTCACAAGTACGAATGAGAGAGGATGAGAGTATGTGAAGTACACGGCAGTCGTGACATGACCATGTAGTCCACTGGTATTGGATGTCAACGCAAATGAGTAGCACTACTGTGGAAGACACACATGTGTCGTGTGAAGTCGTATGGACGCAGTGCTCAGGTGGGTGGGTGCGACGGGTAGATGCGCACATGACAAGTTGGAGCACGCCGTGTTGGGAGGGCTCATGAACAGTACACCACCGCTTCCCTGGGCATTGTGAGAGGACACCTGTCGGGGGGAGTGAACACGTGTGTGCACAGCAGCCGGGCACACGTACAAGCGGTACCAGGCGCACCTCAGCCCACCCTCTGTGGACGAGCTGGATCCTGTTGTGCGCCCGCCATGCCCCTTGACAAGGCACACACAGCCCCAGTCGACCAGGTGTAACCCCAACATAGTCAATCCGCACAGGCGATACAGGGCACGGGATGGCAGTGGAGCATGGTGTGTGAGAGGTCTCCTCGCGCTCCTCCTGGTCATATCACGCAGGCAATAGAACCTCAACGTCCAGCATGGCAAAAAGTCAAATGGAAGTGTAGGGGGACGCACCACAGCACGAGCAGCACTGACGTCACGGGAGGTGGCTCGCACCATCCCATCCATTGCCCATCATACCAACCACGCCACATGCCATTGCGACTAAGTGCAAGCGCGTGCGCCACCACCCCTGAGCCCTCCCCAGAGAGGCCAAAGAGTGAATGTGTGGGCCATCAGCCACAGACGGACGCGGCATGGCCGCAAGGGCAGCCACAGCCACTGGGTGTCGCAGGTGGCGGATCCGGAAGGCGAAGACTGTGATGCATAGTCCATGCAGGCCGGGTCTCCATTTGGGGCACCACGCAGGTGGACGGCGTCCCGCCACACATCATACCCTGAGACAGCCCACTCGTGCAACTGGACCCACACATACACTCCTTGCCCTCTCTGGTGCAAGCTTGGGGCTGCCTGTGCAAGCGCTAGCCTCGCAGGTGAGCATGCATATTGGGGGGCGAGGGGAGGACATGAGGGCTGGGGCGAAGATGACTGTATCACTGTCAGTTAGTACAAGGGATGACCCAGATGTGGAAAGGAAGAGACGTGTCCCGTGTGTACTGCAACTAGTCGCCAATCCAACTACCCCCCATGTCCGGAATGTAAGCCCGCACCTAGGCCCGCCCATCCGCCACATCGAACATACCACCAGCACGACAACCTTCCCATTCGAAACACTGACTGGGGGTGGCGACCAGTGAACAATCATGTGTAGCCTACCCACGCGTACATGTGGGCCCTCCATGATCCATGTCACCTGCGGCAAAGACATGACATGCTCAATGAGGAAGTGAGGAGAGCTGTCCGCCCCACGCGCAGAAGGTGCATCAGCTCCACAGACCCAGCAGCGAGTCCAGCAGGGGTCACATGTGCAGGGGCAGCTGTGCCTGGTGTGAAGGCACATGCATATGGACAGCACATCGACCAATGTGTAGTCTGCCCACATCCACAGTCCATCATCATGCGGACATAGGAATTGAACACAGGGCAACACATCTTAGCTGGTGCACCCACCGTGACCAACAATGCGCAATCATCGACGTACCCGCCCTGTGCATGGCCCCCCACCCAACGGAGGCACATCCAGTGCCACCATCCCACACACACAAGCCTTCCACGGAACATGCTGTGTCCAATGGTCAGTACAGAGTCAGCGCCCATCTGGTGGATCCTGAACAGGAGACACATGCACACACATGCCAGCTCCCACTATGTACGACTGCCACCTGGCACGTGCAATGTAACCTCTCACCTGTGACGTGTGACTGCAAGCACACAGCCGTCTTGGCATGGGGCTGTCAATGTGGACACCAGTCAATGTTTCGGGAGCTGTGATCCGTACAGTGCTGTACATAGGGTGCAGTGCTGACACCTACTACTGTCTCATATCCCCTCGTGCCACAGGTCCCACTTGTATTGGCCGCTCAGCCCGTGCCCACATCGTCGTCGTCGTGTGCCATACTCATCCAGCCTCGGAAGCAGTACCATGCTCAGCAGACACTCATGTTGCCGTGGCGTTGCCGCTTGACGAATATGCAGTCAGTCCCCATCAGCACGCCCCGCAAGTCATTGGGGCCTAGATCCCCATGTGCATGCACATGGCAGTGGTATGTCTCACTTGCCATTGCCATTGTTGGGAGACCTGTGTAAGTGTATTGTGGCCGTGCCGTCCCAGCTTGACAGCTGGGCTGTGGCTCATGTGCTTGCTCAGTCATGTCAGTGATGTGTATGCGAAATTGCTATGTGCCGTGTTGCTTTGACATGTGTCCTCTGCCATTTAACCCAGGCGGAGACCGAACATTGACCGCCCATACCAATTGCTGGCGGACATGGACGATACAGAGGTAATCAGGAAGTTTCGGCTGGACAGGCCAACTCTGCATCGACTGTGTGCCATGTTAGAGCCCCATCTCCGTCCCCGCAGGGTGTATCCGACTGCTGTCACCCCCACGGCTAAGGTGATGGCCGCCATGCATTTCTTCGCCACTGGGTCATTCCAGCACACAGTGGGCAGTGGAGGAGGGATGTCCCAGCCCATGTTCAGCAAGGTGCTGAGGGATGTACTGGCAGCCATGATGCTGTACCGGAACAGGTACATCAGATTCCCCAGGGCTCGTGAATTGGCGGCAGTGAAGGGTGCATTCTATGCCCTTGGCAGAATCCCACACGTCGTGGGAGCCATTGACTGCACTCATGTTGGCCTTGTTCCACCACAGGCCACTGAGCACCTGTACCGCAACAGGAAGCACACGCACTCCCTGAATGTGCAAGTGGTGTGCCTTGCGGACATGGTGATCACCCACGTGTGTGCAAAGTTTCCAGGCTCGGCCCATGACGCACACATAATGCGCAACAGCATCTTGCCACGACTGATGGCCAATCTGCAACAGGATCGTGGCTGTATTGTCGGTGAGTATGTGGAGTGGTGTAGCGTGCTGGTTGTGCGATGCTGTCCCCTGTCCAGTTGGAATAGCAACGGTTCTCTGTGTCCCTCACACCCAGGTGACTCTGCGTATCCGAATGGGGCATGGCTGCTCAGTCCATTGAGGAATCCTCGCACCCCAGCAGACGATCGATACAATGAGGCACATGGGAGGACCAGACGTGTGGTCGAGCGTACCTTTGGCCTCCTCAAGTCCAGGTTCAGGTGCCTGGACCGCACCGGGAGTGCACTGGCGTACTCCCCACAGAAGGTGTGCCAGATAGTGGTGGCGTGCTGCATGCTGCACAATCTGGCCATTCGGAAGCAGATCCCCCTCATTGTGGATGACGGAGATCAACCAGGGCCCCAGCCCGCAGACCAGGACAGCTCGAGTGAGGTGGACAGCGGAGAGGAGGAAGCTGGGAATGTGCGCCAGCAGCTCATCGCCCGCTACTTCACTTGACGGTGAGTGTCCATGTACGACGGATGATGTGTCTGTATCTATGCAGGTGTGTGTGTGCTGTGTCAGGGTGGCCGTATGTTCACTGCGTGCAGTGTGTCAACGCTCCATGGCCAGGGTAGTATGCCACTGTTGGTGGCTGTGGCATTGTGCCCTATTGCTCTGTGCGATGTGTGTACATTGCTTGTAGTTGTTGACATGTACTGTGTGATGGGTGTGTGACACACTCATTGAATGTGCTCCTGTTCTGTCTCCCACCCCTAGGTCCCTACAGGCCCTCCGGATTCCATTTCCATGCCACGCATCAGGTGCCTTTCCGCCCAAGGTGGCCGTTGTATTCCGTACAATAAAGACACAGGGCACAAACAGCAGTTAGTGAAAAAGGTGCATTTATTACAAACTGTGACATGTGATTGTGTGTAAGGTGATGACAAAAGTGGTGCGTGCAGTGACAATGAGCTGTCGGTCATGGCTGCGTGATGATCAGGGTGTACCCACTGGTTCTATGTCCATAGTCCAACACACACATGCCATCCAGATGGCTGTGTGGAGTGGGATCGTAGAGCAAGTCAATGCAGTGGCTGGTCAAGGAAGGCTGGCGGAAGGCTGGCTGGCTGCCTCACTTGCGACTGGAGCGTGCGAAGTCCTCCCGGGAGATCTGTTTCCTCTTCGGACGGCCCCTTCCACGTTTGGGAGGGGGTGTGTGGTGGCGACCTGCTGGTGGTGGGTGAGGTGTGCTCACTGGCTGTGGACGCAGGGGAAGTGGACACTGCTGCCCGAGCCTGCGCCCTAGCAGGTGGTGGCGGAGGTGGTGTTGCTGGCCTTGCCTGTGACCCCACCGCCACCACCAGCTGGCCCATGAGGTCCACGAGTTGGTCCATACGGGACACGAATTGGCCCATATGGGCGTCCATGGACCTCAGCACCCCCAGCACCTCCCGCGTGTCAGTAGCAGACCTGGCCCATTGTCCTTGGGCCTCTTCATAGGCCCCAAGGACTCTGTCCATTTGAGGCAGGGCATGGCTCCCAGGGGAGGCTGGCGTTTCCCTGACCCTGCTCCTCCTACCAGTCCTGCTGCCACCGGCCCTGCCCACTAGCCACATTGCTCACCACGGTCCTCGCTGTGGCTCCCAGGGTGGATCCAGTCGGCCGGGCCACCACCTGCGCTGGGGCTGGTGCCAGCGAAGACGTGGTGGTGGTGGAGGCGGTGGTGGTCGGTGCGGCGATGGTGGCGGTTGCGGCAGTGGTAGTGGCCGCAATGACCGTGGGTGTGGCCGCAACGACAGTGGCAGCAGGGGACTGGGACTGTTCAGCATCCCTGGATGATGGGTTGGTGGGTAGGAGGGGTCCTGGGGAGCGGCTGGGCCCTGCCACGCCAGATGGGCCAGCTTGGTGGTCCGTGTCCGAAGAGGTGGACATATCCTCCAGATCCGTGTGTCCTCTTTGGGGGCTTGTAGGCTGGCTGTGCTGGCTGCTGTCTCCATCCCCAGCGTCCAGCAGTTCGTCACCTGTGGAGAGAATGAGATTTGTTATTGTGTTGCACCTGGCGAAGTATGTATTAGTCGTCTGACATTGGCAGTTCGTGCAATCTCGTACATGGGTTTCCCGGAGGCGAGTGTGTGGCTGTGGCATCTGTAGGTGTGTGTGCTAGGCAATGGGACTGTGTGCTGTGCACATGTGGCATGGGACGGATTGGCCATGCCGATGGGTGTGTTGCTTTGCCCCTACTCATTGTGACTCTGGTGTATGCGGGCTCCTGGCCCATCCTGGGTCTGGTTTGTACTTTGCTTTTGGAGTTCAAATGGAACGCTTAGGAACGCATATGGCAACATGGGGGCCATGCCCCAGATTCGCATTTGGGATGGAATATGCTTTTGGGGTTCAAATGGAACAGCTTAGGAACGCATATGGCAACATGGGGGCCATGCCCCAGAGTCGCATTTGGGAGGGTATATGCTTTTGGGGTACATGCTGTGAGCCATGGGTGCCGAACGTGACATGTGTTGTGGCAGCATGACAGTGCATGGTCTGAGGTGTGTGCATGCCTGACATGCCCTGCATATTTGCTGTCTGTTGTGGTTACTGGACATGGCATTGGACGCATCGTTATGAGTGAGTGATAGTTGTGTGCCAGCCAACGTATTGCAGTTGTCCCATCTCCTTGCTGTGCTGTGGGACTGGGGCCTGGTGTGTGTTGTACTTGGGCTGTACACCGTCCCACCCACTGCACTTTGTGTTCCTGCCACTTACCTGTTACTTGTCGGTTGGTGCAGCTGTGCCTGACACATGGGTGTGGGGAGTGCTCCACCTTGCTGGTCTGTGGGAGTGGGGGCCTGGTGGGTGTTGTACTTCAGCTGTCCCCCCTCCGACCCACTGCACTTTGTGTTCCTGCCACTTACCTGTTACTTGTCAGTTGGTGCAGCTGTGCCTGACACATGGGTGTGGGGAGTGCTCCACCTTGCTGGTCTGTGGGAGTGGGGGCCTGGTGGGTGTTGTACTTCAGCTGTCCCCCTCCGACCCACTGCACTTTGTGTTCCTGCCACTTACCTGTTACTTGTCGGTTGGTGCAGCTGTGCCTGACACATGGGTGTGGGGAGTGCTCCACCTTGCTGGTCTGTGGGAGTGGGCGCCTGGTGGGTGTTGTACTTCAGCTGTCCCCCTCCGACCCACTGCACTTTGTGTTCCTGCCACTTACCTGTTACTTGTCAGTTGGTGCAGCTGTGGCGGACACATGGGTGTGGCGGGTGCTCGTTGTGGCGCTTCTGGCATATTTGTGGACCTGTTGGTGGTTACGTGGCTGGCTTAGTGTACACATGTCCCCACGCATCTTACAGTTGTTCGGTTTGGCCTGTGTGTGGTAGTGTCTGTTGCATGTGCGTGTGATGTGTTGTGTATTGTGTGCTGGACATGGGGGTGTTTGTCCCTGGGAGCTGTGGCATGGTGGTTGCGCATGTGTGTACATAGCGGTGTGCTGGTATACATTAGTTTGTACTTACCAGCCTCCACTCCCCCTGCTAATCCGGCGAGGATCTCCGGATGTATTACGACTCGCACCTTCTCCTCCCACGCTTTGAAGGTCTTAAAGAGCGCGGGATTCCCTCCGCCAGTGACGGCAGCCAGCTCTCTGTTTTTGCCCTCCTTCTTCTTGACCAGGCTCTTTACGTCATTCCAACGTTTGTTTATCTCGGTTCTGTTCCTGGGCAGGGTCCCGACTGCATTGACCTGGTCTACGATCCGGGTCCACATTCTGTTTCTGGTGGCTAGTGGTGTGTGCTGGACCATGTTCCCATAGATTTGTGGGTACACCTTGATGATCTCGTCGACCATGACCGTCAGCTCCATGGGCGTGAACTTGGGCATCCTTTGTGGTGCCATGGTGTTTGTGGTGCTGGTGCGGTGTGTGTTGTGTAATGTGCAGGGGTTTGTGGTGCCGGTGTTTGGTGGTGGTGGTGGTGGTGGTTGTGATGTGTGCGTTTCTGTGGTGTGCTGCTGTCCTTGCTGTGTCACTGTGTCCTCTCCTCTCCTCTCTGGTTTGCAATGTAGCAAGGGGTTGTGGTCTGTGGGAGTGCTGCTTTTGTACTCACCTATGTGGGTGTGTCCTCATGGTCTGTTGTTTTCAGGTGTGTTGTGTCTGGGGTTCTGGCCTTTGTATTTTTGTTTGTCCGGGGGTGTTTTCGGGATGTGTACTGTGCTTGTGTATTTGTGCGTGCCTTGCTGTGTGGACTTGTTGGCCATGTTGTGTGCTATTGGTTTTGTGTGCGGATGGTTTCTGTGCAGGTACGTGGGCGCCATGGCTTCTGCCGTGTCGATTCTCATCGGCGTTGTTTGCGCTGGCGGGCGGTATTTTTGTTGTTTTCCGCGCTCATGGCGGTGCGATCGTAATTTCACGTGCGGTGTGTCGGCCGTGAGGGCGGGCGGTTTTGTGTTGTCGTGCGTGTTTCCGTCCGTGGCGGGCGGTTTGACTCCGACTTCCGGACGATGGCGGGCGGTATTTTGTATGATTTTTCCGCCGATGGCGGTTTTCAGTTTGTGTACTCATAATGGCGTGGTCGGTGTTCAGGCGGTGTGTGCGGGCGGATTTTTGCCGCTTCCATGCCTGGCGGATTTATTTACGCCGGGTATCGTAATGGGCCCCTTACTTCTTTTTTTAGCCTGCTTAACAGGCAGCTCACAACCAGTGTAAATATGAAAAGAATGTGCTTTAAAGGACAAAACTTCTGGCTCCAGTCGCAGTCCCAATGCTTAATTTGTAACCCAACAACTGCCGGTGCTTTTCTTAGGCAGCAGCTTCAGACAACATATTTTTTTTTTATCTGCCTAAAAGGCAGCATACAACCTGTGTATATTGGGAGGATGTGCTTTAAAGGACAAAACTTTTAATGAAGGAGCTAGGAAACCAGATTCTAGTGTTATATTTTGCGCAATAGCGTGTGATTTTGGACAAAGCAATTAATCTCCCTAGATTCTTTCAAGTGAAACAAAACAATGTTGGGTAGAAGGCTGAATTAGGTGGTCTGTGGTTTTTATTTGCGCATCGAGTGAACAGCACACATTGCACAAGCAGCGCACAACCCGTGTAAATATGAAGGGAATGTTCTTTAAAGGACAAAACTTCAGGCTCCAATCGCAGTCCCAATGCTTAATTTGTAAACGTGCAACTGCCGGGGCTTTTATTACGCAGCAGCTTCAGACAACATACTATTTTTTTTAGCCAGCCTGAAACGCAGCACACAACTCGTGTAAATATGAAAGTAATGTGCTTTAAAGGACAAAACTTATGCCTCCAGTCGCACTGCCAATGCTTAATTTGTAACCTTATAACTGCCGGGGCTTTTATTAGGCAGCATTTTCAGACAACTTACTTCTTTTTTAGCCCTCTTAACAGGCAGCGCACAACCCGTGTAAATATAAAAGGAGTGTGCTTTAAAGGACAAAACTTCTGGCTCCAGTCGCACTCCCAATGCTTAATTTGTAACCCAACAACTGCCAGTACTTTTCTTAGGCAGCAGCTTTAGACAACATATTTTTTTTAATCTGCCTAAAAGGCAGCATACAACCTGTGTATATTGGGAGGGGATGTGCTTTAAAGGACAAAACTTTTAATGTAGGAGCTAGGAAACCAGATTCTAGTGTTATATTTTGCGCAATAGCGTGTGATTTTGGACAAAGCAATTAATCTCCCTAGATTCTTTCAAGTGAAACAAAACAATGTTGGGTAGAAGGCTGAATTAGGTGGTCTGTGTTTTTTATTTGCGCATCGAGTGAACAGCACACATTGCACAAGCAGCGCACAACCCGTGTAAATATGAAGGAAATGTGCTTTAAAGGACAAAACTTCAGACTCCAGTCGCAGTCCCAATGATTAATTTGTGAACTTGCAGCTGCCGGGGCTTTTATTACGCAGCAGCTTCAGACAACATACTCTTTTTTTAGCCAGCCTGACACGCAGCACACAACTCGTGTAAATATGAAAGTAATGCGCTTTAAAGGACAAAACTTATGCCTCAGTCGCACTCCCAATGCTTAATTTGTAACCTTACAACTGCCAGGGCTTTTATTAGGCAGCAGTTTCAGACAACTTACTTCTTTTTTTAGCCTGCTTAACAGGCATCGCACAACCTGTGTAAATATTAAAGGAATGTGCTTTAAAGGACAAAACTTCTGGCTCCAGTCGCACTCCCAATGCTTAATTTGTAACCCAACAACTGCCGGGGCTTTTCTTAGGCAGCAGCTTCAGACAACATATTGTTTTTTTATCTGCCTAAAAGGCAGCATACAACCTGTGTATATTGTGAGGGGATGTGCTTTAAAGGACAAAACCTTTTAAGTAGGAGCTAGGAAACCAGATTCTAGTGTTATATTTTGCGCAATAGCGTGTGATTTTGGACAAAGCAATTGATCTCCCTAGATTCTCTCAAGTGAAACAAAACAATATTGTGTAGAAGGCTGAATTAGGTGGTCTGTGCTTTTTATTTGCACATCGAGTGAACATCACACATTGCATCTTTAATGGGCTATACAACATACTTTTATATTAAAGTCCTGCTTTAACTTTATGGTAGATTCATGGCTTTTATTTTTCTAAGTTAAATGCATTGTTGTGGCTTAACGTAATATATTTTTTAAGCTTGTGACAAACACCAAAATATATGAAAATATATTTAAAGCAAAAAAAATTTGAGCTGTATTTAGGCAGCAGCTTTAGACACACACTTTTTTTCCTGAGTTTATTATCCTGTTGTTTTCTGTAGGTTACTGATCTGTATCTCACAGATGCTGTAGACGAAAAGATTACGATCTATACAACAAGGCTTCTTTTCACTTCATTAGCTTGTCCTGGTTTCCTTTTGCAACTGTAGGACATGCTAAGTTTTCACACAACAGCAGACTTTTTGGCTCCTTTTTTTCCCGAACAAAAGCCAATATACTAGGATTTATTCTTACCGCTACACAAGGCAGCGTAAAAACAACGTTTTTGAGCTGCACCTATGTAACTTTAACCTTATACTCCAGCTATACGGTACATTTATAGCTTTTGTTTAATTTAGGTAGATATTTTGCTTTGGCTTAACTCTACACACAGGACTGCACATTTATGCACGCAAATGGGTTTTTAAATCTGTGCCTTTTATCTGTATTATAGAGCCTTTTATTCACTGATTTTCTGTTTTTATATACATATAGTTAACTTTCTCTTTTACTTCTGTTTTTATTACATTTTGTGCGATCGTCTTACGAAGTGCTTTTATTTAACATAGAAGTCCAGCTCCAAATTTATTCTACCTGCATGGCTTTTGTTTTTATAAGGCACATACATTGCTGTAAGTACACTGAACATATTTTAATGTTATTGGGCAAAAACAGAAATAGGATAGTGGCATACCTCTAGCTGCACTCCCAATGGTTAATTTGTAACCAAGCAACTGCCAGGGCTGTCATTAGGCAGCAGTTTTAAACAATTTTTATTTTTTTTAGCCTGCCTAACAGGCAGTGCACAGCCTGTGTAAATATGAAGGGAATTTGCTTTAAAGGACAAAACTTCAGGCTCCAGTCGCACTCATAATGCTTAATTTGTAACCTTGCAACTGCCGGTGCTTTCATTAGACAGCAGCTTCAGACAACATACTTTTTTTTTTTGCCAGCGTGACACGCAGCACACAACTTGTGTTAATGGAAAGTAAACGTGCTTTCAAGGACAAAACTTCTAATTGTACGAGCTTGGAAACCAGGTTCCATTCTCAAATGTTGCTCAATAGGGTGTGATTTTGGACAAAAGCATTTAATTTCCCTACACGCAATAAAAATACAGTTGTCCTGGACTGCAGATAAAGTATTTCTGTTGATTATTAGGTGCTGCTGTTCAGCACCAGAAACCACCGCTCATATTTAGCACTGCACTCTCCCTATGTTTAAAATACCTCTACATAATATAAAGCACGGTAACCTACATTTAATATTGGTATTACTAATAAAACACGGTAACCTAGATTGTATTTCGGTTTCATTCTTTTATAGACTATGAAGTTCTTGGTTGTCGTATTTCATTTATATGCTAAATACGGCTCGAAAGTGCACGCAAAAGTTTTTTCTAAAGCATTGCCTTTTAACTATATTATAGCAAATTTCATTCACTGCTTTTGTTCCTGTTTTTCATATTTCATTGATATGCTAAATAGGACTTAAAAGTGCATGCACAGTTTTTTTACTAAACCTGTACCTTTTAACAGTATTATAGCGCATTTTATTCTCTGATTTACGTTTTTTTTATAAACACATAGTTAACTTTCTCTTTTACTTTTGTTTTTATTACATTCTGTGCGATTGACTTCCGAAGCGCTTTTATTTAAAATCGGAGTTCAGCTCCAAATGTATTCTACCTGCATGGCTTTTGTTTTTATAAGGTACATACATTGCTGTAAGTACACTGAACATATTTTAATGTTATTAGGCAAAACCAGAAATACAATCGTGGCATGCCTCTAGCTGCACTCCCAATGGTTAATTTGTTACCAAGCAACTGCCGGGGCTGTCATTAGGCAGCAGTTTTAAAAAATATATATATTTTTTTTTGTCCCTGCCTAACAGGCAGCGCACAACCCATGTACATATGAAAGGAATGTGCTTTAAAGGACAAACCTTCTGGTTCCAGTTGCACTCCCAATGCTTAATTTGTAACCTTACAACTGCCGGGGCTTTTATTAGGCAGCAGTTTCAGACAGCATACTTCTTTTTTTAGCCTGCTTAACAGGCAGCGCACAACCCGTGTAAATATAAAAGGAATGTGCTTTAAAGGACAAAACTTCTGCTCCAGTCGCACTCCCAAGGCTTAATTTGTAAACTGATAACTCCTGGGGCTATTATTAGGCAGCAGCTTCAGACAACATCTTGCTGTTTTTGAAACGTTAGTTATCTCCATACCACAGATGCTGCAGACTAAAACATTAGGATCTTTACTACAAGGATTATTTGCACTCCATTAGCTCCTCCTGGTTTCCTTTCGCAACTGTAGGAAACATGCTAATTTTTAACACAACAGCAGACTTTTAGGTTCCTTTTTTTCTCCAGAACTAATGCCAATACACTAGGATTTATTCACACCGCTACACAAGGCAGCGTAAAAACAACTTTCCTGAGCTGCACCTATGTAACTTCAAAATTATACTCCAGCTTTACGGTACATTTATAGCTTTTATTTAAATTAGGCAGATACATTGCTTTGGCTCAACTCAACATATTTTAATGTCCTTTTGTGGAATGGAAAATAAATAGTGGCGTGGTTCCAGCTGCATTCCCAATAGTTAAATTGTAACCGAAGAACTGCCGGGCCTGTTATTAGGCAGCATGTTTACATAATATATTTATTCTTTAAACTGTTTAACAAGCAGCACATAACCGTGTAAATTGGAAGGATTTATTGTTTACAAAAAGAACTACAAATTTATGGACTCAAAAACTAGGTTACAGCATCAGAATTTGCTTGGTAGAATGTGGTTTATGTCAAAGAACGTGGGGCCATATTATCAAGAACGGCGATAACATCATCGCCGCTTTAGCGGCAGGAAACTGCCGCTAAAGCGGCGATAAGGGGCTTGATAATATGCCCTATAGAATTCCAATAGAAGCCCAGGTTCTGGTGTGAAGGACATCAAGCCTGGGCTTCTATTGGAATTCTATAGGGCATATTATCAAGACCCTTATCGCCGCTTTAGCGGCAGTTTCCTGCCGCTAAAGCGGAGGTAATGTTATCGCCGTTCTTGATAATATGGCCCTTAATCTCCTTAGATGCAGTCAAGAAAAGGTTCACGGAACTGCACTTCAAGCACTTGTAATAATTATTAGGTACTGGTGCTGAACACCAAAAACCACCGGCTCATATTTAGCACTGCACTCTCCCTATTTATAAAACACCACTACATAATATAAAGCACAAAAACCTAAATTCAATCTATGGTTCAAAATTTCACATTATACAGTTCCTGTTTGTCGCCCATAATTTATGTACTAAATCGGGCTCAAAAGTCCAGGTCTACTCCTGTACAACTCTAGAACAATGACCATCTGCAGCTTATAAACATACAGATAACGTATATCTGCCTAGCCTGCTGCACTTACTCACACGTCCCATCAACAACAAACATTTAAACTTCAATACGTTGCATAAGTTACATTTTATTTTACATCTATCAAACATTTCTCGAATCTAACTCCTTTTATTCTTTATTTATTTCTCTTTTTTTTTACAGTTTTATTTTTATTACAAACAAAGGATCTTTAAAATGCTTTCAATGCCGTATTTTCTAACAACAACAAAGTACAAGTTTACTGTTATACTTTTCCTTCAGACATTGCCTTACAAATACTTCTGTAAAAAAAAAACGTATATGGACATCTTTTGCACCAGCCTTTCTCTTTACAAAAGTAAAACATCAAACACAACTCTTTACTTTACATTACAAAGCAGTGCAAGTGGGACTATTGCCTAAAGGCAACATTAACCTTGGAGCCAATTACAAACTACCTTTCTACCGAGCTTGTTCACTTTGAAGTCATATTTGTAAAGAATATCAGCTTTCCACTCTTATTTTTCCTCTCTGCATAAATATACTGGATAAAAAACGGGAAAAGCCACTTGTTGTTATGCTGACTAATTTACACGTTTTATCTGTGCTAAGGTTGCATCCCCCGCTCAGTAGTCTGTATTTGTGATTTCTGTTTTATCTACAGCCCTGTTAGATCACAATTTACTGCAAGCTTTGCCCCTGCATGCAGTCTGCAACAAACCACGTGCACGCTGTTTACACCAAACAGTCCGTCTGTCGGGCACTACGCTATGCAGCGCGCCTACATAAGAGGCAGCAGAGCACACGTGAGCAACGGGTCCTGCTAAGTGCCAACACTATACTAATATGCTATAGATCATACGCGGGCTTTAGCTTTATCATTTTTGCTGCTAAAGCTTCTTTAATTTATTAGAAGGCGTTAGAGGGCTTCTTTGTTCTTCCCTGTTTGGTGTCTGATATTACTTTGTTGATACTCACAACACGACTGATCATTATGCAGCATGCACCTGCAACCACCGGTTCAAATTAAGCACTGGGTGGAATGGTGTATTTTCTAACCCTGCTGGAGCGGAGCAGGCTAAATCCCTACTAACCCTTTTCTGCCTCCACGCTTCTACAGAATATTAACAAGCATTTGCAATGCAATAGGTGTCGCATTTACGCGAGTTTAAGCTATTGCCATTGTAAATGACAATGTCTTTTATTTATGTTTTAAAAACCAAAACCCAAAAAAAAGGCATAGTCATTTACAATGCCAGTAGCTCAAACTCGCGTAACTGCGAGACCTATTGCATTGCAAATGCTTGTTCCAATAGTTATCTCAAATCCACCTGCACCGATAAGTCAGGTTTTAACTAACTATTATTTTGAGCAATTTAATAGCCAGTGCCAATCTGAAGATAACAGTAATAGATGTAATAGTGCAGCCCAGCGTTTCTCTAAGGAACCAGACAGCTTTTTCTACAGTAAAAAAGGCATTGGTGGTTTTTCACTGTCAGGGCATGTAAAACTCACAATAAACATGTTCTAATTTTTAATATCTTGCACTCTGCCTTTCGGTCATGTAAGGCCTTTATTAGGAGAGGCTTATCAATATTAAAAAGGAATGTTTGCGCTTGGCAACAGGGTTATTTTGTCAAGTCGACATGTCAGTTTTTAAGCTGTGCACTCAAGATGCTGAGGCAGGCGTGAAGACATGTTTACCTTTGTACCTTTAATGGTGGCACAATAAATGCTGCAGGCCACTAGTGACATTTAACTTACAGGCCCTGTGTTCACACAGTACCATTTACTAGGGACATACAGGTAAATTAAATATGCCAATCGTGTATTTTCCAATTGCAGATACATTTGAGGGGTCGGAGCACTTGCACCTAGACCTGATCAGCAGGGACCAATGCATTTTCAGAGTTGAAAACGAGCAACATCAGTCCAAAATGTGGGGTTAATCATAGAAAAAGACGTATTTCCTTACAGAAATGTATAGATTTACAGTTCTGTCACAACTCATACATAACCGTTACATTACTTGTGCATATTTTCTCTTTCTGAAACTTGCAATTTTAATCTGTTTATGCCCACCTATCAACAACTATTAGACAATATTTTTCATAGCAATTCTTCTAGCTGAAAGAAAATGTACAAAATTGCATAAAAATGAAACCTGGTTAACCACTGTTAAATCACTCACTTCAGTATGACTACTTCAAGCTCCACTGTAAGAAATGTTACAAGTAACAGAATACTGCTTGTAATGAGGGTCTCTGTAAGTTACATATGCCAAAACCCGTAGTTTCTTTTCGTCCTTGCATTCCTTAATTATGGGAAAGCAACAAAGTGTGATCAAAGCTCTTAGTTTTTTCTCTATGTAACATGCATAATTCTTGCAAATGTTATATAATATCCATCTAGGGCCAGATTTTCTAACATTTCAAGCTAAGCAGCATGGCAAGGGAACCTCATTGCTCTGTGTTGCGTGAAATGGAGTGAGTAGAAATCTGCCACATCTACTAAGATGTGGCACACGTCTTCTCCATCGTTGCACTGTTGCACTGTGTGTTGCCTAGCACCACATGGTGCAAGGGTGCCTGATTTACAGGTAGGATTGTTTTTGTGCACCGAGGGGTACTTTCCTACACAAAAAACAATCCTCTTTCTATTTGCGTTACAGGGATGCAGCACCCATAGTAAGAGGAAACAATGAGGAGAAATAAAGGTTATTTCTTCTTGTTGCACCTCTGTGTTTTAGGTGCCCACTTTGGCACAATGCCAGATTTACTGCCTTTAGTAAATCTAGGATTGTGCCAAATTCCATGGGTGGATGTAGAGGAATACCCAGGAACCACCCATGGAACACCTACTACAACAAAATGTAATGCAACCCAGCACGAGCCACTGGGTTGTGCTACATTTCTTCACAGTCATGCAAGGTGGCAAAAATCGCCCCTTGCGTGGCTTTATAAATCCCATTTAAGGACCTGCGTTGACTTGCAATGATTTGTGTCACGCAAGGGCAATGCAAGTCCTTAGCAAATCTGGCCCCCGATTTTTAAAGTCATACACTGAACCCTGCTAGTGCACAATATGAGACTACAGCACACATCCAATAGTTCCTGCAAAGCGTTTTCTGCATAAATGAAGTATCCCTTGAGCGATGGTTACACTATCAGTGCTAGTATAAGGAACCTAGAAATTATGCAATAATCAGGTTTACGCTTGGGTAAAAGAATATGCACACCCCCAATGTCAAACAAAGGAAAGATGCAATGAAGCATGTTATATACAACTGTGGGATAGAAGACCCCTCTGTCTGAATGGCCCTTCCTGAAGCGGTTACATCTTGAGACATCTACAGGTTCATTGATGGAATACAAAATCTATCTACAGTTTAATTGTTGGAACACTAATTCTATCCACCGGTGTATTTATGAAACACTAAATCTATCCCCAGGTTTATTGATGGAGCATTACATTTTTCAGAATTTGAGCACTAAATTGATACACAGGTTCATTGATGGAACACTAAATTGATACACAGGTTCATTGATGGAACACTAAATTGATACATAGGTTCATTGATTGAACACTAAATCTATCCACAGGTTCATTGATGGAGCACTAAAGTGATGTTCATTGATGAGAACTAAATCTATCCACAGGTTCATTGATGAAACACTAAATCTATCCACAGGTATATTCATGAAATTCTAAATGTATCCCCAGGTTTATTGATGGAGCACTAAATCTATCCACAGGTATATTCATGAAATTCTAAATGTATCCCCAAGTTTATTGATGGAGCAATAAATCATTCCACGGGTTTATAGATGGAACACTGCATCCATCCCCAGGTTCACTGTTGGGAATCTAAATCTATAAGATAGTGTCTGCAGATAGAACAGTTTGGATGGCCAGGGATCCTGATTGTAAGGTAGATACATGCAGGCATGAGAGTCAGAGTGTCTGACAAATGCCCAGCAGCACAGGGCAGGGACCAGTGAAAATACATGATCATACTGCACCCGAGTGCAATAAATAACGTGAACAATGCGAACAATTATAACAATTCACATTACCTGTATGGAATGCAATTCCCTGCATTGTGTTAAAGACAAAAAACATTTACACTTACGGAGTGTGACACAGGCCGACTTTTGTGGTCAGGTGAATGCGCTTAGCCTCAAAAGCATAGTTATGATCTGGTCATCTGCAGACTGAAAACAGAGTGAATCTATGTGAAATCAATTCTGTTTAAGAAAACATTTTTTTCCAACATGGGCTTTCACTAAATATTTTGCACTGCTCTTTCTGATCCGTGTTACAATTCCTAAGACAATCAGCATCCTGCCAGCAGGACATGTCAGGAACCAATTCCATTTTATCTTAACATCTGCAAAAGTAAAAATTCAACTGCTGTTGTGTCATTTTCTGCCTCTACAAAGTACGACATTGTGTGCATTAGTGCTCTGTTTCTCTTCAAGGCACAGAGAGCTGTTAAGCCGTTATTTGTATTCTGAATGGTATTTCAGAATTCGTTTTTTGCCTAGGAGACCCTACCTGCCTACAAGTGTTGTCATTTTCCAGCATCTTGCCTTGTGCAATGAGAGCTCTGAACACGTTCCTTACAGACATCATTACTGGCTTGTCATAGAGCTGAACAGATCTGAGCACATGGCGCAGGCTTGCATTGGTTTCTGTGCGCCTTGCACTATGACGAAGGCCATTGTCCAAGTGTCTGCTGGAAATGGAAATGGCAACAAAGATTGCCACTATGGGCCTGATTACGAGTCTGGCAGTCGTAAGACAGCCAGACTCGCGGTGACGGTGGACTGTCCACCGCATTACGCCTTCAAAAGTCGTTACTGCGGAGGACCACCAGCTGGGCCAGGGAACAGTCGTTCCCTGGCGGCCACAACGTAACATGCTCAGCGGGACTGGTGCATCCCGCTCCGCATATTACGAGTTCCGCCACCGCCAGCCATTTCATGGCGAGAGCCCTGCCATAAAAAGGCTGGCAGTGGAGAAACAAAGGGGGCCCTACAGGGCCCCCATTCCCTCCACGCCATGAGGATACATTCAGGGGGGCACAACATGTGCCCCCTGTCTGTATTCCCCCAAAGTTCCAGCATGGCATGGACGTCACCGTCCATGCCATGCAGGAACTTTTCCACCGTTCCCATTGCGGTGCCTGTTTTCCAGGCACCGCAAGAGGAGGACCATACACCTCCTGGATATAGTTGCATTTCTTGCTGTGCAAATGCTGACTGTCATCTCGTGGAGTGCGGTACTTGAAAGGTATGTACTGATGTGGTAAAGCATGGTGCTGTGTTTAAGTATCATTTAGACGGACAACTCTGCCACAACGCATGCAATCACAGCACTGAAATGTGTTCCACGTAGTAAGCCTCAACATTTATGCCCTAGTGTCAGACATGTTACTCGTGGAGGTGGTCAGGTTGGATATGATCAGCCATATAATACTGTGGGCAAGCAAGATGGTGCTAAACCCTCAACTACTGCTGCAGCCTCCTTAGGTCCAACTGCACAACATTTTGACTAAGGTGGACTGTCTTCTCTACCACAACAGCTGTGTAGATGGCTTCCCTGTCACTGAATCCATAGCCTGCAACCTCTCTTGAGCTATGCTTTGCTCCTGTGCTAAAGATGACGATGAGTGGTTAAACGTTACTTTCAAACATCATCTCATACAGCCTACAAGTTGTAACTAGAGGTGAAGGAGACATTTTCCAATCGCCTCTTCCCAGTCCAGCATCTCCCTCAACTCCTAGCACCAAAGATCCATCTGGGCCACTGAATTGGGTTAAAACTAGATGATATTTTTAATTTATTGTTTAGTGCAATATTTTATGTTTCTGTTATGTTTGTGCTGTTAGTATTAAAGAACCTCAGGGAATGTTATATATGAGTTTTTTCAGTCCATTCTCTGCACAGTGACTTCGAATGTGGGCATCTCCTTTCCTTTGTTTTCATTAATAAACATGGTGCAAACTTGTTATGTGCAAGTCTGAATTCAATATGTTTACTGTGGTGATCTGAGTGTGAGGGGATTTGTATTCATTGTGGGGGTGTATCTTGTACTATGTATATTTGTGTTTGTATGTGTGTGTTCTTTGTCTTTAGACTGCTCCTCAAAGTTAAATTAGCTGTGCTCCATTAGGTGCTGCAGCTTAATTTGGCAGATTGCCAGCCTCTAGTGTCTAGAGTCATGACCTGGTTAGGGCACTCACGACTGAGGACTGTCTGCCTCTCAGAGCCTTTGGGAGCATGAGAGGGGCTTTCAGCCATGCTTAAAATATTGACCCTCGTCAGCTTAACAGGAGTTGGTGAAATCTGGGCCTTTTAAATAATTTGTAGTTATTGCTCAAGTTGCCAACCTTGATTGCTTGTCCACTTCTCTCGCTCGTGAGGTGTATTCCTACAGCAGTAGGCAGTATATGCCTTTAAAAAGAAGCTTGGCTGCTGCTCATGTCCCCAACTCCTATTCTTGCCCATTTGGCATCATTTTTACTCATTTGGCAGCATCTCTGCATTACACCTATTGCAATTTGGATTACTGGGCCTTTTCTTACTACCCTCCTTTTTTGGAGTCAATCAATCAATCAATCAGTGGTTTGTAAAGCGCGGCTACTCCCCCGTGAGGATCTCAAGGCACTGGGGGGGGGGCTGCTGATCCATCTGGGTGTGGAGGTTCAATCGAAGAGCCAGGTCTTGTGGTCCTTCCTGAACTGTCAACGATGCAGATTGCCTGAGGTGGAGGGGCAGGGTGTTCTAGGTCTTGGCGGCGAGGTAGGAGAAGGATCTTCCTCCGGTTCTGGTCTTGTGGATTTGTGGGACCGAGGCCAGGGCGAGTTGGGCGGAGCGGAGTTGTCTGGCGGGTGTGTGGAAGGCGAGGTGGTGGTTCAGATATTCATGTCCTGCGTCGTGGAGAGCTTTGTAGGTATGTGTGAGGAGCTTGAAGGTGATTCTCTTGTTGATAGGGAGCCAGTGAAGTTGTCGGAGGTGTTGTGTCATGTGGTTGCAGCGGGGAATGTCAAGGACCCGTGTGGCTGAGGCGTTTTGGACGTTCTGTAGTTTCCTGAGCTGTTTCTGGGTGACACCGGCGTAGAGTGCATTGCCGCAGTCAAGTCTACTGATGGTGAGTGCGTGGGTGACCGTCTTCCTGGATTCTGTGGGGAGCCATCTGAAAGTCTTATGAAGTAGGCGGAGCGTGTGGAAACAGGATGAGGATACTGCGTTGATTTGGCGGTTCATTGAGAGCAAGCAGTCCAGTATGATGCCAAGGTTGCGTGCATGGTCCGTAGGGGTGGGAGGGGTTCCTAATGCAGCAGGCCACCAGGAGTCGTTCCAGGCTGAGGGGGTGGGTCTCAGCATGAGTGCTTCGGTTTTCTCCGAGTTGAGCTTGAGGCAGCTGTCTTGCATCCAGATAGCGACTGCCTTCATTTCATTGTGAAAGTTGGTTCTGGTGGTTGTGGGTTCGTTGGTGATGGAGATGATCAGCTGGGTGTCATCAGCATAGGAGACGATGTTGAGTCCATGGCTTCTGACAATGCCTGCGATGGGGGCCATGTAGATATTGAAGAGGGTGGGGCACAGAGAGTAGCCCTGGGGTACTCCGCAGCTGATCTCTGTAGGTTCTGAGAGGAATGGGGGCAGTCTGACTCACTGTGTACAGCCGGTTAGGAAGGAGGGGATCCTGTCCAGTGCCTTGTGGCGGATTCCGTCGTCATGGAGTCTCGTGATTAGGGTGCGGTGGGAGACGGTGTCGAATGCGGCCGAGAGGTCCAGTAAGATGAGGGCTGCGGTTTCTCCCCGGTCGAGGAGGGAGCAGATGTCGTCGGTGGCAGCGAGGAGTCCATGAACAAAGCACCCCACTTCTCTCTGACTAGATTTGCACCAATTTAGCCGCCTCTATAGTTTAGACTTCCCCACCCAAACTGGACAACTTATGATCCCTTTCTATTTCCCCTGCCTGGACCATAATGGAATCCATGAAACCTAACACAAGACCTGCAAAGTGAATCATAACCGCCAGCTAATTCCAATTTTGCATACCTCTCATACATATTCCTCCAATACATTAATATGTGCTGGGCCCTAGGGCAAGATAAGAGCACCTCTTTGGCTGATCGCCCAAGCATCGAGGGGCACATTTCATGCAACTTGGCACAGCAAGTGCTTGATATGTTGCGTTGCGTGAAAGGGAGAGAGCAGAAATGCTATATATTTACAAACTACTAAACACAAGGCGGCTCTGCGTGGCTTACTAAATGCATAAATTATTTTGCGACAGGGCTGCTCCAGAAAAGTGACGCAGCCCAAATGCAAAATCATATTAAATTTGAGCCCAAAACTCTTCTCCCTTAGGATCATATCAAGTACAACAAAACTCTGCCAAGCATGCACTCCGTCTTATAACATGCTACTGATCCAAAAACAGTTTCAGCATCCCACAACCGGTTATGAACTGCTATATGCAGGTTAAAATACAATACAATGCATAGCTTTCAAAGCAGACTGAGACGCAGGTTAAGATAAATGTCTCCTCATGATGTATAAAATGTCTGTTTGAAAAGATCACATTCTGCTACAACATGGTTTTTACCAGTTACTTATTTGAACAGAGCTAAAAGAAAGATATGAATGTAAGCGACAACGTCAAGGCACTAAGAAGTCTAAGAACAACCACACCAGTTCCAAACTTGACTAGTGATTGAAAACAAAAAAACAAAGCACACATGAAAGCATGATGGGATCTCCTAAGTATACATTGAGAGAGCCTTGCAAAGAGTCATGATGGTCATCTATTGACACATTTGTGGCTTAATCTCACAGGAGACAAAGTTTGAAGTTGAGTGTCACTAACAGTTGAAGTAGGTGGATCATCATGCCCTACAAAATCAATCAGGTACAACCAATTTAGAAGCAAATCTCAAAAAGGACATTGCAACCATCTTATCTAGTCCTAGTACGACTAACCTGAAGAGCACTGCAATGTTCTAAAGCAATAATCGAAGTCTGGTGATCAATGGTGCACTCCAAGCTAAAAACTGAAATAAGAAATCCTTCCACAGGCATGAAATACCATTACCGTGCTTTCAGTAGAGTGGAACAGCCCTTGCCCAATTACCTTGTGACATCTTGTTAGTCATGTTATCACCCTGGTCAATCTGGCATATCCCTTGAGTGGTTGTAGGAAGCTGGCTCTGTATATACTATACCAAAGTAAAGTATAGTGTGCACAGAGTCCAGTGGATCCCCAAAGTCTTACAGAGGTAAAAGTAGATAATACCTTACTCTCTATTTGTGGTAGTGTGGGCGAGCAGTAAGCCTTTATCAGAGGGTAGTGTTAAGCATTTACTATACACACTCAGGCATGAAATGATGTCACACACTCAAAGACTGAACTCAGACCAATCGTTTGTATCAAAAATATTTCTTTAGTTGTATTTTATTTTTAGAACCAAGCAGGACTTGGTACAGGTAAGTAGAATTGTACTTTTCAAGACATATTGATCAAAACAAGCAAGCTGGATGCGCTCAAAAAGCACCTTCAGCGGCACTAGGGCAGCCGGGTGCAGAGTGCTGAGGCCCAAGGTTAGCCTATGGGGATAGGGGGCCGATGGTTCGTGGCTGCTCTCGGGCAAGCCACAGGGTTGAGGGAGCAAAGCTCCTAGGGTTAAGCTCAGGGCAAAGGGGGATCCTAGTTAGCACACAAGGTGCACCCACAGCGGCACAGGGGCGACCGGGTCCAGGGTGCTGATTTGGCGTTGGGTGCCCTATTGGTTTCAATGGGAGATCTCCGGTCAGAACAAATACTGCAGGTTTGGGCAGGGAGGCTTCCTGGAGGTGACCACCGGTTGGAGAGGTACGTTGGGATGCAGGGGGTTGCCTGGACACCGTCGGTTGGGCCACCCAAGGCCGTGGGGCATCGGGTGCAGGGGTGTCTTGAGGCATCGGGTTTCCTAACCAGCTCCAGTCGCGGTCGGGGAGCCCCTCCAGATAGAGGCTGCAGGCGTCGTCAGGAGGCTTGAGGTAGAACGGGGATCACCAGATCCCAGGTCAGAACCGCTGGGGGGACCTCCTCATGGTGCTGGGCCACTCGAACTCAGGCCTTGAGTGCCGGGTGCAGAGTTGTGCAGACTCGCAGATTCGGCAGGAGCAAGAGTCAAGTTCTTGAGCAAGTCCGGTGCTCACGGGAGACAAAGTCTTCTTAGGGAAGGCAGGGCAGGTCCTCCTGGTTCTGGGGAGCTCCTGGCTGCAGGACACTCCGGGATTCCGCTGGAGCAGGTCGAGACAGGCTGGTAGGGCTGGGGCCAAGGAAGTTGGTGTCCTCCTCTTCTTCGTTCAGCACAGCTCTTCAGTTATTCTTCTTCTTCTTGCTTGTCTGAGGAGGCAAGGTTCGGGGTTTCCCCTAAATACAAAATTTAGGGGCGTTTCAGGTACGTACAGGTTGGGACCAATAGGTCCCTTCCTTGGGGTGGGTACACCCCCTATTATGCCACCCTCCAGTTGGAAGGGAGCATAAGCCTCTCTCTGGTTGGCTGGGTCTCCCCATCTTCAAGATGGAGGGGACTGAGAGTTGTGCATCACCTCGCCTCCCCCACCTGAGGGGTGGAGTTGGCAAAGGTGGGCACACCTCTCCTCCTATCTTGGTTTTCCTGCCGATTCTCCCTCCCAAAGTGGGGGTTAGAACGGGTGGGGGCCAGTTGTTGGGAGCAGCAAATGGCTAGGTCAGCTCACAAATGCAGCAAGCCTTTGAAGCTTCCCCTTCGAGGACCCTGCCCATCCTGGGGGAGGAGGCTTGACCCCTCTGCCCATGGTGTGCTTTGTTTCAGGACCCGAGAGCGGGAGGCTCTTGACCCAGGGGTCCAGAAACATATCTGGGGGTGACAGCTGGTGAGCAGCCACTTAGCCAGGACACTAGAGTTAGGTCGTTTTTCAGGGGGCATCTCTAAGATGCCCTCTGAGTGCATTTGGCATTAAATCCCACACTGGCATCAGTGTGGGTTTAATGGGCTGAGAAGTTTGTTACCAAACTTCCTAGAATTCAGTAAAGCCATTATGGTGCTGTGGAGTTCGTAATGACAAACTCCCAGACCATATACTCTTTATGGCTTTACTGCACTTACAATGCTCATGCACCTGTACCCTCACCAGTGGTATAGTGCACCCAGCTAGAGGGGTGTCTTACCTATACCATAGGCAGTGGGTGGTAGGCATGGCACACAGGTATCTGTGCCATGTCGACTCTTCACTTTTCTCTGCACCAAAACATGCAGCCTGCAAGGGCAGTGTGTGTGTGTTAAGGTACAGATCCTCTAAGGATGGCACAGTAGATGCTGCAGTCCTTAGAGGCCTTCCCTGGTCACAGTGCCCTTGGTACCCATGGTACCTTTTACAAGGGACTTACATGTGGCCAGAGAGGTGCCAATTGGGGTTGCAAAGGTACAGTTTTAGGGAAAGAACACAGGCCCTTGGTACCTGGTTAGCAGGAACCCACGGCACACTTAGTCAAAGAGCATCAACATCAGGCAAAAAGTGGGGGGCAACCATGCAAAAAGGGGCACTTTCCTACAGTGGTGATCTACATGATCATGGGTGTTGCTTAGCAACACAGTGCTAGGCTCTGTTAAGTGAAAGACATACACCCAAAGTGGTAGTGCTTTTACCGATGGTGACTATTTTCCCCATGGGCAAGCCATGTCTCGAATACTGGTTGGTGACAGCTGATCTATTAATTGAGGGGAACCCACTTTTGTGCCTGCACCCCTCTAGGAAGACTGGATACTGGTTCTCTCTGTATAATTCTGTGCAGTCAAGACTGGACTCACAGTAAGAAGTATGTGTGAAGCAGTGCTTGGATACATGATTGTGTTGAAGTTCCTTTGTATGTGTACATCACCTAAAGTTGCAAGGTGTTTATATCTTTACTTTCTGTAACAGTCTACTTCCATTCCTTGCATGCCCCATGTGATGCTTTCTTTTCCCTTCCCTCTGCACTGCAACCACAGTAAAGGAATGTGTGTGTCATACATGGCTGGCTACTCCTGAGACTTTTTGGCCTTGGTTGAGATTGTGAGTGTGGGTGTATTATTCTGTGTGAAGTGCCTCCTCTTCAGCTGCTTGCTTCCTAAGAAGTAGACGTAGGCTCCTCCACCACAATGGCTCGGGAGCATGATTGAGCCTTATCCTTCACCGCATGGCAGCGCTTGGTGCAGTCGTTTTTGGACACCAATATCAGGACAGGTCTCCGGATAGATGTCCATTTACCCAAAACTAGCCCTGTTATGAGGAGGATGGGAGCCTAGAGAATGATATTGAGAACTGCCCCCCCACCCCAATGGCCCAGCTAGAGCAATCTAGACTAAACAGTAACACTACTGCTGCCTGGCTACAGCACAGATTGTTAGAGCTGTATCGGATTTGAGGCTGACAGGCGTTAGGGTTCACACTAGCCAGATTTCCAGAAAGGAATCTAACCTGTATCAAACACAGCATTCAGGTAGAATCTGCAGCCATGTCTGAAGGAACTGTGACAACGAGGGTCTTTCCCTTCTGGTGTCTAAGGTCCCCTTTACTGCGGGCCTCAAACTGGAGACCAACTACTCCTCTTAGTACTTGATTCTGAGAGTAGTAAGGCAGAGCAGTCAAAGGCTGGATCAGGGAGGTGCAGTTGGCTATAAGCTCAGAACTCAACAACGCGACAAATAACACTATAAATCAATGTGCAGTCAGTGCTTTTCGTTAAAAAAATATTACTTTAATACAAAGAAAACTACATACTATAATCATAATTACCAACAAGTGAAAAAAGGCTGACGGCAAAAAACTATTTAAATACCATCTTACGGGCTTCATAATCCAGATAGAGCTTAGACCACGTAGGTCAGAGGTAACATTAATGGTTTGTGCCAGGCCTACTGGCTTTGTCACAACGTGTGCACAATGCAATCAACAGTAAAACGTACACATTTCAGTGTTAATTATTGTTTCATTGCATTCTCATAAATAAACAGATCTTTTACATTATGCTACTGAAAAGCCAGAGTTATTGGATTTGATATACTTTCAATAAATGAACATGTCAATCAAAATCAGTACTTCTATTTTTTACACCACGTTACCTAGGAGCATTTCGGAAGCAAAGATACTAATGGCCCAACAACACACCAAGGGCACCAAAAAAGCTTTGCCTTGGGTCATTTTCAATAGAGGTTGCCCACTCACGGTGTTACTAATAGTTTCCTCTTGGAGACTTAGGGCCTGACTTACAGTTTGGCAGAACCAAACAAGACGGATATCTCGTTGACCATATTACAATTCCAATATATCCTATGGCACATGTAATACGGCTGACGGGATATCCGACATTTGTGACGGAGTAACCCATCCGGCAAACTCTAAAGCAGGCCCTAATTGTGGCAAGTTTCTCCCTGCACATGGGGTGAGTGATATTGAGTTGAAACTCTTTGAAAGGCATGTTGTAGGAAAGTACTCCTTTTGGGATGGATACCCCCCACTTTTTGCCTGTCTCTGAATGCAACTTTGACTGAATGACCACTGGGTTCCTGCTAATCAGGTTCCTAGTGCCTGTGTTCTCTCCCAAAATGGTACCTTTATTTTCACAATTGGCACACCTCTGGCCCACATATAAGCCCCTTGTAAAAGATACCAGTGGTACCAAGGGCGTTGTGACCAGAGAGTGTATCTAAGGGCTGCAGCATGTAATATGCCACGCGAAGAGACCCCTCACCAAATACATGCACACTGCCACTGAAGCCTGAGTGTTTTGGAATAGCTAAAAGTAAAGAGTAGACAGCACTGCAAGAGGCATAGGTAAGTCACCCCTACAGCAGGCCTTACAGCCCTAAGGCAGGGTGCACTATACCTCTTGTGAGGGCATAACTGTATGAGGAGATATGCCCCTGTCTCAGGGATTCTGCACATATACAGAGCTATGCACAGGATAATAGGACCTCGGAGTATAGTGGTGAGCCGACCATAAACCGTAGTACCTACAACCCTAGTCCGGCTAGCATTAGCGTCTCATTAGCAGCGTAGCTACCAATGATTAGACAACCCAGAACACGGTATCTCTCTCTCAGGACTCGCAGGAGCAAGGACACCCTTTCGTTACTCACTCATACCTGTCCACAACCTGCGTAATAAGAGACACTGTATAGTTTAAAATGTTTATTTCAACTATTGTGCTCTAATGTACAGTACACGTGTCAGAACTAACAGCATAATGCATAAGAATAATATACTCAGCATGGTTACAATTCCATAGAATACAAACGGGGATAGCATTATATAAAGACAGTGGATATAGGGCTAAATAACCTGTCCACCCTCCCCTTGCTAATAACTAGTTTATTATAAAAACAGAAGACCTCTGGGCATTGTCAAGCAGACCCCCATACCTCAATATCTAGATGCAGGGTTTACATCATCAGACAAGCACAGCTCTTCTCTCTGGAAAGGTTTTTCTCCAAGTGCCCCTGACACCCAAAACACAATATTAAATGCACACGCATTTCCCCAGTGCAGCTGCAATCAGTGTTATGTCTAAGCTCGAGGGACTGACCAGATCAGCAAGAACAAGTGACATCGCCTTCCGACCTTGTACATGATGTACAGACATGACCCAGAGTTATCAGGAAGAAGGATAAAAAGGCACGCAGTTCGAAAATAGCAAAGTCAGGAAAACAAGGACACAAAGTAACGTGCGCAAAGAGGCAGCATGGCAGCCAGGCCCAAGCTAACTTAGCAAAGCAGTCTATGTGTCCACAAACCACACGACACCCTCCCCTGGTCAGGCCAGTGACATAGACATAGGACGAATACAGATCTCAATAGGCAGAGCAGAATGTTGACAATTCGGGACAACAAAAAAATGCGCCTTGAATCCAGGGTGGCAGGACGCGGAACGTGGAGGTCCCCATGCTAAAAACGAATGTAAGTGCAAAAAAACGCCACACTTTCCAAGAGGACATTGTTTGAATCACCAGAAAAAAGAGATGCCATCCAGTTCAATAAATCCAAACTGCATTCATGTTCCTCATATGAGGCAGTAGTGAACAACATTGCGGGACAACTTGCGTGATACTCAATATAACTTCGTTGTAGGAGATCCTGAGCAGCTGCCCAGATATCCCATTGTGCCAAAATTCCAAGTGCAGCAGCACGCGCCATGAAGCCATGTCCGGAACAGTCCCGTTCATGGGCCTCTAAGGGACCCACCAGCTGGACGAAATCCGGGCAAGACAGAGATGTATTGGAGAGGCAATAATCCAAGGACCATGAAAAAGGACATCGGATGCAAGACATCACAGGTTGCACGCAAGTGAAATACGCAAAGCGAAAAGAAAGTTTGTAAGAGACACCAAGGGTCGCCAATGGCAGGACGCCGAAACCGGCGAGGAGACGTTCACAGAGCACCCGAAGGCGTCTGCGGTCGATGCGAGCTCCATGAAGTGCAGCCATTGCGTAGTAAACAAATCAAAAGCAGTATTCCAGCAGCTAACGCAAGGATCAATGGAAAGCCGCCAAAGACACTGGAAAAAATAGAATGAATAAAAGCCGGTATTACTCCAAAAATAGTTTGAAAGGAGGTAACAAGGCCAGAGCCCACAACCTTAAAAAAATGCACAAGACCTTCAGTGCGAGATGCATTAAAAACGCGGTGAATTAATTCACCGAAATGTTGGGGGAGGTTTGTATTTAGAAGGGCCTGTATTTCACTGTGAGTACTCGCCACCTGGAGAACAAATGTCTCCCGTGCAGATGTGAGCATAACCTCCTGATTCAATAATAGTGCCTTTATTCTCCTCAACGTATTGAAATCTGCCTTCAAAGTCGGAATGGAAGGCCAAATTGAACTATCTACAATGCCAAGCGGGGGAGGAAACAGCACATTTTTGCAGCAGACTACTCTGTGGGAAACTGTTACAATATAGGGTATACCGGCAAGCATGCCACAACAGTCCTGATTATTTAGAAGGAGATAGCTGCCATTAGCAAGCACAGTGAAAGTAGGAGAGATAGAAGGAGCAGGAATTCCCTTCAGAACACAAGCAAGATTCGGAGCTGAAACATTACAAGCTCCATGCAACGTAATGTGTTTACAAACAAGGGAATGACCCACAGTAGAATCGCATGACTCCCCCGTGAGAAAAACTTCCTTCCCGTCCCGAAGACACCTATACATGAAAGGCAGGGACCAAAGTTCATACAGGAATGCACTTCCCAAAGGCTGAAAACGACCGATAGGAAAATGTTTCATGCAGGAACCAAATTCAAATAAAGAAAAAGGTAAAGCTATAACCCTGTGTACTAGCCACGCAGCAGAATCCAATTCTGCTACCGAGAATGGTAATGGCTCTATCTTTTCAATATGCAATAGAGTGTAAGCTGCATCCTTCATGGACATAAACTGCTGTTTTTCAGTTAAATTAAAAGGGAAGAATAAGGCAGAGGTGTTTAAAAAATGCCAAGGAACTTTCCCCATCTTAAGAGTTTGCATAGTCTATGCAAACTGCATTACTGAACGCAATTGATTTTGACCATGATATAACACAGAAACATCATCTTGAACAATATCAACAACAGAGGACACAATATTCTCTAACGTGTAAATGCGAGAAGACAGGGTATTAATACTATTATCAACAACAGCAAGCACCTTTTCTAAATTTGCTTGATCTATTTCCCGAAGACGGGAAGCAGCTTCAATTTGCGAAAGCTTCCAGAGTTCATTGTAAGTCTCATAAATGAACCTCTTAGGTCGAGGACCACGAGGCCCAAGAATAAAATTGGACAGATCAATGTTGCCTGATAGGAGGGATAAATGTTGTTTAACAGAGTCTAAGGTAGAGTGCTGCAACCACTGTTTACACAATTTACCAATAGAATATGTTGTAACAGTACGAAAGTCAGAAAACCTGGGATCTGGCCTATCCTGTTTATAACCAGGCTCCGTGTTATGAAAACGCAGTTGGCAGGCATTAGATGCTATGGGCCAAGCCAACCAGGGTGACTGAACAACCGTAGACATGTTGAAAGAATTGTTCTGGAATAAAGCTTGCAAAATTTCAATGGAAATATTTAAAAGCAAGCTTTCATTGGGAATAGAAGACAACACAGGAATAGAGGGTGCGTTTAATTGTTTGGAAGTAGCCAAACCCCAACACGTTGTTTGATAGACAGTGTGATTCAAAAATAGAATCTGGGTTGGGATGAGGCATGCACGGTGCAAGGCTTCAGTGCCCTGCACCTGCCATGCTTTGGAGCCCCAGATAGATTTTACGTCAATAGTATCACGCCAATGTTCATAACCACCCACAGCTAAGGCATTCAAAAAGGAACTCGAATATAGCCATTTGGTATTTGTTAACATTATTTTCTGGGTGGATGAAGCGTTTAATTTAAAATAATAGGACCCAGGGTTTGACCTATCAAAGTCTGTAAAATAAGTAAACTTACTTTGAAGAGTCTGGGAGCTACCTGGTAAGGAGTCGGACAATGTTCCCATTGTGTGTAATTAAAAGGACCCCGAAGGGTACTGGGTTTATGGAGAAAATCGTTGCCCCAATGCTGGTAACAATATAAGTCAGCATAATTTGCAGAATTTAAATACAAATCCTCAGCATTAAAAGCAGCATAATATTTCAAATCGGAAAACAACGATTCAACAGCATGTACATCCCAATCGTCAGAATAAATATTACTTTTGATTACATCACCCATCGAAACACGGAGGACATTTGGTACATTAATAATCTAAATCGGGCCATGAATTTGAAAATTTACTGCATCCCATACGATGCCATCAGCAACTGGAAACGCTGTAATGTTCACAAATGTGTAGTCACGCTTCATGATGTGAGAGGAAGAATGTGGAGCCAAAGTTCCAGCGACACAGTTCACAGCAGAGCGTTCTGGTAAATAGTGACCATTGATAAGTAGAAAAAAGACTGTGACAAAGCCAATGGACATGAACAGAAAAATCAGGAACAGTACCAACCAGATGTATGTCCATGGGGGAACCAAAAAATTGTCTCTGAACCAGGATACAAAAATACTAAATCTGGACGGGATAAGTACTGAAGGGGAATCCGAATCAAAAGAACAACGTGTTGGGTTCAATGGCGTCGTTGGTAGATGAGCCACGGACTCGGTGGCGGGATCAGCACACCCGATCTCCTCATTGCAGGGGGAATCCGGGTAGTCTAGTAAACTGTCAGGCAAATCAACCATCTCAATGGCAACATCAGTGACCGTTCGGGCTGGAAAACCACAAACATTTGTCCTTGAAATGACCGGACAAGAGACCGCTGGTGTTACACTATTCAGGATTGGCCAGATGTTGTAGCTTGACATTTTCCACTGAGATGTATCTGTTTTCCTTGCGACCAGGAAGCGGTGGTAAAATGACTGTACGAGTTCCCTTCAGACCTAGGACTGGAACCGGTGCACGATAAGAGGGACCAAATTCTTTCTTGTTCTCCAATTTTTCTCGGACCAGGTCTCCAAAGTTCGGAAGCCAGCCGGCAACCGGAATCTGCAATGCAGCGTCTGTGGCCGAAGGTAAATGTTTAATTGCAAGTTTGTCTCGGGCTTCTTGTAAGTCCTGTAACATAGTAGAATGATTATCTACGTCAAAGATTGCGGATTGCGCCGCCATGTCTAGACCATCAAGGTCAGGCACAAACATTCTTATGCCAAAGAGCATTTCGTATGGGGTCCGCCCACCCAGAGGTCTTCTAGGGAGATTGTTAAGTGCACGTGGTACGCTATACAAGTGGGCCAGCCAGTTCCTGCCAGTACCTAAAACTCTAGCTGTCAAGGATTGCTTTAAGTCACAGTTCATTCGTTCAACGACCGAATTGCCCTCAGGCCGATACGGAGACGAAAATTTCACCTGCACCCCTAATGAACCCATTGCGTCCTTGTAAGCCTTAGAGGCGAACGCTGGACCTTGGTCAGAATGGAAGGTGCCACATGCGAAAATTCCCACAAAGACACGCAAATCCCTGATGACATTTCGAGCATCAGCACTCCGTTGTGGCCAGAACGTGTGCACGAGTCTACTGCTACTAAGATGTATTTGTATGCAGTGTCAGACGAAAATGGACCGCAGTGATCCAGATAAACACACCCAAAAGGTCTGTTTGAAATGCAGAGCGGTGTTTGCGGTGGTCGGGTAACCGTAGAAGGCTTAATTTGTTGACAGATGTCACATGAAAGCACATAAGTACGGGTATGTTTGTATAGACCACGCCACCAGTATCGCTGCTGCAATATAGAAACTGTCGCAGACACTCCAGCATGAGCCGAAGCCATCCCTTCGTGTGCGGCAGTTATCAAGGAAAGTCTGCGGTCTGCGTTGGGAATCAGCCGATCCCCAACGTCCGGAATACTTACATAAGGAGTCTGATCGGGACTTAAGATATAAGAGTACTTGGAAGGGAAACCCCTTGGGTAATTAGCACCTTCCTTTGTTGCAACAATTGCTGCCAAAATATCCTTATCTATTTTAGTCATGGATCTTGTAACTGCTGCTACTGTACACGTTGCTACTGCTGACTTGGCAGCTTCATCTGCCAAGCTGTTACCGACAGCGTGTGCGCCCACACGCTGGTGGCCAAGTGTGTGAACCACCTGTATGAGAGGCAATTTTTGTTGTAATTCTGCCACTCGAACCCAAAGCATTTTATGCTTTATTGTACTGCCTTTTGCGTCCCTATAGTCATTTTGTGACCAAAAGAAGAGATTGTCATTGTAAGACTGAACACAGTAATAGGAATCGCATACTATAAGAGTTGTCACGTTTGGATTAGCGAACTCCAGTGCTAGCACCAATGCACGCAGCTCGGCCAATTGTGCAGTACTGTCCCCGAGTGCCTGAGTGTGCACTACAGTAGATTTGAACTTTCCGTTCACAAAGGTACCTGCAACAATAGCACATGCGGCTGAATAAGCATGCTTGGACCCCGTGGCCGGTTGTGCCGAACCATCGGTGTAGATCACACAGTCGTAATCCTCAAGCGGGAGCAATGACAGAGGAGGAGGATGAACGAATTCATACTGTAAAAACTCCTGTGTCTGTAGAGAAGAATCAAAGATGAAAGTGACATCCGGAGACGTCAAAGAGGTTGCCCATTGAATCCAACGGGGGTGCAAAGCTTTAGAGTTCGGAACACTTGCTTTCGTCACTGCCTCCAGGGCAGGATATGGTGTTACCACCAGAATGGGTTTTCCCTGTGCCAGTGCGCGCTCCTTTAGAATCGCCATCTTCACTGCAGTTAAAACTTTCTCCACAGATGAGAAACTCTTTTCTGCGGAAGTGTAAAGATGTGACTTGTATGCGATGGGTACTGTGTCACCTTCGTTAAAGGCTAAGTACGTGAAACCCACTGCTCCTGGAATTATTCTAATCACCAGATTGGTGTGGTTGTCACGAGTTAACAAGTATTTAGACTCAAGTAAGTCTGTCTGCAAAGACTGCAGAATGGAGGTATGCTCCGGAAGCCAGCATGACTTCGAAAAGTTAGGTTGTATCAAGGAATACAATGGCTTGATATGCCGGGCATATTCGGGAATGTAAGTACGCCCGAAGTTTAGAAAACCCAGCAAAGACTGAAGTTTCTTCAGAGTAGTAGGAGGGCACAGGAGTGCACATTTCTCCAAGAAATGGGGAGCTAAACCCTTACCTTCATTGTTGAGCTCATAGCCCAAAAACAAAATGGTAAATTCAGCAATGTGTGATTTGGCAAGTTAAACTTGTAGCCTAGAACCACAAATTCTAAAATAATGCGGTCCACTCGAGAAAGATGCTGGAACAATTCGTCGTCTGTCAGATAAATATCATCGACGTACGAACATGCATCCGGGTCTATGCCGTCTAACAAAGAGACAACACGGACAGCGAATACACCTGGATTATTTTTGTAGCCCATAGGGAGACGCCGGAATTTGAATAATTTCCCACCGGAGGAAAAGCGCTCCATTGGCTACTCTCCGGGGCTAAGTTGTGCATGTAGAATCCATTGGATAAGTCAAGTGTCGTTTTATATTTTTTACGAACAAGACTGTCTACTAGCGCAGAACTATGTGTGTTTTGTACCGCAAAGGTCCGACAATGAGAGTTCAAATGCCGGTAATCCAAAACCAAGCGGTACGATCCATCAGGTTTAGAAACAGCGAAAAGGGGATTATTCATTTGTGACTCGCATGTTTCAATCACTCCCTGATATTCCAACTGAGTCAGAATTTCGGAAACGGGACCTTTTGCTTCCCGTTTGATGGGATATTGGGGCTGTGGCTGCGGCAGCGACCATAAAGGTATTTCATGGGAGGGTGAATCCTCATCCCAACCCACATGATTACGGTATAACGCCGGAGCCAAGGCTACCGACCATTCTACTGCAAGTGCCTCCGCTTTGTCCTTGGGTACATGGCGAGAAAAGCTGGGAAGAATTACTTCCTCCCCTTTACGAGCAGCAAGTACAAATGGGGGCGGCCAATCCGCCTCTGCTAACAAAATGTCATATGAAGAGGTTAGATTTTCCCAAAAAATCCCTTTAATTACACGCTGTATGTCACCCTCAATTTGGATGACAATATTATATAGTCTGTCAGGGGGTGCCACTCGAGTGTCAGCTGTCTCGACAGTAATGAATGTTTCAGTTGCTGTCGCCTCCACATGAGGACGGAGTGCCTCGCGCACTATGGTAACTTCCGCAGCGCTGTCTAGGAGCGTCACTGCCCACGTCCAATTCAGGAGTCTCGTTCTCACCGTCTGTGGCATACTTCGCTGTTACAGCGGCAAATCTTTTCTTCTGAAATTGTGGCCGAGTACGTGGAAATTCTTCCTGTGTCCCTCTGACTTGTTGCCGAGGTTGGTCTCGTCCTGGCGGGGCCTCACGACCCCTACCTCTATCCTGGCGATCTCCTCCACCAGTCTGTAACGACGTTGGTGCCTGTAAAGAATGAGGAGAGTGCGTGTCAGGAACATGGAATCTCTCGGGAGATTTTATACTCGCTCTATCGCGCAAATCATATGTGCGTTCAGAAGATTCCAAAACCGGGGATGCACTTCGTGATCCTGGCTTTGTCTGTTGCTTTCCCTGTTTTTTCAATCGCCAGTTCTTTTTAGTAAAGAACGGTTTCTCATCTTTTTCAGATTGAGCTTTTTGTGGTTGCTGCGTAGGAGCTTGTGTTTTAGCAAAAGGTTTAACTCCCAGGCTATTGCGGCCTATAGTTTTATAAGCCTGTGCAATAATTTTCGGTAATTCGCGAGGCTTGTCTAATTCTGGGACTAAAGCCAAAGCATTAGCTACTTGAAAGTTAACTGCATCACCCTTGACATTGCCAAGGATTAGTTCAGCCACTACATCGAACACTCCCACCAGTCTCATCCCTAATTCCACGGCCGCTTCAGGGCCATGTTCATCCTGTACTCGTTTGATTACAGAGGGGAGAACTGTCATGGAAGGAGTGCCGAAACACTTCGCATATACTGCTGCGAATACCTTACCCCAATTGTTACAATCTGTCAACTCGGGAATTAAATCTTTTGGCAAACTAATCGTCAAAATCCTGTGTTTTTCCACAGGAGAAGTATTCGGAAAAATCGCCTCCAGCTGGTCAAATTTCTCTGCAAGCCAATAAGGTAAATCATCCTTATTTTGTGGGCGCTTGCCCATCACCGAATTAACCATGACGGGACTTATGGTTACGCCGCCAGGCCCAGCTGGATGCGCTGCAACTCCAGGCGGTGCTGCCTGGATGTTGCCCATTACATACTGTACTAGAGCTCTATGCACACGTATTAACGACGAATGCAAAAGACGCAGGTCTACGACCGGAAGCGTCATGTAACGTGGATGTGGACTATACCCGGCCAAAACAGGCCAAGTGGCCCGGTCTATCGATAAGGGGCCTAATCTAACCGTGGTGACCGGTTGGGGGAGGGCGCCGTCAAACCAAACACGGTATTGCCATGCCGTGAGCGGTACTTCAACATTCCGATATGGAATGTAATTGTTTGGAGCTGCGGTGATTGCATATTTATGGAACGTATGGTCAGTCCCATCCACCGCGTCAAAGGTGATCCATGAGTAAAATACTTCAAAATGGTAAGCAGGATCTGCTTGTACCATGAAGATTAGATCGACACCCCCGTCTGGCACTCCATATGCTGTTAAATGAGCTTTGAGCGCCGCGCGGCTATGTGCCGCAATTTCAACAGTCATTGTTATTTAAGAATAACCGACAACCTAATACAAGGCAGCACAATAACGGGTCTATATTAGCACCTTTTAATAACTTCAAGCTTGAAAGAACCTATAAAAACATCAATATAGGAGGTATCACCGTCACACCCGTTTCCGGAAACGTATGTGAAGGGTGTTGTGGACAAGCACAAGTACTACTCAAGCGTCTCGCAGATAAGCAGCCCACTTCGTTGGTGGCGCCATGTCTTAGGGATTCTGCACATATACAGAGCTATGCACAGGATAATAGGACCTCGGAGTATAGTGGTGAGCCGACCATAAACCGTAGTACCTACAACCCTAGTCCGGCTAGCATTAGCGTCTCATTAGCAGCGTAGCTACCAATGATTAGACAACCCAGAACACGGTATCTCTCTCTCAGGACTCGCAGGAGCAAGGACACCCTTTCGTTACTCACTCATACCTGTCCACAACCTGCGTAATAAGAGACACTGTATAGTTTAAAATGTTTATTTCAACTATCGTGCTCTAATGTACAGTACATGTGTAAGTACTAACAGCATAATGCATAAGAATAATATACTCAGCATGGTTACAATTCCATAGAATACAAACGGGGATAGCATTATATAAAGACAGTGGATATAGGGCTAAATAACTAACCCTGGGCAAAGCACTACGCTACGCTCGCGTAGTTTGCGAAGTTTGCGCTACTTCGCACAACGCGAATTGCACGTAGCACAGTGCAAACACGAGTAGCGTAGCGTAGCGTAGTGCAGCGGTCATTTTTTGCTTGCTCACGGTCCTCAACGTCAAGTTGGCGACCGCGAGCAAGCAAAATGACTATCCCGGCGAGACTTTTTCTCGTTCGCGATCAGCAACATCAAGTTGCCGATCGCGAGCGTGGAAAATAAACCTCCCGGCGAGATTCTCAACGCGGGGAGGTCAGGTTTCTCAGTGCGAGTGGTCGCGTATGCTCGCGACCGCTCGCGATGAGAAACTACCAGTCCGCGTTGAGAAAGCTGCCGCTCGAGTAAAAATCTACTCGAGCGGCAGTAAAAGACAGCTCGCACTGTGCAAGATGCCGTTTTCAATGATTGCACAGTGCGGACAAGCATCCGGCACTGTGCAATCATTGCGAACAGTGCACTACGCAGTTCGCGTAGTGCTACGCGTAGCTCGCGTAGTGCGAACTGCACTTTGCGTAGCTTCGCGTAGCGCTACTCGCGAACTACGCCCAGGCTTATAAATAACCTGTCCACCCTCCCCGTGCTAATAACTAGTTTATTATAAAAACAGAAGACCTCTGGGCATTGTCAAGCAGACCCCCATACCTCAATATCTAGATGCAGGGTTTACATCATCAGACAAGCACAGCTCTTCTCTCTGGAAAGGTTTTTCTCTAAGTGCCCCTGACACCCAAAACACAATATTAAATGCACACGAATTTCCCCAGTGCAGCTGCAATCAGTGTTATGTCTAAGCTCGAGGGACTGACCAGATCAGCAAGAACAAGTGACATCGCCTTCCGACCTTGTACATGATGTACAGACATGACCCAGAGTTATCAGGAAGAAGGATAAAAAGGCACGCAGTTCGAAAATAGCAAAGTCAGGAAAACAAGGACACAAAGTAACGTGCGCAAAGAGGCAGCATGGCAGCCAGGCCCAAGCTAACTTTTGCAAAGCAGTCTATGTGTCCACAAACCACACGACACCCTTATAGTGTCTAAGTCCATTCTTAGGCATTATAACTGCATAGAGAAGCCATACTAGTAATGTTCTCTCCATGTCTCGAGTGATGTTGGCATCCATTGCATAGCAATAGGATTAAAATCAGGATGCCCGCCACTGAAAGCAGGACCAAAGGAAGCCCACCAAAAACGCTTCCAAGTACGGAGTGTATAAATGATGGAATCACTCCGAAAATGGTTTGAAAGGTGGTTAACAACCCTGATCCAATGCTGTTAAATAAGTGTACGATCCCACTCGTATCAGACATGTTAAAGATACGATGGACCATTTCTCCGAAATGGAGCGGGAAGTTCGTACGGACCAGTGCCTGTATCTCTGCCGAAGACCTTGCAACCTGGAGATCAAAGATCTCTCGGGCTGAAGTTAAGGCCACATTTTGCTGAAACAGCATGGCTTTCAGTCTGCTCAGAGAATCAAACCCTATACTGGAAACATTCAATGAAGGCCACAGTGGTGCCTCCCTAACTGTGCGAGCTGGGGGAAACAATACTTGCTTACAACAAATAACCCTGGAGTTAACGGTCACTAGATAAGCAATGCCTGGCGTCATGCCATGACAGCCTTGGTCATTCAGCATCAAGTAACTCCCATTCGAAAGTAACTCAAAAACTGGATGAATTACAGCAGCTGGGGACCCCTTCAAATAGCAGGACAAGTTTGCTATTGACGCATTACATGCCCCGTGAAGCGACACCTCTTTACACACTAAAGACCCACTTAAGGCCTTCTCGCATTCTGAACTGCTCAAGAAGACTTCCTTGTCTTTATTCCTGCACCTGTATCTATAGGCAACTCCCAGGTTTCTTGTATGTACCCTTCGCCCAACGCTTCATACCTGCCTAGCAGGTGGTGTTTAAGGCAGTATTGGAATTGGAATGTCGTGATTGGCAGTGTGATATTGCCATGAATTAACAATTCCGTAGACGGTGATTCTGCTACAGTAAAAGGTAGCTTCTCTAGTTTTTCAATGAGCAGCATGGTGTACTTCGCATCTCTGCGTGCCATGGTTATTTGTCTGTCGGTCAGATTATAAGCCGTAAACAGACTGGTATCATTAATATATCGCCATGGAACGTGGCCAGAACGTAATGATCGAAGCGTCCAGCTCAAAAGCATAATGGAGCGCAATTGCGATTGTCCCTGTTGTAGAATAGACAAATCTTGTTCTATTATGTCTACTGCTGAGGACACAATGTTGCCCAGTGAATAAATATGAGAGGAAAGTGTGGTCATTCCATTGTCTACCACAGCCAGAGCCTTTTCTAAGTTAATCCTATCGATTTCACGAAGTCTCTCCGCAGCTTCCTGTTGGGAGACTTTCCAGACCTCATTGTAGATGGCATACAAGAAGCGTTTTCTATGTGGTTTCTTGGGACCTAACAGGAAATCCCTAAGATCCATGTTGTCTGACAGAAGGGACAAGTGTTGTTTCACCTGCGATAGTGTTGAGGTCATTAGCCATTCTAGGCACAACTTCCCGACACTATAGGAAGTCACTACCCCTGGGTCGTTTGTGTGTACATATCGTGGATGGATTCGGTGGTACCCTTGAATCTTGAGTTACACATATTTGTGTCTACAGGCCAAACCAACCAACCCTTCCAATCGGGAAATGATGAATTGTATGTTGTAATTGTACCCAGTGCCCCCTCACTTGTTAGTGTGTTATTTGATATACCCCTAATAGGTGTGGGTGAGGGGATGCTTGGTGTTCTCAGGTCTTTGATTTTTGCAAACCCGAAACAGGTAGTCTGTTGCACAGTTCTGTTCAGGAAAATCATCTGTAATGGTATGAGGCAAGCTCTAAATAAAGTCTCAGTTCCCTGAACCTGCCACTCTCTTGTCCCCCAGATCGATTTTGTGTCTATGGTGTCTCTCCAATAGTCGAAACCCTGTATAGACAGTTGGGAGATAAAAGGTGCTGAATATATCAGCTTGGTATTCGTCAGCATAATTTTCTTCGTTGTTGCATTAGTCTGTGCAAGTTTGTAGTAAAACGACGCTGGGTCTGATGTATTGAACCCTGAAAAGTATGTGAATTTCTGTATGAACGTGGCAGAACTACCTTTTGGTGGTGTCGGGCAATGTTCCCATTGATGGTAAGTGTTAGCAATGTGTGGTACACTTGCTCTATGCAAAAATTGATGACCATAATGCTGGTAACAATACATGGTGTCATAATCAGTTGTATCTTCATACAATTCCCTGTAAGAAAATGCAGCAGACTGTTCTAAATCTGAGAGCATAGTATTTACAGTCTCAATGTCCCAATCATCAGAGAGTGTACTCGGGGTAATTAAATCATTTAAACAAATTTTAAACACATGTGGAATTTTTAAATGTTCGGTGGGACCAAATACATCATATGAAACTTCATCCCAAACTATACCGTTCGGTTCTGGAATTGCTGTAATGTTCACCAGGGACAAGTCTCTTTGTTCACGGTGTGATGACGTATGTCGTTTCAGGACCAAGTTCACAGATTGCACTGCAGAGCGTTCTGGGAGATAATGTCTGTTCAATAGCAGAAAAAAGACAGTTACTGTGCCGATCCAAATTAACAGGTATACTATCCCTATTGCAAACCAGAGATGCAACCAAGGTGACACTAAGTAAGTCTTTTTGATCAAAAGATAGAATTGTAGAAGCTTTTCTTTCTTTGAAATGGGTTGCGTTTGTTTAGGTTCACTTTGATCTGAGGAGAAATCATAGAATTTGATGAAGTAGCCAGACACAGTTCGATCTATCTTTTGTAGTTCTGCAGGTTTTATAGAACTGGCAGATGTGTCGTTTGAAGGCACATTAATATAGACACCATTGTTGGGCCGAATTGCAATTTGCATTGTTGTTTCTTAATGTTTTTCAATTGCACCTGGTATGATTTGTGCTCCGTTATTTGTTACTCCTTCACTTTGCGTAGTGGAGTCTTGAAAGGTTATTAGTCTTTCCATCTGAACTTCTTGTATAGTAGCAAGAGGAGATCTGTGGCTACTCAGGACCCCTCGCGGCCTACTGTTGAGAATCGGCCACATGGCGCGGTTTGATCAGATCAATTGAGACAAATATTTTTTCTTTTTTGCCTGCAAGAGGCGGAAGAAGAACTGTTCTTGTTCCCACAACCGCAGGTACAGGTGATCTGTAAGATGGCCCAAACTCTCTTCTGTCCACGATCTTTTCCCTGACCAGGTCCCCAATCTTTGGGACCCAGGCAGGTCTTGCCGGAACCGGTTTCACTTCCCCAGTGGTGGTGCGTTTGACTTGCACGTTGCTGCTTTGTAACGCCCGGAATTCATTGAGTTGCTGTAAAACAGCCAAACGGTCATTCAGTTCAAATGGTTTTGCCTCCGCCACTGTGCTAGCACAATCGAGATCAGGTACCCACATTCTTATCCCAAACAGGGTTTCATAAGAGGTACAGCCTACCAAGGATTTTCTTGTCATATTATTAAGTGCCCCCTGGACCCCATGTAGGTGATTGACCCAACTACCAACCGCACCTAATACCCTAGCTTGTAAGGATTGCTTTAGGTCCCGGTTTTTCCTCTCCACCACCGAATTTCCCTCGGGATGGTAGGGGGAGGAGTACCACAAGGCCACGCCCATACTTTCCATGGCTTCCTTGTAAGCCCGAGAGCTAAACGCAGGACCACGGTCGGAATGTAACGTGCCAATTGTGTATGTCCCGATTAAGACTCGCAAATCCTTTATAACAGTTCGAGTGTTAGCCGAGCACTGGGGCCAAACCCACAGGAATCTAGAGCATGAATCCACTGCCACCAAGATGTACTTGTAAGTCCTGTCTGAATTTAAGGGGCTGCAGTGGTCCAAATAGACACATGCGAGAGGTCTGTCCGAAATCAGTAGTGGTGTTTGTGGTGGAATGTGAATGGTGAAACCCTTCATCTGCTGGCAAATGTTGCACTTCAGGACATAATCCTTTGTTTGTTTTGTCAACCCCGACCACCAGCAACGCTGCTTCAATAATTAAATCATTGCAGTGACTCCTGCGTGTGCTGAGCGCAGACCCTCGTGTGCAGCTAGAATTAAACCTAATCTGCGATCTTTGTTTGGTATTACTATATCCCCCACTCCTGGAATTTGAGCATACAGAGTGTTTTGCGCATCTAACTTGTAGGAGTACTTGAGTGGAAAGCCTTTTGGCAGCGCGGCAGAGCCGTTCTTTGTGGCATTGATAGCTACCAGTATATCTCCGTCTATTCTCGTGTGTGAACGAGTGATTGCAGCAACGACAGCAGTTCGCACTGTCGCCTTGGCGGCTTCATCAGTCAGTGAATTCCCTTCAACGTGTATGCCAACACGCTGATGACTCAAGGTGTGAATAACTTGAGCCCGTGGCAGGTGTTCTTTCAGCTTTGCCACTTGTTCCCATAACAATTTGTGTTTTATTGTGCAACCCTTGGCATCTTTAAACCCATTCTGGCCCCAGTAGTAAAGATATTCATTGTAAGATTGCACACAGTAAAATGAATCGCACTCAATCAGTGTGGGGAATTCCCGATCCGTATATTGCAGTGCTAGTATCAGTGCTTTCAGTTCTGCCAGCTGCGCAGTACAATCTCCTAGAGATTGTGTAGTCGTATTGCTGGGATGGAACTTACCATCCCGCATCCAACCTTTCACTATAGCACATGCAGCGCTATATTGCTGTTTACTTCCAAAGGCGGGCTGAGCAGAACCGTCAGTGTAAATGATGTGTTCATACTGATCAAGAGGCAAGATTTCATTCGGGAGAGGGTATTCTTGTTCATACTGCAGGAATGCTTGTGTTCTCAGTGTAGGATCGTATCTGTATTCCACATCTGTTGCAGTGAGAGAATTAGCCCATTGTATCCATCTAGGATGTAGTGCCTTTGCATTTGGAATGCTGGCTTTGGTTACCGCTTCTAAAGTCGGTATCGGGGTTACAAAGATAATGCGTTTCCCCTGTGCTAGTGCTCTTTCTCTCCCTACTGCAGTCTGTACTGCCGTCAGTATTTTTTCTGTTGCTGCAAATTGAATTTCAGCATTCGTGTACAAATCAGATTTGTATGCGATTGGAACTGTCTCGCCTTCATTGAAAGTGATGTAGGTATATCCTGATAACCGGGGGACGAACCGTATCACCATGGTTGTGGACGTTCACTCTTGTCTGCAAGTGTTTTGAAGCTATCATGTCTGCTTGAACCGAACGTAGAATGTCTGTATGTTTTTGTGTCCACTTGTTTGCTGTGAAATCTGGTCTGATTAGGTCGTAGAAAGGTTTAACTCTTTCTGCGTAGTCTTGAATGTATGTTCTGCCGAACTTTAGAAATCCTAAAATGGACTGTAAACCCTTTAGAGTCTTCGGAGGCTAGATCAGCGCGCACTTTTCTAAAAAGTTAGCGGCCAGGCTTTTGTCTTCACTTGAAATTTGTACTTGTAAAGCGCACCCATACCCCAAAGGGGTGTCCAGGCGCTGTACGCATACCGCTGTGGAACCCTTCCTGGCTTTTCCCTGTGAAATGTCCACTCCTGGGCACCCCCAGGGTGAAGCCAGGCATCCCAGCGCTGTTGGGGCCGTTGTGGAGATTAAGCAAGCTATTGCCCAGAGTTGCAGAGTGGGACCCATGATTAGAATAGGCACCGAGGTGAGAATTATCAGGTCTGAGGAAATTGAGCCCAAGACCCGCCGAGGCGGGAATTGAACCCTGGTCCCGGGCCAGATCTCTGCATCAGGGTCTGCCGCTCTAACCATTGAGCCACACTTCTCCACTTGACAGCTCGTATCTCAAAAATAGGATGCTGAGATGGGCAATTTTTGATTTTTTGAAGTTAAATTTGTAGCCCAATTTGGCAAATCCCATAATTATGTTGTTCACCCTGCACAAGTGTTCAAGTAACTCAACATCCGTCAGATAAATATCATCTACATAGGACACTGTCTCTTCGTCACAAGTTTGTAATAGCTCTGACACTCTTGCCGAGAATAGCCCGGGGCTGTTTTTATACCCTTGTGGCAGATGACAAAATTAACTCTGAGTGCCGAGGGCAGAGAATCCTGTCAAATATCTGCTTTCAGGAGCTATATTTTGGCAGAATAATCCATTTGAGATATCTAGTGCTGTTTTGTATTTCTTCCGCACAATGTTATTCATTAATGCGGCACTATGTGCGTTCTGAACTGCAAATGTTTTTGTGCAATGTCTGTAATCTAAAACCAAACAATATGTGTTGTCAGGTTTCATGACGGGAAACAAGGGGTTATTCATTGAGGAGGTGTAAGTTTCAATCACACCCTGATATTCTAGTTGGTCTAGAATGTCTTTGACCTGTTTCTTTGCCTCATTTTTAATAGGGTACTGTCTCTGTGGGGTTGGAGTAGTTTTTAATGGGATTTCGTGGTGTTTGGACTCCACGTCCCACCCTACATGGTTGCGGTATAATACTGGAGCTAGCGCTTGTGCCCACTCCCGCGCGTAGGAGTGTTTAAAGGAAACAGGAACGAGGTGGGTAAAAGCAGGCAAAATGACGCTTTCACCTTTTGGGCAATCCATTACAAATTCAGGCGGCCAATCTTTTTCTGCTAACATGATGTCGTATCCAAATGTCAGATTTTCCCAAAAGAGACCTTTAATTTTTCTTAAGATGTCCCCCTCTATTTGGAGATTAATTTCATGTAGACGATGTGGGACACTCACTCTTGTATGAGGTGTTTCCACCATGATGTATTCATTCAATACTGCTGCCACCAGAAATTCCTTCAGGTTCTGGCGTGCTATTGTTACTTCTGCCGCGGTCTAGCGTTTTCAGAGCCCATTCCCCGTTCAGAAGCTGAGTCCTCAGTAACCTGGGCATTTCTAACTTTCAATTCAGCTACTTTCTTCTTTTTGAATTGAGTCTTTGTTTTATGTTGTTCTTCCTGTTTGATAATGTAGTCTGAATTACGATGTGTTTCCCTTTTTCCCTGTGGTCGATCTTCAGTCTTTTGTTCTGACCGTCCTTCCCTCTCCGAGCTTTTTGATGAACCCTGAAAGGAACAAAAGGAACGTGTATCAGTATACTGATACCTGTCAGGTTTTCTAATGTTATCACGATTCCTAAGGTTGTACCTCTTTTCAGAGGACTCCCGTTGGGGAGACCCACCCCCTTGATCATGAATTGTTCACTTTATTATTATTATTTAGATTGATTATTATCCCATTTCTTTTTAGAAGAAGTGGGTGCTTGCTTTGAGTTATTCTTGTCAGAATTACTTACCATTTGTGGTTCCCCTGGTTTGGCTCCCAAACTATCTCTTCCTAGTGAAGCATAGGTTTCCTCGATAATTTTAGGTAGAGCACGCTCCTGATTTGCAGGAGCTGTTTCCCTTAAGCGTTGGCGTATAGCCACAGCTGCTGCTTCCACCTTGATGTTGTTCAGCATCATTGCTAAGTCCTGGTCAAAACTACCCATCAGTTTCATCCCTAAGTCCAGAGCAGGTCCTGCCCCGTACTCATTCTGGATCTGTTTCAATACTTCTGGAATAACTGCTATGGAAGGGGTACCGTGTATTCTAACGTAAACTGCAGCAAAAATTGTTCCCCATGTGGTACAATCCTCAATTGAGGGGACCATTCCCATTAGCAAGCAAATTGTTAACATTCTGTGTTTTTCCTGCGGACCCTTATGGGGAAATACTGCTTCCAACTGTGCGATTTTTTGAGCATTCCAGAATGGTACTTGATCCCTCTTTGATGGGAACGCACTCATTATTGCTTTTAGTGTCTGTGGGCTAATTATTGGTGTAGCGTGGTGTGTCTGAGTTGGACCAGTTGGAGCAGCTCTCGCAGGTTGTATTGTGAGTGTTCAGATGACGAACTGGACAATGTGTCTGTCTATAGCCTGACTACTTCTTTGTAAAGAGCACGCACTTCCTCTACTGGGAGTGTGTCTATCTCAGGATGTGGAGTGTAAGTCGCTAAGACCGGCCATGTCGCTCCTCCTATGCTGAGCGGACCCAGTCTTACGACTGAAGTTGTGTGGTTTAGGGCGCCTTTGAACAAGTTTCTATATTGCTGGTAAGTTAACGGGACTTCAATGTCCTCATGTGGGACGTATTCTGCTAGTGGATCCACTTCAAGGTATTCATGGAACAAATGTGTCTGTGTATCTGCAGGCGGGAATTTCACCCAAGAATAGAATACCTCTGATCCGAACACCTCGTGTGCCTCAATCACGAAGGTAGCAGAGCCACCTGTGGCAGGTACGCCATGTTCTAACAATTTCAGAGTTACTGCCTGTCTGCAGTTTTCTGTGATGTTAAGAGCGTTAGCAAATTCGTCTTCTTCCACGCTTCCACTGCTACTCGCAGGTTCAGTCATTTTGAAAGGAGAAGAAAGTAAAGGTTTAAGAGGTAGGGTTTAGCACAATATGGGAACTTTTAATCCTTACAAGCTCGTCTAAACCTTCAGCCAATACCCAGGGTATACCTGCTCAGCTGAGGCGGATATCCCTTCCCACTTCAGACGTCTCTGAAAAGTGTGAGTAGGGCTTTCTGAGAAAGCACGACTGAACTACTCAGATTTCACTGTTAATATAAGAACCAAACCAACGTTGGCGGCGCCATGTCGTGTAGTTCCTAGGACCCCCCAGGACCTGCGCGTTTTGGATGACCTAAACTGAGGGCTTGGTGTGCAGACAGACTCTGGACACCCCCACAGGATGAGTCAGCCATTAGACCAGCTAGCTCTGCAGTGCCAATACCACCCCCTGTATTCTACAGCGGTGTAGGTAGTTTTGGGCAACCACTGAACATGACAACCCCGATTCCTCAGGTACCGTGGAAAACAGTACAGTACTTTTCACTCAGTCACTCGTGCTTACTTTTTCTCAGGACACACAGAATGACCATTGGAATGGTTTCAATAATTATTTATTGGTCAAGCGTCAGTCTCATGTGAAACATATTTGCTGCGACAATTAAAAGACAGGAGCAGACAAAAGTAACCGCAAGCACCAATATCGTAGACAGTAGATACATTTCTACCATAGTGCTAAAAGAGATGAATATAAGCTGGTTATATAAAACGATAGCATTGGCGTACTCCTACGATGCGTAGCTTACCTAAATGTACCTAGCCTAGATATGTAGGTGAAGCATGGGTATGTGCATATGTGAAAGCTAAAATGTATCCCAATGTAGCCAAGAATCCCCCAGGGAAGTACTAACCCCTCTCCTGATGGTTTAGAACGAAGGACCCCATCTCTGCTCCGAGGATGGCACCCCACAAGGGATGTCAGGTCTCTGCCTGTCGAAGGATCAGCCTGCAGAACCTCGGTCCAGCCTGGAAGGAATTCTCCTCTCTAATTTGTATGGGGGAGTGAGGGTCTTTTATACTAAAGTGGTCACTCCATGTTTTTTTCCAGAATCAATATGTTTTCCAAACAACCAAGGATGTTTTGAAAACATTCACTAATCCTTTTCTAAACACAATCGATCATGCACTGCTGGCTGTTGGCCATGGATGAAAAAAAGTGGTGACCCTTGTACAGAATAAATCTGCAGTGCCTGGCGACATGTTTAGGTACGTCAGGTACAGGGATTATGATATGCTACTGAGAGCCTTGTGTCAAAGGGACAGAAGCAAGCTACTAGGTAAAAGGTCACCTGTGCAAACCCGTTATGGTTGTGTGGATGGGACAAAATGTATGTGACCGGTGTGTACATGATGGGCCTATCCTAAGGGACATGACAAGACTCCAGACGACAACTGACTTGGCCCCAGCCCTACCAACCTGTGTGTAGCCCTCGAAGAAACCTGCTCCAAAAAGCGACTCGTCCTGTGTGCCCAGTGACCTCCAAAACCCCGGGCGGACTGCCTGCCTTCCCAAAAGACCAAGATCTCCAGAGGACAGCGCCCTGTCCACAAAGAAACCAATAAGAGCTCCAGTGCCCTGCTGAACCACACTACCAGATCTCTGGACCTACCTCTGCACCCAATGCCTCCGGCCCGAGTCAAAGTGGCCCACCAGTCCCAAGAAGGTTCTCGAGCAGTCCAGAGCATTAGTCCACTCCAAAGTGACCTCTGAAGGGTCCCCCAACCTCGACCAGCTCTGGTAAGACTTTTTCTGACCTCCAAAGACAGCACTGCACCCTCAGCACCTGGGCCCAGGGGAGCTCCACCGACTGTGTCCCTGAGTTCTTCAGCATCCCAACTTACCATCAGAGCCACAGGTTTCCTTCGTCCAGCCTCCTGATCTGAGCTTGCAGCCTTTCTTTGAAATCTTCATTGATTTGTATTGGGCGCCCAGCGCTGTGTTGGCAATCTGCATCCAGCCGCCTCTGTGCCACTGAGGGTGTGTTTGGTGCTGCCTAGTGCCCCCCCAGTGCTGGTCTAAACCCCGGAAGATTGACCCCCAACTCCGATTTTACTTACCTTCAACCGGCACCTCTTTGAGTGCCCACAGTCTCCAGTGATTAACATTGGTTCCCAGTGACCCGATTTGTCCTCTGCACCCGGCCGCACCAGTGCCACTGGTGACCCTTGCCCACTGTTGATCCTAAAACCCAAAGACTGGAATTGTAAGTCCTGTACTTACCTGTAAAATTGCATTATTGTTTTCCTTCCATGGAACATTAAACTGTTTGAAAAATGTCCACTTTTATACTGTGGACATTTTATACTGAAAAACTATGATTTTACAAAACTTATTATACTGCAACAAAGTATCTTTGATTCTAAGTAATAAACTTACAAAAAGTAATATTTTCACAAACAATTGGTCTCGGATTTAGTCATTGAGTGTGTACAACAAATGTTTAACACAGCCCTCTGATAAGCCTAACTGCTCGCCCACACTACCACAAAAGAGAGTATTAGTGTTATCTACTTAAGCCTCTGTAAAGCCTCTGGTGAGCCATTGAACTCTGTGCACATTATACCTTACTTTGGTATTGTATATACAGAGCCAGCTTCCTACACATGTTTTTTGCACTTCACGCTCAGTGGTATTCTCACTCTCAAATGTCACTTGGATGGTGACGGACAAGCGGTTGAACTGCAGATGGAGGTTTTATAATTGGATCCAACCGATCAGACTGGGACTGTGAGAGAGTCGCCCACAGGGAGAGCTAGTCTGAAATTGCTATTACATCTCTGCAGACACCAGAGCAATTGTAGACTGCACAGTGGAAGGAAGAGTGCCTGGACATCTTGGGGAAACAGATAAGACTGAGCCTCAGAAGATCTGGGAGTGTGTTATAATGTAGTGCTCATCCTCAAAGAACCATCTGATCCTCAGAATCACACACTGCTTCTATAGACAGTAACAACAGACTTCAGTACTGGTGTAATTTGGCCTTTAAACACAATACTTCCATCTTCTGCAATTACTCATAGAACTTACGTGGAGCCAGGAAATGCTCACTGAATTGGTACTTTGTACCACATTTCATGGTCAAGACAATAAATTATGCTCCTGAGTTTTCTTTCTGTTGTTGAAATGCAACATCTCTTTAGGGATCTGTGTGACATTACGCTTACTCTGCATGCAAGCAAAAGGAGTGGGGCGGTCCAGAGAGATCTTGCATGAAAGGTAGTATACAGAGTGCAGTCATGCACCCGATAAATGTTCTACATACACAAGGTGCAAAGTTTAAGTGGATTTTCTGCTGCAAGCAGTAGGTGACACTAGACACACGCCTTGAGCCCAGAGCATTGCAGAATAATCTACTGTGAGAAATTGGGTTGACTGGGATGTTAGTCCTGGTCAAGCAACACCCAAAATCCCTGGCAGGGTGAACAACAAAATGTCATTAAATTAACATATGCTGAACATTGGGTACCTTTGCTCAACTTAGAGGCAATGTGTAAATTATTGATGCAGCACACAAACAGTAATAAAGTGAAACACCACACAAAAAAATACCCAAACAAATTTAGAAAAATAGAGTAAATTTTAATAAATTATTTGACACTAAAATTACAAAATTACAATCACTAGAACCAGAGTTATGATTTTTTTTAAAGATTATAGTGTAAAGTGGCACCAAAAAGAACAACGTGACAAACGCCAGTATCTGGTCGCGCGACACTGTGGCAAAGTCAAAAGTTAAGGCCAACCACGATGGAACGTGGTTCCGATATTAGGAGTGGGTAGGGCCTAGTCTTGGCTTACGTTCGGAGTTAGACAAATTTTGGAAGAAAAATGTCATGACGAGGTAAATTTCAGCCAGGGCAAGGCTGCAGGAGGTGTCGGAGGAGGCAGCATCATCGTCAGGGAGCTGCTGGATGGAGTCGCGTTGAAGATTTCTATGTTCAGACGTGCATCTCGGGCGGATAGGCGAGCTGGCAGGTTCCGGTCTCCTCTCGGTTCTCAGTGCACTTTTTCAGCCAAAAATGTTCTAAATACCAAGTATTGCATTTTGGCTATCTGGGCACTACTTCTAAGGTCCCAGGACTGGAGGGGCACCACTTAGAGGGTACGGACTCATTCAGGCTGGGTCCAGCTAGGTGTGGCTTCAAGGTGAAGGGAGCCTTTTGTGCCCCTGAGGATTTGATCAGGAGGCCAGTAAACTAGCCCTTTGGAGTCACTCTGGTGGTGCTAGGTTCAAGGTGAAGATCCAGTCCTTCAGGCTCAGGAACATGGGCAGCAAACCAGCAGTCCTTTCAGCAGCCCAGCAGTCCTTTCTATTAGCAGAGTATCCACAGGTCCAGAAGTGTACTGGAGAATTGGTGTCTGAGATCCAATATTTTTACTTGGTGCCTGCTTTGAAGAGGGAGAAGCTTCTGGAAAATTCCCTTTGAAGTGCTCAGGTTTCCTGCCTTCCCTGCCCTGGCATCAGCCTAACTGAAAGCAGTATGGAAGCCCTTTGTGTGAAGCCAGGACACAGCCTATTCAGTTGCACTTGGGGCTGTGCCCAGCTCCCCTCCCACATCCTGCCAGTGGATGGCTATCTTGCCAGTTGATGGCCTATCCAGGCGGTAAACAGCCTTTACTGCGCGGCTGCTAGTGCGCATACCATTACTTCGCAAGCGTTACTACGCTTGCGATGTTACAACGCGTACCATTAGTACGCAAGTTGTTACATCGCAAGTGTTGTTACAACGCATGCGTTGTAATGGTATGCGCTATCCACATCGTTGTTTGGAAGGAGCTTCTGTTTCCAAACAACGACGTGCAGATCTGACGTCGCAGGAAGCTGCTGGAAGCCGGAGAAGAGAAGAACCACGGAGGAGAGAGAGGTAAGTGTAGTTTTTTTGTGTCGTGCAGGGGTAGTCTTTTAGGTTGAAGGGTTGTGTTTGAGTAGTGTAGGGTCGTGCTGGGGCTAGTGTTTTAGGATTTAGGGTAGTGATGTGGTGTATGTGTAGTGTAGGGTAGTATTTTAGGGTTTAGGGTAGTTTCGGGGGGTCGTGCAGGGTAGTGTTTCAGTGTAGGGAAGGGACTGGGGGTAGGGGCAGGGTCATGCTGGGGGTAGTGTTTTAGGGTTTAGGGTAGAGTTGTGGTGTTAGTGTAGTGTAGGGTAATGTATTAGGGTTTAGGGTAGTGTCGGGGTGTAGTGCAGGGTAGTGTTTGGGTGTAGGAACAGGACTGGGGGTCGGGGGAGGGTTGTGCAGGGGGTAGTGTTTTAGGGTTTAGGGTAGTGTTGTGGTGTTTGTGTAGTGTAGGGTAGTGTTTTAGGGTAGTGTTGAGGTGTCGTGCAGGGTAGTGTTGTACTGTAGGGAGCGGACTGGGGGAAGGGTGAGGGTCGTGCAGGGAGTAGTGTTTTAGGGTTTAGGGTAGTGGTGTGGTGTTTGTGTAGTGTAGTGTTATAGGGTTTAGGGTAGTGTCGGGGGGGTGGTGAAGTGTAGTGTTAGAGTGTAGGGTCCAGGCAGGGGGAAGGGGGAAGGTCGTGTAGGGGGTAGTGTATTAGGGTTTCGGGTAGTGTAGTGATGTTTAAGTAGTGTAGGGTAGTGTAAGGTAGTGTAGTGTAAGCATGATTTTAGTGCGATGTTTTTAATTAGGATAAACCATAGTACATTTATAACCATTTGCGTTATAAATGCATGCGCTATTAAAACTTGCGAAGTAATGGTTTATGCTAAGTAAAAACATGCGAAGTAATGGTTTATGCTAAGTAAAAACATCGCACTAAAATCATGCGAAGTAATGGTATGCGAAGTATCGACATACATTCATCCAGGCACATCTAATCCTTATTGTGTGTGGCTGTGTGGAAGAAATACACAAAGCCTGGCAGCTACCCCCAGTCATGTGACCTAGGACAGGCTGAAGGCACTAAATGGCTAAGGCAGAAAAATGCCAACTGTCTAAAAGTTGCATTTTCAAAATTGTAATTCAAAATCCGACTTGACATTAGAGAAGATTTTTCATTACAATTCCAAAGATACCAAACATGAATAGAGTACCTGATCCCATTCAAACGTTAGCACTTATTAAATGCAATAAGGCAACCCAATGTTATGCTATGAGGGAGGTAGGCCTCACAGCAGTGAAAAACAAATTTTCCACTATCTGGACATGTAAAACGTAAAAGTACCTGCTCAGCATTTTAATTAATTAATCTAGGGCTACCTAGGGTCTACCTTCGGGGTGACTAGTACGCAGTGAAAGAGGAGTTTATGGCTTGGCAAGGGGGTTATACTGTCAAGTCGAATTGTCAGTTTAAAACTGCATTCAAGCTGCAATGCCAAACCTGGGACATGATTCAAGTGGCTGCTTAAGTGAGTGGCACAATAAGTGCTGAAGGCCCACCAGTACCATTTAATTTATAGGCACTGGATATATGGTGTATCACTCTACAATGGACGTATAAGTAAATTAAAGATGTCAATCAGGTATAAGCCAATTCTACCAAGTTTTAAGCTGTGAGCACAAACACATTAGCACTGGTTAGCAGTGGCTAAAGTCCTAAAACGACAAAAGCAACAAAAACGAATTGCAGGAGAAATGGAGGGGAAAAAAAAAAGAAGTATGGGGGAACACCACGCTACGGCTGACAGGTCTAACAGCTCCCATATCTGATGGAAGAAGATGGGTGAACAAAAAGCAACAAAGATACAAAACAAGCAAATATATTGGAATTAGGCTACGTAACAAAAATCAGTGAGAAGGAGAAAAGCAGATGGCGATAACCATGTAGGAGAAAAGGGAACTGGTGTGCACATGCAAGCAAACAAGCAGGGATGAGGGATTGCGGTTTATAATACATGTACACATGCAGGATGTAGTTAAACAGGTACGGAAGTTTGCAGTTCTCCCACTCAGTGACAAGGATAATAATAAATTAAGAATGGGAGATAGCAAGCACATAAGAGAAGAAAGGATAAAACTGACTGAGCTCTTGTTTTTTTTTTTTTACAGTTCTTATATAGCGCGAACTTGACCCGAAGGTATTGGACCACTTTACATGAGCACCGGTTACATTACATAAGGTCAGGTTCATTTTTTTTTATACATTACACAAGGTCAGGTTCATTTGTGTATAGGCACAGGAAGATGATGTGATTTACCTCGAATTACAGGGTGTTGAGCCGATGCCGAGGCTTGAACCTGGTTCCCCAGGTCCAAAGTCGGCAGCTCTGGGCTTAATGCCACATCCTCTCCTATCCACATTCAGGCATTCAGTCATCTGAGTTCTGCCCAACTGGAGTAGTTGCTGATGCTCCCAGAATACTTCCACCACATGTAGCTCAGCATTTCTAAAGTCACCATCGGTTGCAACAACACAATATACAAACAGAAATAACATAATTTTTAAAGGTGCAATCATAATAATCACGTGTTTTTGTATACTTGCATGCACGCTAAAGGTTGCTATTAATCATTTCAAAGGTACCCCGTTTATTGAATATGGAAGAATCAAGGGGTATTCCTTCACCAGTGGATGTGAACTTGTGACTGCAGCAGACGAGCCGAAATTGGCAGACAGCCCTTAACCTGTAGCCACAAGACGGTACGGATATTGCGATATCTGTAGCCTCTCACAGCACAATGTAACATAAATGCTAATTCCAACACACCTTCAGCAGAAGTCATTTCAGTCACAGAAGTACAATATTTGAAGTAAATCTGCATCCATGATTTAACCATGTCAATATACCCACAAAGGAAAATGTGTACAAACATATCCAGTTCCAGGGCAATGTAGGACTCCCCCCTCTGGCAACGTAGCATTTCACAAAGTTGACTAGTGGGTTTTCATCACAGTGTATGTCTGCTAGCATGCAGGTGCTGGTATTGGATTTAACTTGCATATATTACTTTCCGCTTTAATTGACTTCGGTCTGGTGATAACTGTTGAGGGCTCCAGAGTCAAGTAAATTGAAAACATTTTCTGATCCTGAAATATACATAATTGTTCATGCTTTTGTTCTTGTAAATTCCTGATTATATAAAAACATTTCTAGTACTTGCGATATATATATAGTTTTGCACAATCACACTTCCCACAGACCTCTCCCTCCCTCTTGTTGCAGAAAAATATGAACCAAACATCTCAGAATACTTAATTCTTGATGGTTTCACGTTCTCTAATAAGAACAATTAAATGCGAAATACACCCCCACTTGGGCAACTGTGGTATTTGCATTACATTTCTGCATTTACCAAGCTCATTTTTGGGGCACAGACTTCCTGTCTACTGATTTCTAGAGTCACTAGGTAGACTTGGGGCCAGCATCTCTACTTGTAAGATGTGCAGGAAGTTCCTGATTCCTGGCAGTTCGGGCTGGACTGTTCCCATTGGAGCAGGGTCAAGACTGATTTGCATATGTATGGGTCCAAACTGAGGTGGCAAGGTTGGCAAAAAAAATATGAATTGGGATGCAGCCCGAGTGATAGCCAGTGCCTCAAATTAATTTAAGCATTCCAACCATCACCTTGTTTTTATTGCCCTAAGTGTAATGGGTATACCTGGACGTAGGACCCGTGCACACTGTACCTCTGGAACCAAGATATACCTGGCTAATGAGCCCCAATCAGTGCAAGACCAGTCCTGGGTTTCTTGTGGCCCGGTTCAGGGAGGACGTGCAATGCTCCCCATACCAGGCGAGTCACCTATTCTTTCTCCAACTGTTCCCAAACCCCCCTCAAACAGATTTGCTCTGTTAGCTGGCTGTAAGGAGGTTGACTGACCGACTGCACACAGGGGTACATTAAGTGAATTTTCTTTGACATGCCCTGGATCACTGCAAGTTTCCCCCATCACAGATCATCTAACCCGGAATCAGATTTGTGTTAATTACTCAACTACAGCCACGGTGGGAGATCCAGAGAGCACACATAACATGGACAAGGACGAGCCCTTGAGCCATCCACGAAACACTCAGCGCCCCTTACGCATAGTGAGCTGGAACATAGCAGGTCGCCGAAGTAAGCTACTACTACCTGATTGGCAGTTGTGTATAAACTCCTTTGATATCCTGCTAATGCAAGAGACCTGGGAAGTGAACCCCATAGCCTTTGAAGGTTTTCTTTGTTTCAGTTCACCAGCCGCCGCGTCGTGTGCAGGGTGTGCTTCAGGAGGATTATCCCTTTGGATTAACCTGTAATTAGGAGGCCATGCAGAGGCTCCAAACACACCTGGGAACGCCTTTCAAGAGGTCTTATTTAAGGGGGCCTTGCCTTTACACTTAGTAAATTTCTACAACAATGACTTTGTTAATATGCCTAACCAAAGATTTATTGCCCTTTTTGAATAAATTTTCTGCCCTGGTGGACCGAGTACCCAATAAGGGCCAGCAATTGTATTTGTGTTTGGGAGGAGTTTTAATGCCAAATTGGGTGGGTTGGATGGGGACACGAGAGGCAATGAGTTAGAGGGGTATATTGTTACTTGCGACTTGATTAACACGATGGTAATAACGGGGAACTATGTATCGGGTATACCGAACTTTAGAGGAAGGAACAGTCACTCGGTGATTGATTATATTTTTGTTTCCCGCAACCTTGTTCCCCCTTCTGTCCCACTGTATGGTTACTGATACTAATTACGGGCATCATAACCCAGTTGAGTTAGGACTTAGGGCCATATGTACAAAGAAGTGGCAGAGTGAGGCGTTAGCCGTCATGGCTTAACGCCTCACTCCGCCACTTCAGAAACGCAAGGCTGCACCATATTTACAAGAATATGATGCAGCCTTGCGTTCCCCCCTGTGCAGGTGCTAAGTTTAGCAGCTTAGCGCCAATGCAGGCACCCTTGCACTTTAGTGCAAGGGTGTCTGCGTGCAGGGGAAGATTGTTTATGTGTAGGAAGGTGTCCCTTCCTGCACGTAAACAATCTTTAAATGCCGTTTTGTCACCTCTATGTGTGCTGCTTAATGCAGCACACATGGAAGTTACAAAATGTCATTTTTTTTAAAAGATTGATTATGTGCCGGAAGGGACACCTTCCTACACAAAAACAATCCAAGGTGTTTTGCTTTTTCCATGTGTGCTGCACAAGGCAGCACAAATGGAAAAAGCAAAAACGAGGAGAAATAAAGCATTTCTCCTTGTTTCTCCAAGTTAAGACCAGGTTTTCCCTGGTCTTAATTTTGGCGCTGCCTCCTATTTACGCCACCCTTGTAAATAGGGGCCAGCGTCAAAATCAATGGGTGTTGCGGTGGAACGCCCACCCCAACACCCACTGCCCACCTCTTTCATGCTAAGCATAGCGTGAAAGGGGGCCTTATTTACAAGGCAGCGTTAAGCCACATTAAGTGGCTTAATGCTGCTTTGTAAATAAGGCGAAGCCCCTATCACCACAGGAACGTTGGAAAAAGTGACGTTCCCGTGGTGATAGGGGCTTGTACATATGCCCCTTAGTGTCTTATGCCGTAAGGATTACAAAATCGTACCTACCCTCACAAATTTGTCCACATCTACTGACAATCTTAGATTGTGCTGGACAACTATTGATCCCTCTCTATCTTTAGAGAAAAAATGAACAGCTAACTCTGAGTTAGTTATGGATTGTTTGGCTCAAGCCGATGAACAAGGGAATATAGTGGATTCTTTTGTGGTTCCTTGGGCCAAGATCAGACAATTCCTTTGCAAACCTAATAGATCAGTGCTTCAGGTTCCCAGATGGTTCAATCACAAATGCTCTACTCTAAACCGCTCTTTGCGCAGAGCCCTGGCTGAGAAACCCAGAGACCCAGTTGTGGTAGCTACCATGCGGAAACAGTATAAAACAGCAACAGTACGCAGGGGAAATGAAATTATTATCCAGCAATGGGAAGTTCTTGCGCGTACAGCAGGCACTAAAAATAGTAAATCCTTTTGGCTGGCTGTTTCTAGTATGCACTCTATAGATCAGAAAATAACTTGCACTAGTTGTCATATAAATAGCGAGGCCTGCGTGACTAATCTTTCTCAAATTTATCATGCTTCTAACCATAATTCCCTAACATTGGGCATCAAGGTTTGGTCACCATTTACTAAGGTTACCTTACATGAAGTTACTTTGGCCATTAAGCTAAGTGTGGGGGGTAAAGCCCAGGGATTTGATGGTGTCCCAATAGACTTAATCAAATGCAATGTGAATCTATGGGCCTCCTTGCTGTCCAACGTTTTTAATAGTCTGCCCCATTCTACCATACCTGGCTCCTGGGCAAGCTCTATAATAGTGGCAAATTTTTAAAAAGGGGACTGTTTGAAACCTCACAGTTATCAGCCAATCTCAATGATTGATATCTCTGCAAAAATCTTGGGAAGGGTCCTTTACGATAGGATACGGGAATGGGCCACGGACAATAACATTCTACATGCCTGCCAGTACGGTTTCCGCACTGGCATTGGTACCATATGACAATGTCTGAATTTAAATCTTGTTATAGGAAAATACAGTGGCTAAACGGTCCCCACTTTACCTAGCGTTCCTGGATTTGTCCATGGTATTTGATTGTGTCAACAGGTCAAAACTGTGGCAACTCCTAACAGAGTTGGGGTAAGAAGAGGCCCTTGTTAATCTGCTGATTTCTTTCCATACAAACATGAAAGCTAGGGTTAGGTTTGGGCATAATGGCGAAGTGACGGATGGAATTAGCGTTGGGCACAGAGTATGACAAGGTTGCGTGCTCGCCCCATTGGTCTTTATCTTACACATTAATAACCTTAGTTCTCACTTAGTTAAGAGCTCGCAGGATATCTCTAGAATTAAGGGTGTTCCTCTTCCCGCATTACTCTATGCGGATGATGCTGTTTTAATGGCTTGTATGCCGAACACCCTATGCAAGCTGGTTGAGTCTTTTATGGCCAATCTAGATTTATTCACCAATTTTTCCAAATCATTTATTATGACCTACGGCTCTAAGCATTCTAAAATGTCTAGTATTATAGTCGGCTTAAATCCCCTACTTAGTACTACTTAGTACTAATACATTTTCATACCTGGCTGTGACTTTTAGCTCAGCAGGTTCTTGGGTCCCACACGTCGCTAAAAGTAGGGCTAAGTTAGCAAGAGCAACTGGTTCTCTTTTAAGGCTTCCACCCCCCCTCCACTGGTAGGGTACTGGCCCAGTGTTACAAATATGTGCTGCACAATGCCCCCTGACAGCTTTTTATGGGCCGGAATTTGGGGCATAGCAGATTGCCTGGCCTTACAAAGGTAAGAAAATCCATTTTGTAGAAATGTTTTGGGCACCCCCATATCGACTTCCCATTACGTCTGTCATAAAGAGCTGGGCCTTACTTATCTGAGTGCTTTTATACGTACTAGACCCCCATTCCTACGGCTATCAATCTGGCAGACATAGGAAGCTATATTAAGAGAGACATAATTATGGACTGTTTAGGCTGCGAAAAGGGTTTAACAATCCCATGGTTGGCAAACATTAAACGATCATTGGATGGGATTGGTATTGGTCAAGTATTCTCAGATACCACCTTATGTGTGGATGCTGATAAAAAGCAGGTGTTCTCACTACTTTCAGCCCAATTGCAAGAAGAAAGGCTAAATGTCGAATCCCTTCAACCCACTGTTGAAGCCTTTTTGAGTCTTAGCACTGTGGCCCCTGCCTTTACTTATCTGGGGCAGAATAGAGGTAATTTGGAGCGCTCCTTGTTATTTCGTTTTAGGACTGATACAACTAAGGGGCATATTAGAAAGACCCACGTTAAAATTATCGCCGTTTTAGCGGCAGGAAACTGCCGCTAAAACGGCGATAATGGGCTTGATAATATGCGTTATGGAATTCCAATAGAAGCCCAGGTTAGATGTCCTGCACATCTAACCTGGGCTTCTATTGGAATTCTATAACGCATATTAGCAAGCCCATTATCGCCGTTTTAGCGGCAGTTTCCTGCCGCTAAAACGGCGATAATTTTAACGTGGGTCTTGCTAATATGCCCCTAAATTCCTAATCTGCTTTCCTCGTGAGTACCAACACAATCTCGCGTATGCCCCTGTAATGGGTCCTCCAAACAATCTACGTTTCACTTTTTATTCTTTTGTAATTTTCATAAACTGTATGCAAAGACTTTTTTAGTCCCTTTTATGAAATCAAGAAATGTCAAGCACTGTGTCCCAACTTATTATTACCTTCAACAACTGCTGGATGAAGAGAAACGTTTCTCCATAAGCTCATTTCTCCGTGCAGCTGTCCGTTCATGTGGCACAATGCCTTTTTAAAACAAATCAGTTACATTCATGTTTTATCCATGGTGTATACTCTCATGCCTTTCTGGTCTTTGTAATTGGTGGGTTATTTGATCTTGCACTTCAGTACTTTTCCAGTGTTAATATATTTTACATATCCTGTTGTGTTTTTCAGTAGTACTGCAAATGAGCTTCTGTTTTATTGTTGTAATTTGTATTTATTGCATGTATGCTTTTATGGTTGTTTGTCAACTAAACAAAGATAAATAATAAGAACTACATAATTGTTCATGTTTTTGTTCTTGTAAATTCTTGAATTTATAAAAACATTTCCAGTACTTGTGATATATACATATATAGTTTTGCACAATCACACTTCCTACAGACCTCTCCCCCTTTCTTGTTGCAGAAATACATGAACCAAACATCTCAGAGTACTTCATTCTTGGTGTTACGTTCTCTACTAAGAAACATCAATTACGAAATACACCGCCAGTTAGGCAATGATACACGGATATTTGCATTACATTTCTGCATTTACCAAGATCACTTGTGGGGCACAGACTCACTGTCTGCTGATTTCTAGAGTCACTAGGTAGCATTTCTACCTGTAAGAAGTGTAGGAAATTCCTGAATCCAGGCAGTTCGGCTGGACTGTTCCCATTGGAGCAGGGTCAAGACTGATTTGCAATGAATGGGTCCAACTGAGGTGGCATGGTTGGCAAAAAACAATGAATTGGGATGCATGGGCATCAACTCCATTGTTAGATTGTTTTCCCGCAGAGGGTGAGAATGGAGCTAGTAAGAGTAGAATAGAGATGTCCATGCGTATGTATATGTTAATAAGAGAGAACTGCAACAGCTATGGGTACCCGGGGAGGTGGGTGGGCGCATGTGAATCTACAGCTCTACATGCCAAGAACAGATGCTTACTGGGTAAGTAACATTATCCGTTCGAGGCATGTGAGCTGTAGATCACATGCTTTGCATAGACTATACAGCAGTAATCTCCCAAAGCGGTGGCTAACCTGTAGCTGTTGCAGTTGTTTGAAAGAGTGTTCTAAGTACTGCCTGGCCTACATTAGCTTGTTGTCTTGCGAACACATCTACGCAATAATGCTTGGTGAATGTGTGCGGTGTAGACCATTTTGCAGCTTTAAAAATGTCAGCTATGGGGATGTTTCCTGAGAAAGCCATAGTAGCCCCTAGTTTGCGGGTGGAATGCACTCTAGGGGGTATTAGTAAAGTTCTTTTTGCTTTTGTATAGCATGTTTGAATACATTTAATTATCCACCGAGCAATGCCTGATTTAGAAATAGGATTGCCTTTGTGTGGTGGAGCAAAAGTTACAAAGAGTTGTTTAGTTTTACGAAATGGTTTTGTCCTTTCTATGTAATACAATAATGCTCGTTTAACATCTAACGTGTGTAGAGCTCGTTCTGCCACTGAATCTGGTTGAGGAAAGAACACAGGCAACTCAACAGATTGATTGATGTGAAAGGCAGATGCCACTTTGGGTAGGAATTTGGGGTTAGTCCGAAGAACTGCTTTGCTTTGGTGGACTTGACAAAATGGTTCCTCTATGGTTAGTGCCTGAAGCTCACCCACTCTCCTCAGGGATGTAATAGCGATGAGGAAAGCAACTTTCCAAGTGAGAAATTGCAGTTCACACTGATGCAACGGCTCGAAGGGTGGACCCATTAGTCTGGTAAGGACAATGTTAAGATTCCACGCTGGAGCAGGTGGAAGTCTTGGTGGAATAACTCTTTTGAGTCCTTCCATAAAAGCCTTGCTAACAGGTACTCTGAAAAGGGACAGATGCTGTCTATTTTGAAGGTATGCAGCTATTGCAGCGAGATGTAAGCGTATAGATGTGTAAGCCAATCCTGACTGCTGCAAGTGTAGTAAATAACAAATGATATTTTGAATGGAAGCATCAAAGGGGTTGATATGGTTGTTATTACAATATATACAAACCGCTTCCATTTAGCTGCTTAGCAAGCCCTTGTAGTAGGCCTTCTGGCCTCTTTAATAATGTTCATACAGTCTGGTGGAAGGTTCAGATAACCAAACTCTATGATTTCAGGAGCCAGATCGCTAGGTTGAGTTGTTTGGGATCTGGATGTTTTATGTCTCCATGGCTCTGCGTGAGGAGACTGGGTGTGAGATGTAGTTTTTGATGAGGAACTATTGAGAGCTCCAACAGGGTAGTGAACCAAGGTTGACGGGCCCATGTGGGAGCTACTAGGATCAGTGTGAGGGATGTTTGCCTGAGCCTCCGAACCACTAGTGTAATGAGTGGGAGAGGCGGAAAAGCGTAGGCAAATATCCCTGACCAGTTCATCCATAGTGCATTGCCTTTGGACATTGGGTGAGGCTACCTGGAGGCGAAGTTTGGGCATTTTGCTTTTTGGTGTGTGGCGAACAGATCGATCTGTGGAAAACCCCAGATTTGAAAGAACGGGAGGAGAACTTGAGGGTGAAGTTCCCACTCGTGAATCTGTTGTCTCTGCCTGCTGAGAAGATCTGCGAACTGATTGTCTACTCATGGGAGGTGTTTTGCTAGGAGGTGAATGTTGTGATGAATGGCCCACCTCCAAATGTCTTGTGCAAGGCTTGACAGCTGGAGAGATTGTGTCCCCCCCCCCGTTTCTGTATGTAATACATGGCTGTCATGATGTCGGTGCGTTTCAGGACAGCTTTGCCTGCAAGGTGAGTCTGGAAGGCTTTGAGCGCTAGAAATACTGCTAGGAGCTCTAGATGATTTATGTGAAGCTGCTTTTGTCTTAGACTCCACAGACCTTGAATTGTGTGAGTTTGGAGATGAGCTCCCCAACCAAAGAGCGATGCGTCTGCTGTTAGCACTGTCTGTGGAACTGGGTCGATGAAGAGCCGCCCTTTGGATAGGTTTTGTGGATTCCACCACTGCAGACAGCGATGGGTGCGGCCATCTACCAACACTAGATCTGACAATTGACCCTGAGACTGATTCCACTGACGTGCTAGACATTCCTGAAGGGGGCGCATTTGAAGTCTCGCATGGGGAACTATGATAATGCAAGATGCCATCATTCCCAGTAGCTGCATAAATACCCGAGCTGGTAATGACTGGTTGGGGTGAAACTGTGAAACTAGAGCCTGAATGTTGCAGGTCCTGAATGCATTGGGACAGGCTACAGCTGTTTGAGTATTGAGAGTGGCTCCCAAGAATGTTTGCGTGTTGGAGGGTTGGAGATGGGACTTTAACACGTTTACCGTGAACCCCAGATTTTGCAATAATTGCACTGTTATGTGAGTATGCTGGAGACACTTTGTATGAGAATTGGCTTTGATGAGCCAATCGTCCAAGTATGGGAAGACATGAATATGTTGTCTTCGCAGGTGAGCAGCGACTACTGCCAAGCATTTGGTGAATACTCTGGGAGCTGTGGTGACTCCGAATGGAAGCACTTTGAACTGGTAATGTTGTCCCGCTATCACAAACCTGAGGTACTTGCGATGTTTGTGATGTATTGGAATATGGAAGTATGCGTCCTTTAAGTCTAGAGTAGACATACAGTCGCCTTGCTGTAGAAGTGGAAGCACTTGTTGAAGTGTCACCATGTGAAAGTGGTCTGAGTGAATATATTGATTTAGCTCTCCAAGGTCAGGTATAGGCCTGAGAGAACCGTCCTTTTTGGGTATGAGAAAATATAGAGAGTACACGCCGGACCCTTGATATTGTAATGGTACTGGCTCTATAGCTCCCTTTTGCAGAAGAGAGTGAACCTCCTGTTTGAGGAGGTGCAGATGCTCTGGTGACATTTTGTGTGAACGTGGAGGAATGTTTGGGGGATTGTTGGTAAGCTCCAGGCAATAACCAGATTGGATAATTCCTAGGACCCATTTGTCTGAAGTTATTGTATGCCAGACGGGGAGGAATTGAGAGTGATGTCCCCCGACAGGTGTGGAATGATCGGGGGGAAGAGGAGGCAAATCACTGTTTGTTTGTTGCAGGAGAAGTGCGTGGTGTGGAACCTTTACCTCTTCCCTTGCCATGATTGCCTCGAAACCCACCTCGAAAGTAACCTCTTGAAGAGGGTGACTGACTGTTTCCTCTGTATGCCATTGAGGTGTCTGTGGATGTGTTCTTGGAGCCCCCCCTGTAGAAGGAGCGACAAAAAGAATCCCGATTGGATGGAGACTGCAGAGCTTCCATGGATTTAGCGACATCTGTGTCCTTTTTCATCTTTTCTAAGGAAGTGTCTACCACAGGACCAAATAGATGCTCTTTGTCAAAGGGTAGATTTAAAATAGAAGCCTGGACTTTGGGTTTATATCCTGAAACTCTGAGCCAGGCGTATCTCCTTAGCAAGACACTGGTGTTAACTGCACGAGCGGCAGTGTCAGCTGCGTCTAAAGCGCACCTAATGGAGGTGTTAAAAATGAGTTTACCTTCCTGAACCAGGTCGTGTGCCTTAGCCTTATGTTCGTCCGGTAAAAATTGGAGCAATTGCTCCAATTCGTCATAATGCGCTCTATCATATCTGGCCAAACGAGCCCGAGTATTGGCAATACGCCAGTGATTGGCTGCTTGCACAGCTACACTTTTCCCAGAGGCATCTATCAGTTTAGATTCCTTGTCTGGAGGAGGGGCATCTCCTGACGTTTGTGAGTTTGCCCGTTTACGGGCGTTAGAAACTACTAGGGAGTCTAATGGTAATTGACCCATGATATAAACTGGATCTGTAGGTGCTGGTTTATATTTTTTGTCCACCCTTGGTGTAAGGCTTCTTGAACACACAGGGTCTTTATAAATGTCGTCTGCATGTTTAAGCATACCCTTAAGCATGGGCAGTGTATGGGTGGATCTTTGTGTAGAGCTTAGGGTTTCAAACAGAAATTCCTCCTCAAGAGACTCTTTGTGAAGCTGAACTCCATGATTTTCAGCCGCCCTATTAATCAATTCTATATACCCTACATTATCATCAGGTGGAGAGGGTTTTGAAGGGTACAAGTCTGGGTCATTGTCTGTATTTGGGTCTGTATTATAATCTTCCGATGGATCAGGATTATTGCCATCTGCTCCATCCCCATTCTGTCATCCTGGTTGTCAGGTGATTGTGGTGAATTTGAGAGTGTTATAAGCAGATTTGGGTTAGGTGGGGAAGGAGGTGTTAGAGGAGGAGGAGAAGGGTTGGTACCAAAAGTTTTCCTTTTAAGAGGAATGTGGTAAGTGTCCTCCATTTCTGGCTTGCGTTTAACTGGCAATTTTGCATGAATATGTCCAGTCTTGGGATTAATGACTAAAATCTTTTTGTTTCGGGTCCGGGTTGGAAAGCGGGACGTCGAAACGATGCTCCTTGGATGGAGTGGGAGCTGTTTTTTCTGTTGGCACCAATATTTTCGAAGCTGGTGTTTTTGGCGCCGAAGTATTCGGTTCCGAAGATTTTGGTTTCGGCACTGAAGGGAGTGTAATGATAACGTGCTTCGATTTCGGTGCCAAATGTTTCGGCTCGGGGCCTGAATGGGGGAACTCGATCCCGAGCCGGAAGGCATTGGTATTTGTTTCGGTGCCGAGCCCAAAGGCGGGGCTTTCGAAACCTGTTCTCAGTGCCGACCTTGGCCCGAAGGCAGAGGAGGGACCGGAGCCTTTTTCTTGGGCAGAGTTTGGGGCAGAGGAACATCGGTACTCATGTTACGCTGACCCTGCGGTAAGTCTTCATCGATGTCGGAGTCGGCTTCTGACACGGAAATGTTTTCATCTTCTTCTTCGGCTCCTTGTACCTCGAAGACCTCGTGGTCGGAATCTTCTCCGAATAGATCTGGAGTGGAGCCGGTATGTTGTTGATGCATTTCGTGACGTCGAGCCCGACGGTCACGGAGCGTCTTCTTGCAGCGGAAAGATCGGCACGCGTCGCAGTGTTCTTCGTCGTGTTCCAGAGATAGACAAAAGTTGCACACTTTGTGCGAGTCGGTGCACGGATACTTGGTGTGGCACCGAGGACAGAATTTAAATGGAGTCCGTTCCATCGACTGCGAGCAGGCATGACGCGGCTAGGCCCAACGGCCTTCCTCGAAGTTTCCGATCGAAAGAGATTTTCTAAATCAATACGATACGAGAATGGGAAACACGATCGAATAACAATACCGTCGAGGGTAAGTGGATTGCGCACCGAGGGGAACCTGAGAAAACGGTGTCGAACCGGAGCGCAGCAATTCACGTCCGAACCCGATGGCGGAAAAAACCAATCTAGCAATGGAGTCGATGACCATGCGCACTATCACCGAAAGGAGGAGTAACCTACCTCGTGACTGGAAAGACTTCTTCGAAGGAAAAACAAAGTGCAAACATCCGGACCCAACACTAGATGGCAGGAGTATGCAATGCATGTGATCTACAGCCCACCTGCCTGATGAAGAGGTAGTTGCCCATAATAGAAGGAGTAGCACTGAGCTTCTACCTAAGTGTTGGGCCTCCCTACCTTCGTCGGGGACCTCTTCATTAACAGAGAGTTATTGATAAAGAGCCAGATGGAAGACAGCGAATGTCTGATATTGTAGCTAGTTAAACTAGCATGAGGTGGCAAGAAGACTTTGTAGCATCAACTTGCAGCTATAAGGTTAAGGTAATGGTTAATGTTAAGGATAGGCTAGGGTATGGGTAAGGGCTAGGATTCATGTCAGTTTTTGGTATAGGGTTAGAAAAGGTGAAAAAGAGTATGCTTTAGATTAGGACATCATGCTAAGTTTAAGGTTTGGCTATGGTTAAGAGTATGGGTTAAAGTGGAGTTAATGCCATATTGAACATTATGGCATTCTATAGTATAGGCTCGCCATCAAGATTAGCCTAATGGTAAATATAAAAAAATAGTGCAAGTTTGTTTTCTTGATTACGGAGTAGTGATTATTACGTTCTTTATGACAGCAATCTTCATTTTCACCTAGGTCCAGTTTACCTACAGAATGCTATGTCTTGTTCTATTTCCCTAATTCCATTACATTAGCACTGACCGTTTATGCCCTTCGTCCACAAGGACCAAAATATCTATTAACATATTGACTAGAAATAAGCAAATACGCTTGCTGAACTAATTTGATCCTTCCACATTTTCTTCTACTCCAAAGGCCTTTGGTTGTTTGCCTAATTTGTGTTACAGTATCACATTTCTGCAAATCACTGGTAACTACTTCAAGGTTTGTACAGACCATGTAGTTATTATTCGAGCCATTTTCCACAAGCATGGCCCTCTCTGCAAGCTTCAGCTATCTTTCTGTGATTCTAACTCCGGATTTGCTGTGACTGCTAAATATATTATTTACAGTCTGCCCACCTCGTAGTAGGGATCATTAATACCAGCTTGTTGCCTCCAATTTTGTCTCATTTTTTTTAGCTTCTTTGAATTAAAAGGTTTTACATTGCACCTAGCCTGCCACCTTCATACCTGCCAGCGTCAGTAAATGATGTACTTTGCCCCCTCACCTGTCGTTACTGCCAGTCTCTTTACCCCCGCCCTGTCACCGGCCGGATACGAAGTGCTCCCGTATTTCTTCCTCCATCACTGAGTCCTGGACTGAAGTAGGGTCGCAGGGTGGGGGGGAAGGAGACCCCTGAGAAGGTGAAGAGCAGAGACTGGTCATCCACATTGTAAACCGAGAACCTACCCGACTCATAGTCCAGGAAGAGACCCACCGCCCTGGGGGTACACTGGGGGGTCAGAAGGGTGGAGGGCTCAGTGACAGCTGTGTATTCACCATTTCTGAGCCGCACTGTCCAGTATCCATTCTGAGGTGATAAATAGACCCCCTTCCTGTTCACCGCCTCATCACACACACCCAAAGTCCAGTCTGTCTTGTACCCCACCTCCACCTCCCAGTAATGCTTCCCTGAGCTCAGTCTCTCTCTCCCCAGGACAGCAACGACAGGATGGAATCTCTGTGGTGTGTTGGGCATATACTGTGCACTGTCTCCATGTCTCACACTCCTTCCGTCCTCAGATAGGATGAGATTCCGATGAGCAGTGTCAGGATCCAGGGTCACCTCAGCTACAAAACAGACAGAAGCAGATATCAGGCAGGTATGCAATCACAACTCCATTAACAACATCAAACCCAACATCAGTCAATCAAAACAGCAGCAACAAACATTCCTGACAAGTTAAACATTGTGCTGTTATTGGGGAATAGCAGACAATCAGTTTTGTGGGATTAGGGTTCAGCTAGTTTCTAGACATCCAGGTCTGGATTTGGTGCAAGCAGTGTTTGCGGAGTTAAATGTCTGTACCAGTCTAGGCTTCCCAATATAGTTGTGTGTTGTCAGCATATTGGTGGATTTTTACGTTGTTGTCTGTAAGTAGAGCCTCTATGTTGATGTAGAGGATGAGGGGGAAGCAAGATGTAATCCTGGGGAATTCTGCAGGTGATTGGGATCTTCTGGGACTGTGTGGCACCCATGTGAACTAACAGGTGTGCCTCCCAACCACATGAACAAACTGGTGTTGGTAAGATAGGTAAAAGAATGCTGAATCCCATTTGACATGTCATAGTGATTGTTAGACAGCTTTATGTGTTGTCAGGAGGACATCATCTATGGTCTGTAAGACTGCTGTCTCCGTGCTGCAGCATGATGCATTGGTAAATATGCAGTAGGTGTTCATGCGATCTTGAAGTTGAGCGTAGATTGCTTTTTCAATGATCTTGCTAATAAAAGGCCAGTAATTGGCGATACCATGGGCCTAGTGTGGATTTCACCAGCAGTGGGAGTGATCTCACTTGTATTGAGAACTCCATGGAAGGTGCCTTGAGTGAATGAGGCACTGACAGGGTTGACCAAGGATGCGAGAGATTCTCCAGAGAGGGCTTTAATAGAAGACAAAGGTAATACCTCAACTTCGTAGATGGTCACTTTGATGGAATTGAATATGTCGGTGAGGACTGCAAGATACTTGGGTTTGCAGGATGGACATTAATAGATGCAGCCAGGTTGTCGCCGGAAAAGCATGCTTGCTGTTGTCATGGTATTGTCAGAGTTTCTGTATTTTTAAATTGAAGACGATGTTGATAGTGTTGCACCTTTCTGTGGAGTGTGGGTTAGGAGGGTCAAGCAGAATTTAATTGTCTTAAAGAGTGTTTTGGTTTGTTGGCAGATTCATTGACACTGTTGGTACAGTACTTGCCATAGGCTGATGCGATGTGTTATCTGTGTTAACATGAAGTACTTCAGTAGTGGTAGGTCATGGAGTACTGTTTGTGAACGCTGAGGGTTCATGAGGATGACACGCTGATTGGTCCTTTCCGGGTGTATGGGAAGCTTGCACAGGATGGAAGAGGATGTAAAGAAGACAAGGTTGAGGATGTGGCCTCAGCAATGCATTGGTTGGGTGATGTGCTGTACTATATTGAGTGAGTTGATGCCGTTGGATAGTTTTTTTAATGGTTTAGTTGTCTTGGACTTATACGTTACCAAGGATGCTGCTATATGCATGATAGATGGATAAGGTGGTGAGGAGGTATGAGAATTTATCTATGAATTCCTAGATCTTCTCCAACATCTAAGGGAAGTTGCAGTGGGAGCTATTGGTTTGCCTCTATTCCACATGACCACACCCAAGCTGTGCTATTGCGTGCATATACATTTTCTGCAAAACATTTGGAATGTGGATGCCACAGGCCTCATCCATCAGTTAGACTATGTTTAATTTATACTTGTGCTTAGCGTGTCTCATTTGCTAATTTGATTTTTGTACTGAATATGTGGATGGCACCCAACTCAATTGGATGGAAGCCCAGGACTGACATTATTCTCCAAAGCATTTGAAAAATGCATTTTACCCTTTCTGAGTGGATGATGAGTAAAGAACATCACCATAACTCTGAAATAATTGAGGTAGTAATTTTAGGTGGATTCCTGTAGATTTGTGTTATCTTGGGTGGCTGCAGACTCAACTGCATTTCACACCATTTAGCAAATTTACACTGACCAATCGTTAGAAAAAGTATCGGGTATAAATAATTTTGCTTTAGCTATCGGGCATACATCAGTAAGTTCCATTCTTCTGGCAGCATCCTTTGGAAAAGCACGTTCAAACTGCAATGATCTTCAGGGTACCTATGAAGAGTGCTCTAGCACGAGGTTGAGTACTTTTTTTTTATCAGATTGCCAAGGCCTAGAATCAACTCCCTTTTAAAATCAGAAAAGAGGAAATGTGGTTCAAATTCACAGAAGTATTTACAAGAAATTTGTTTCTGCAGTAGCTTGCTAGTAGGATTTAGCCTGCTGCTGTTTTCTTTAGTACTTGGATGTGTCTTGGGACGACTAAGCGGTTTTTAAAAATTAAAAATAAGATAAGTAAAGGATTAGTAGGTTTCAGTTTTGAGATAGGCTCTGTTGCTGCTGTAGAGGCCAAGCCAAGAAGCATGACAGTGTGTTGTTCTAAAGCGATCCAAAGATACGTCTGCTAAAGCGAGATAAGATGATTAGAGATTTGTGTGTTACAGAAAAAGTAGAAATGCGTGGCTGCTGCTGATGTTCGGTGCATGTGAGGCTTTTGAGGATATTGTGTTAACATTTTCAAATGATGTAGGTTGTTGAAAGGATGTAAGATCATTGAGAAATTAGACTAAGAATTCTATGAATGGATTGTGGGAGTTTTTCATTTTGGACAAGCGGAATAGCAGCAATAGAAGGGGGCAGTGCAATAATATCAGAATATCAGATATGCCAATGATGACCTGGTCAGAGGGAAAAGGATCAAGTATAGTAATCGGCATGAGGTCCAGTGCTGTATGTGTTATCAGTGCGTCACCAGAGATGAGAGGCGAGAACAGGTGTACTGAAGGTGATTGTTGTGGTCCATATTGAAGTCTCATAGAATGATTAGAGGAGTGGTTGGTATCTGCAACCTGGATGGTGGGTCGCTGCGAGGGCAGCAGCTGCATGTGAGCTGTGCGCCACCCTGGGCCTACCGTAGTTGAGAGACACGGTGCACAGAGAGCGCAGGTGAGCAGGGCTCTGCTTTTTCTGCGGCAGCAATCGGTTCTGTGAGACTGCGCCTGAAGCGGCTGAGTGTAGACCTGCGTCTGCCCTCCACCTTTGTGTCTGCCCAGCTGGCGTAGAGAGTGGTTGTCTTCCGGTGATCCTTGACCTGAGCCCACATGACTGCGGCCTACCCACGCCCTGAGAGGTGAGGCTTCGAACTGGGATAGTCACCTGGTGCTCCATATCCGCTGCCCTGTCCTCCCTCCTGTGGCACCAGGATTGTTTGTGGTAGCCATCAAGCTGCATCATTGGCCTCTGGCGCCCACATGCTGATTAGGCCTGATTTCTACTGCTGACAAGTGGGGCAGCTACCCTGTGAGCACTGAGGACCCTGGCCTGAGTCTATGCGACTGTGGCCTGCCCGTGGCCCTGAGAGGCAGACTGATGACCTGGAGACATTTTTCTGGCACCTTATACTTGCTGACCCACCATCCTTGCTGGAAGCTAAGATCAAATGCGACAGGGCTTGAGGTCACCTCCGAATTTAGGTACCCCCCGCTGCTCTGGGATGATGAATACTATGTGCCTACGTTGCCTGCTGCTTGGGGACGAGCCCATTTTGTTAGCCTATTCCTTGTCCCCTACACCTTAACCTGCTTGTGCCCCCTGTGAGTCAGGGGAGAGGCGGGGCCCCTATCTCATTTATGCGGCTGATTGCCCTGAGAATCTGCAATGAAGATTACACAACGACCGGAGCCTTGACCCTTTGCCACCTGCCTGACAAAAGGGAAAGGAGACAAGCACCAAACCATGTTGGTGTTTGACAAGAAATAACCCTCCAGACACAATCTCCGCACCCTCTTTGCCTTTCTCCATACACTCAATTTACAGTTTTCAGCAGTGGTGGTTTTCCTAGACGCTGCAAAGGACTTTGACTCTCTAGAGTGGCCATTCCTGTTAGCACTGCTGCATAAAATAGGCCTCAGCTCTTTCTTCCTTCCATGGATTACGCTCTTATTTTGGCTCCCTACAGCTAAACTGCAGGTAAACGGTGTGGCGTAGGATTCCATAGCGATAAACAGAGGTACACAATAGGGATGCCCACTCTCTCCAATCTTATATGCTATAGACATGGAGCCACTTGCTGCATGCCTACGGCAGCACCAATCGGATCAGGGCATAAGCTTTAGATCTAGGATACTAGTCATCTACATGTATGCTGATGATGTCACTATTTATGTAAAAAACCCTGCCCAGAAGCTAGTGCCTATGCTGCACAAACGTATACAATTTGGCAACTTAACTGGAATCACGAATTTGCCCCTGACTGATGCCACAGGGAAATTCCCTATGGAGTACCTTCTAGAGTGGGTAGGTGAGACTGTTTGCTATCTGGGAATCCAGATCAGCAGAGATATGTCACTTCTCGGTCTGGAGAATTATGCGAGAGCCACAACGTGGCTAGAAGAACGGATACCAACGTGGAACTGCCTGCCTCTGTCCCTCGCCGGGAGATTAACAATTTCAAAAATGGTGGTCCTCCACAAATACCTTTACCTGTTTGCCAACATTCCCATGCCACTCACTAGAGCCTTCTTTAACAGTGTTCACTCCCTCTCGGCCCAGCTGGCGTGGGCTAGTTGGCACCCAAGATTAGCCTGGGAGGTCTTGACCCGGTCACCGAGCAGGGAGGGCTGAGCTCTCCTGATAAAGAATTGTATTGGTGTTTGGACAAAACACTGAAATCAAAATATCAGGACACAGAAATATAGGAAAAAAATATTGTGGTTCAAAAATATTGTGATGTAAAAATATTGTCAAGAATATAGTTTTTTAAGGTAACACATAGTTTTTAAGAATATCGGTGTTTTAATATAGTTTTCAGTAATACAGTTGTAAAAAATATAGTTTTCTAATTATTTTGTGTTTTAGTTTTATATATTAATTTGATATGTTACTATTTGTATAATTGATATACACTTTTTAACATGCAGTTTGTAATTTTAAGTGATTTAGAATTTTGAAATTGTTAATAGTAATGTATAGTGTCATAGCAGGTTATTGGGTTTGTAGGCAGAAAGGGTGGGAATTTAATTAAGCAAAAATTAACAATTATTTATTGTTAATTATTTAATTGATGAATTATGTAAAGTGTGTAATATTTATTTTAGTTATATTTTAGGTGTGGGCTGCTGGTTTTGTAGGGGTATAGGATGGTAAGTTAATTATGTAAGAATTAATTAACAATGAATTATGTGTGGATTACTTTTTACCAATTATGTAAATTGTGCAATACTTATTTTAGTTATATTATAGATGCGGGCTACTAGATTTGTAGGGCTATAGGATGGGAAGGTGAGTATTAATTAACAAATATTACAATTACTATTTGATAATCAATTATTTAATTGACTATTAGTTATGTAAATTGTTTAATACAGATTTATTTTATTTATATTTTAGGTGTGGACTGCTGGGTTTATAGGGATAGAGGGTGGTAAGTTACATAAAATTAAATCTAATTGCATTTTTTTGTACATTATGTGTTATTTGACTGCTAACTATGTAAATTAAGTTATCAATAATTGTGTAATTGTTCTACTGTTTCATTTTGTGGCTTTTAGCATTTATATGTGTATTAAACATATATTTTTAAATGTTGTGTTTTATTTTAAAGGCATGAGTTGGTTCGGAAAACAAATATATATAAATTTTAAATAAATGATATTATAGGTAATTTATTAATTGGCAGTTAATGTATATTTATTTAAAATGTATAGTTTTTTAATGTTTTTACAATTTTTTCATGGTATTTGTGACAGCTTGTTTGTGCTATGATATTTGTTATTTGAATTGCTTTTTAAGTATTAATTGAGATTTAATATATTACTATCTTCTTTTTGGTAGTTAGGAAAGTTGAATTTATAACATGTAATTTGATTTTTTACTTTCTTATTTTCATTATTTAATTGTTTTTATTTTTGAATACATATATATTTTTTTCATGTTAATTAGTAATGTTTATTTTAAGAGTGTAATATTATTTCCACATTAATAGGGTTATTCATTTCTGTAATGTGTTTGAAGAAAAAGACTTTCCCTACTGTGGCTTACAGTGGAGTAGGAATAGGAAATCTAACCCCTTCGTAGTTCTACATTTTTCCTATTGTTGCACTGACTGGAGTATGAATAGTAAATCTTACCCCTCTGAAATCCAACTCTTTCAATACTGTTGCGCTGACTGGAGTGGGAACACTTTCCCTATTGCTGTGCTGTTTGGAGTGGGAATAGTAAATCTAACCCGTCCAAAGTCCAACACTTTCCATTCTGTTGCACTGTTTGGAAATGGTCCTTTTTGTAGGGTTACCCCAAACTTTTTGCCTTCCTCCTCCTATTTTTCTGACCTTCTTCTTATTGGCTTTAGGACTCAGGGCACTTTACCACTGCTACGCAGAGTTAAAGTGCATGTGCTCTCGTCTCTAAACCCTGTGCAATTGGTGTACACCCGTTTGGCATATTTAATTTACTCTTGAGTCCCTTGTCAAGTGGTTTAACATATACCCAGGGCCTGTAAGTTAAATGGTACTAGGGGGCTGCAGCACTTATTGTGCCACCTCCAAAAGTAGCTTTTCAAACCTGTCTCAGGCCTGCCATTGCAGGGTGTGTGTGTGCAGTTTACAGCCACTGTGGCTTGGCATTTAAAACTACTTGCCAAGCTTCAAACTCCCCTTTTAGTATACATCAGTCACCCCTAAGGTAGACTCTAAGTGACCCTAAAGGCAGGGTCTGTGTAACTAAAAGGCATGACATGTACTTTTATACTTTACATGTTCTGGCATTGACAAACCGCCAAATTCGTTTTTCACTCCTTTAATAAGCTAGATTTGGGATTTCCCTTCTGCTCTTTAAGTGGTAATTCCTGGTTAGAGAGGAGTAGCTTTCTTATATTTGGTATAGTTGAAATAGTAATGATAAATCATCTTTAATGGTAAAGTTGAATTTATCACTACTATTTTAGAAATGCCACTTTTAGAAAGTGGACATTTCTCTGCTCTTCACTTTGTGGTGTGTGCCTGCAGCCTGTCTCCAATCCACGTCTGGCCTGGGTGATTTGCTACACTTTGTGCATACTCTCTAGACAGCCACAACACAGGAAGGGCTGGGTGTGACAGTGGATTAATCTGCATTCATCTGCATACTGACTGTCATCCTGAGCAGGGAGAGAGGGAGGTGGCTCACACCTACATCTGAATAGGTTGTGGCCTGCCCTCACACAAAGGGCTGATTTATCCCCTAATGGTAGTCTGGAGCCAGAGCTGGGCTGAAAGGGACCCTTGCGTACTTCAGAAGGCTCTTTTGAAGTCACCTGCTACATCAAAGGCACTTCTGAGTATAAGTATCAGGACTCTGACCTTATCAGATCAGTACACAAGAGGACCTGGAAGAAACTACGCTGAAGAAAAGGCTGCTGTTCTGGAGGATTGCCATCCTGCTGTGCTGACTGTTTCAAGGAACTGCTGCCCTGCCTGTTTGAGCTGCCCTGCTGCCTGCTGACCTCTGCCCTGCTGCAAGAACTGCTATATCCTCAGAGTGACTCCAAGGGCTTATTTGCTTGCCCCTTGTTCACGAGACCCCAGGGCCATAAGAAATCTCACCCCCAGCAGCGGCGTGTTGTGACCAGGAGCCGTAATCACCAGCTCCAGGTTCTGCCTGCTTCAAGCCCGAAACGCCACATCATTTCCAACAGCGTCTAAGTGGCCACAGCACGACTTACCACCAACTAGAGTCGACCAAAAGAGACAAAGAACTGTGAGTAGCGGGACCCGCGTGGTCTTGGTGCCCACCTTGTGTCTTCACAATCGATTGAGCTTAACAACGTGCAAATATTTGAGCAAGACTGCGGAGCTTGGCCTTTTGTTGGTTTAACCCTTTCTAGACCCGAGGGGGGGCTGTGATTGCATGGGTAGTTGCGTGCTTTAACCATTGTGGGGTTTCGCTTCATACCGGTCGAGTACCGCAACGAAGTCCCGCATCTTGAGAGGTCGTTCCACCACGCTGGCATCTTTCCAAAAGCACTGTGATGATAAATGTTTTAATGGTGATAACTTGAAAAATCGTGATTGGATTTTTGTCGTTTTGGTCTCGTTTTAACCAGATAAAAATACCCTATTTTTTATAAATCTGTGTGGAGTAATTTTGTGGTGTATTTATTGAGTTGCTGTGTGCGTGTTTTGCACAAATACTTTACACATTGTCTGTCATGATAAGCCTGACTGCTCTGCTCCAAGCTACTAGAGGTTGAGCACAGGTTATCTTTGGTGTGTAACTTACTCGCCCTGACTAGAGTGGTGGATTCTGCTTGGCTTAGGTGCATACCCTAGCCAACCAGGAACCCCATTTCTAACATCAACTCAATATTGGAGTGTGAGAACAAAATGATGTTTCTGAATGCATTTAAGTGGGATCATACTAAAATAAAAAGTTAGCTTAATGATTACATTAACTCTTCATTTTAATATTCTCCCATTTTAAAGTGTAGTATTTACAAATAGCAGGCCTCGTGCTCCCAGTGGATATTGGACGCTGTGCCATATGTATAACTGAAAAATACAGAAATTTGTTCAAGTGGGAGAAATTTAAAATGCACAAAAATGTTCCATACTGGGAACATTTTTGCAGAACATTTTTCTGCACTTTAAATTTCTCCCATTTAAAAAAAAAAAATAGTTGTATGTTTGTGTTATACATGTAACTGTGTGCTGGTAGTGGATCCCCACTTGCCTGCCCTGGTCACACTTAGCATCCAAACCGACTGGTTCTGCTTCAAAACTCTTTTGAAAAAATACAGTAAAAATAACTCTTCAAACAGTAATGTTCAAGGTTGTTTCTGTTGTTTACTCACAACAATCCTGTATTTGTTATATGCAGTCGAAACTTTTTTTGAAAATTTCAGTATTGATGCTTGTAAATTTATCGAACATATCCATTGAATCCAAACGAGTAAATAACCAATACCCAATGCATTTCGGGTCAGATGACCCTTCTTCAAGGGTCTGTAAACAATGCAAATATAAGAATCTGTCAGCACCGAAAAAAGTTGTTTAATATGTAAAATAGAGAAGCTTAATGAGCCTCGCCGTGTGATACCACACTCCACTGGATGCTACTAACTATACGCAACTCCACTGCACTCCAGTTGACACCATTATACTGTATACAACTCCACTCTATACTTCTCCACTTTATGATATTCCACTCTACCCCACACCACTCCAGTCTACCCCACTCCACTGTATGGCACTTCACAGTATTCCATCTACACCACTGCAATGTATGCCACTTCACTCTACGCTGTTCCACTGTATGTCACTCCACTCTACAACATTCCATTGTACGCTATTCCATTGTACGTTACTCCAGTCTGTGCAACTCTCCAACCACTCCACTGTATGCCACTTCTCTCTACGCCACTACACTGTATGCCTCTACACTCTACGCTGTTCCATTGGATGTCATTCTACTCTACACCACTCCACTGTATGCTATTTAACTCTACCCTACTCCACTGTACGCCACTCCAGTCTATGTCAGTCCACTGTACACAACACCATTTTACGCTATTCCACTGTACGTTATTCCACTGTACCCAACTCCACTGTACACCTTTACTCTGAAAGCAACTCCACTCTATGCCACTCCACTGTACGGTATTCCACTCTACCCCACTCCAATCTACACCACTCCACTGTACGCTACTCCACTTTATGCCACTCGATTGTACTCCACTCCACCCTACGATACTACACTGTACGCTATTTCACTGTATGCCAATACACTGTAAGATACCTCCACTTTACGCCACTCCAGTGTATGCCACTCCACTCTACGGCACTTCATTCTATGCTATTTCACTGGACACCACTCCACTGTCTGCTATTAGAGTCTAACCCACTCCACTGTACGACACTCCACTGTACGCTACTCCACTCTATGCCATTCCACTCTACCCTACTCCACTGTACACTATTCCACTTAATGCCAATCCACTCTTCTACACTCCACTGTAAGCTATTCCATGGTATGCTACTCCACTGTACAGTACTCCACTTCACGCCACTACAGTGTATGCCATTCCACCGAAGCCGCTCCACTGTACAACATTCTCCTCCACGTAATATAACTCCACTCTAGAAAACTCTACTGGACTTTATGGCAATCTAAGAGACTATACTTCACTCTATCCCCATACACTCCACTGTCCAACTCTAGACTCCTGTCTATGCCCATACACTCCATTGTGCAACACTCTATTCCACTATACAACACTTTTCAATACTCTTCAACACAGCGCTCTACTCAACAAAACACCACTCCAATTTATAAGTTTACCTCGACTCTACGCGACTACACTGTAATCCACTCCAAGACACTCGACTCAACATGCTAATACACTCTATTATGCTTTACTCCACACTATGTTACGCCGCTCTACTCTATTCCACTGTACGAGACTTTACCTAGCTCTGTACAACAATCCACTCTACGCAGTTCCTGTGTAGGACACGCTACTGTACTCTATGCAACTCCACTCCACAGCACTCTACTACACTGTATCCCACTCTACTCTACAGCACTCTATTCCACTCTACAAATAATCAGCTCTACGATATTCTCCTCCATACTACTGTATGACACTCCAATTATGACAACCTAATAAATGACACTTGGCACTTTGAAACACCTTTCTACTAAAAAATCAAAACCATTCAATGAAAAAGAACAAAGGTCATGGATAATTTATAGTTAGGAAAACTTTGTTCATTCTTTCAAATTTATAATTTATGCACCATCTTCAAACTACTATAAATCGTGCACCTCCGTACACAGTGCTGTCACCTCACTTGCTACACTCCACTAACTATAGTATGCACTGTTTTCTCACAAATGATGTGATTTGAGATGTCATAAGTGTTATGAATGCTATGATTTCACATGGTATAAGTGATGTAATAGGCAAGGTCATAACCAATGCATAGAGAAGACGAGTTATAATTAATGTAGTGTGGCAAGGGAGGTGACAACACTGTGTACGGAGGTGGCGTCTCGTAGAGTGCTGTATTGAAGAGTATTGAAAAGTGTTGTATAGTGGAATAGAGTGCCCTTTTGTTTATGCTACAGAGGAACTGCCAAGACACAAGAGCACTCCCCAGAGGCTGCTGCAACACACCACCAGAAAGAGAAGTGCCCGACCAACGTCCCTCACCCGAAAGGACTGCAGTGCGACCACAACAGGTGACAACCTTTTGCTGCTCATGGCGGTGAGAAGCGACCCACATATGTCGGGCCGTAGCCTGCACCATTTCCAGACAGCAGACTCTTGGAGGTGGCAGGGCAAAAATGAGACCCCCTTAATGGAAAGCCTCATGAGACAGCATGCAACCTCTGTCTCAGCACCTCGCAGCACCACTGTTTACTCCCGACTGGTAGAGGCCCCCAAACTCCACCTTCCACACTGGGTCTCTCTCTTGCTACACTCCCAGGCCTGAGGAACTGGAGGGGACCTGCGCCATAATCTGCACTCTGCAGAGGCTGTTTGGACATTCTGCCCCATACTGTTAATGGACACCAAAGGCTCACTGCATATTTCCAGTCCTATGGCACAAGACGGCATTGCGGGAAATATCTGAGATAAGACCCAGGAGGTCTGAGGCACCTTTGGCCATACTCACTAGCGCTCTGTCTTGTAACACCACACCACAGCCTCCAGGGAGGTAGTCTCTGACATGCCCAGAGACCTTGTGATTTGCAGAGTCCCAAATGAAACCGAGAGTTGATAATGGGCTGTAACTCACCCAGTGCTCCATGGACCTGACAGCGGTCGCACCACATCTAGCCACTGACTTCGCAGCACACGCCCCCTCCTTTCTAGGCCCTTCAGAATTTCAAAAGCATCCAGGGAACTCCTATTCACAGAAGCTGTGATGGAGAAGAAGAATAAAGGCAGGAAATATATGGATGCCCAGCAGGAATCCAACCTACAAGTCACCACACCCTCATCATCAGACTCCACCACATAGGCATCAAAGGCAAGGCTCTCGATTGGATCACCTCCTTCCTCTCTGGACGAACTCAGTGCATCCTCCTTCCACCCTTTTCCGTCGCACCCAAAGACATCATATGCGGGGCTCCTCCCTCAGCCCCAGGCTCTTCAACACCTACATGACACCTCTGGCCAACATCGCCCGCACCCACGGACTCAACATTGTCTCCTACACCGACACCCAGCTTGTCCTCTCCTTCTTAGAAGACCTAGACACCACAAGACTCAACTTCCAAACCACCTTGACCAACATCTCCACCTGGATGAAAACCAACTGCCTGAGACTCAGACCGAGGTCATCATCTTCGAAAACAAGCCCTCCCCTTGGGACAACACCTGGTGGCCCTCAGCTCTCGGCCTATCAGCCACCCCATCAGATCACGGATGCAACCTCGGAATCATCCTGGACTCCCACCTCACCATGAAACAATAGATCAACGCCGTATCCGCTGCCTGCTTTCACACCCTCCTCATGCTCAGCAGGATCTTTCGCTGGATCCCCATCTCAACCAGGAAGACTATAACCCAGGACCTCATCTCGAGCCAACTCGACTACGGCAATGCTCTCTATGCCTGAACCACCAACCAACTTCTCAACTGCCTCCAAATAGTCTAGAACTCGGAGGGGAGACTCATCCTCGACCTTCCCAGAAAATCCAGCATCACCCCTCACCTCAGGACCTTTCACTGGCTCCCCGTCCAGGAAAGATGCCTCTTCAAGCTCCTCACTGTGGAGAGGTGTGGTGCAGCGGCCAGGGCAGCTGACTTCGGAGCACAGGGTTCACGGTTCGATCCCCGGCGGCAGCTCAGCTCAGCACCATGTGACTCTGGGCAATAGCTCACTTAATTTCCACTACGGCCCCCAGCGCCTTGAGACCCGTAAGGGTGAGTAGCTGTGCTATATAAAAAAAACGGACTTACTCACTCACACCTACAAAACCCTCCACCTACATCAATAACCGCCTGACTTTTTTTACCTACCAGAGAGCTCCGCTCCTCCACCCTATGCTTAGCCCACATCCCACGCATCTGTCGCAGCCGATGCGGGAGCTGCTCCTTCTCCTACCTCGCCGCCAAGTCCTCGAACGACCTCCCCTTGACGAAATCCGGTTATGCCGACTCACTGACATTGGGGTGGAAGAGTAGACCTTGGTCTGGCTAAGTTCCTTTCTGGAGGACAGGAAACAAGCAATCTGGCTCAAACCCCACCTCTTGGAAGCTAAAGCGCTTAAGCACGGAGTGCCTCAGGGCTCAGCACTGAGCCCCACAGTTTATAATGTATATATGACACCACTGGCTTACCTAATTGAGTCCTTCTGCATTCAGGTAGTCTCCTATGCAAATGACACACAACTCCTGCTGACCTATAACAACCATGAGGCAGAGGGCAAAGTCAAATTTACGGCATGTATGACAGCTGTGATGGATTGGTTGAAGGCCAACTCCCTGCAATTCAACCCTGATAAAGTGGAGGTTCTGCTATTGGGGAACTACCCAGCTGGACAGGGGCCTGGGCAGCCAGCTTCACCCTACCCCCCCACCCCGGCTGCTCTGGCTAGAAACCTAGGGGTTCTCATTGACTCACATCTATCCATCAAACCCCAGATCTCTGATGTGGTTAAAACCGCCTGCGGGATCCTTAGGATGCTAAGGAAGTTCCCCAAACTGTAGCATGGGAAGCCCAGAAGACTGTGGTGCAGGCCTTTATCCTGTCTAGACATGACTATGTCAACATCCTCTATCTGGGTATCCCAGATTACCTTATGCAGTGGCTACAAAAGGTTCAAAACATGGCAGTTCGTCTGCTGTTCAATCTTCCTAGACATTCCTCAATCACCCTATACCAAAGTCAGCTACACTGGCTCCAAGTGAAGGCAAGAGTCTCCTTTAAAGCACTGACAGTTGCACACTCAGCTTTTTGTACGACCTGCCCAAGTTACCTTCTTAACAGGATGACACCCTACCTCCCCAAAAGAGCCCTACGGGCACAGTCAGCCCATTTAATGGCCATTCCATTTACCAATAGAAAGAAATGGGGCGGTTCTGCCTGCTCGGTGATAGCAGCTAAACTCTGGAACAAGCTTCCCTTGGCCCTCAGATGCATTCGGGATAAAAAATGATTCCACAAACAATTGAAAACCCACCTTCTTAAGGGATAAGATGCCTTTGACCCTCCCTACTGGCTCTGGCCTAGCGCCGGGACACTCTTGTAGTATCCGTGCGCTCTACAAATCCTTTCATTCATTCCCTCAAAGAATTGGACTTCAGGGATCTGCCCTGACAGTAGGCCTTAAGTCTACTTCTGAAATACTGTGGTACCTTCTGATCCAGATCTCCAAAAGCGAAGAGCAGTGCCTTGAATTTGATACGGCTAATGACCGGTAACCAGTGCAGCTGGTGAAGATGAGCAGAGACATAATGATGCTAATATACCTTAAAAATAAGGCACGCAGCCGCATTTTGAATGATTTGTAGTCATTGCAATAGGTAAGCTGGTAAGCCCAGATACAGGCTGTTTGCATAGTCCAATTTTGAGGTAACTAACGCATGAACAATGAGCAAAAATTAAGTACCGAAGCACACACAAGACGTCCGTACAGTTGAAGTTAATCAGAATAAGTAAACTGAAGTGATCAGAACCCCAAAGTCCAGAGCGTTCTTATTTTCTCATGGATGGTTTTATTCCTTTTAATTTCCAATATCTTGGTATGTGCAAGCAGAAGCAGCCAACACATGTTTTATCCGTTGGATTTTTTCAAGGCTGAATGTCTTTTCAAATGAGCAAGGGGCAAAAACAGTCCTGGGAGCAATTTTCGTATGGCATCCCAAGTACAAGCAGAGATTGTCAAACTGGCTGAAGAGACAGGAGCGTCACTATAGTAACATCTCACTGAACAGCTACAGGGAGTGCTTAATTTGAGCCGGTGCTTTCCGGTGCTCAGCACCAGCACTTAATTGGTTTCCGGTGCTCGGCACCGGCACTTAATCGTCAACAGCACACTTAGGACAGTCTACCACATGGTGGCGCAGCTCATCTAATTTAGAGATGAGAAGAACAACGGTTGTTTATTAATGTAATTTACATTAAAAATTGCTAAAACCTGCCTCCCCAGCCATTCCTTTAGCTATGTGGACTTGGAATATACTGAACTGTTGCATATGCAGGCGAGAGAGATGGTTAGCAGTTGTTTTGGCAGCGATGACAGGGGCGATGGGTGGTGCAAGTTGCAGTGGCCTTCTGGTCAGGGCCCTTGCACTTATTATTTTACAAATTAAGCACTGGCTCTGGGTAATGCGTACAGGTATAGTGTCCAAACGTAGAGTATACGGAAAACGTATGCAGACCTAAGGGAATTAAATCAGCGGCAATCGCTGACGTAGCCGAGCCAGTAGCTTCGAAGAGCGTAATGGCCTTGGTAAGCCTGAAGATCAAATAGCGCGTCCGTGGAGTAACCGTAGGAAGTGCCAGTGGAACTTCCTACGGGTACTCCACAGACGCGCTACACTATCTTCAGGCTTACCAAGGTCATCACGCTCTTCGGAGATATTGACTCAGCATTTTGGCTGCAGCAGGAAGAAGTGAGATCGGTCTGAAGTTACTGTGTGTCTTAGAGTCAGCATGAGTTTTTTTTTTTTTAACACTGGTGCCAGGAGGCCCTGTTTCCACCCTCTCGGAACAACCGCACACCAGTGAGGAGTTCAACAGTTTGTTCAGAATGGGGTTGACAGACGGCAGAAGTGACTTCAAGATATCAGGAGAACAGTCATTGGGAGAGCCAGATTTGCAACTGGCCAGTGGCAATGCCAAATCCTCCAACAAAATAGGCTCTAACTTAGCAAACACCGGGCCTGCCGAAGGAGCCCTCTCCATAGTTGCCTCTGACACATACTGTCTAGGGAACTGATCATAGATTGCTTTAATTTTGTTAGAAAGGAAATCCACAAGTTCCTAGAAAAGGTGAGCCTAGGGCAAAAGAGGATTTCGCAAGACCCTAGGTGATAGAAAAGAGTGCCCAATACCGAAAAGAGCCTGAGGTTTACTAGTGGCCGCATCAATGGATGATGCAATGAACTCCTTCTGAGCCCTGCGGGAGGATTTGCAGATACTAGAAAGTGTCTTTTTATACACCCAGGGGAGTAGGAGGTGGTCCAACCAGACTGGATCAGATCAACAACAGACTGGCAGCTTCTATGGAAAGGGAACAAGACCACTGGCATCTCCAAAAGGAAAATGTTAGAGCTGGAAGATCAGAATTGGCGCAACAGCCTCTGGATCTCAAGAGTGTGAGAGAAGATGGAGAGGGTGACGACATCAAAGAATTTCTTTTCTACTTTCTTCCGACTATCACAAAGCTCCACTTTGATCCGCTGCTGGAGTTCCAATGGGATTACAGAATAAGGCCAACATGCGCAACAGAGAAAAAGGCCAAGACAGATTTCTTGCTTTCTAGACCACCAACAGGCCAGATCTATCATACAGGAGGCAAAGAAGGGCCCATTCCCTTTTATACATAAGATATTCTTTTCCCAGGACTTTTCACAGGAAAGCATGACCACTGGGAAACGATTCCTACAACTCCGTCCAAGACTCAAACAACTGGGCTCCTTGACCTGGCGATAATGCTGATAACCTATGCCAACAAGACCACGGAATTCAATGATGCTGTTCAATAGGTATACTCAGAGACATTGTTGTCCACCGGTATGGAACTGGGGACAATCGTTGGCCCACCGGATGGGAGGTCCGCAAACCAAAAACTTGACCTGCCACTTACTCCTGCAGAGGAACAGCTGTGACTAGAAGATGTTTTCAAACACTGGTCAGGGGATCCGAAGTCTTGGCACACCTGTAAAGAGCCCCAGCTGAGGGACAAATCACTATCCCCACTGAAGACCACTTGACCCATCAGTCGGGCCCCTTTCACTCTCTAGGCTTAATGCAAAGGTAAGAATGTCACACAATACACTTCCACGCACTCACACTATTGGGCACCCTTCTCCCTCTCCCCCATTTCCACACTATGTCTCTCTAGACACTGAGGTCAACCCCTATTTCTGTAGCTACTACTGCCCTCACAAGACCCCGGGAACAGCACTGTGGCACACATACTCTCATTCAATCAAAGTAAGCACCCCTTATCCTTTGACAGCAGGCTCTTTGGTGGCACATGACCAACAACCCCTCCCCCATTTCTAGTCCTCTTACCCCCTGAATGTCACCTTTGACACCACACAACCGGGGCTAATGACACAGAGACAGCACTTCTTAGTGGTCTCTCTAAACATCAACGGACTCACCAACTACTCCATACAGAAGAAAATATTTGATTACACCCGATCACTGCGGCCAGACATGTCCCTCCTGCAGTAAATGTACTAATTGGAGGCAGAAAGCCAGAAACTATGTAGGGAATTTGTAGGGAGAGAATATCATACAAGTAAACTCACACTGGGAGACCATGAAACTGACTCCGACAAACTACACTGTAAGGGCGGAGTCAGCATTCTACTGGCTAAACACATCCCACTGAAAACCCACAAAGTCTATAAGGACTCACATGTTCACTATGTGTTTATTTTGGCCTCCTTACACAATAAGACATTCTTAATAGGTTCCGTAAATGCCCCAACCCACTCAAAGAGAAAAACCTTGGCAGGCATAGTCAAGATCATACAGCAGCAGCCTAAAACTAAGTTACTGTTATAGGGCAACTGGAACATGAAGCAAGACCTCTACAGGGACAAATCTGACCACCCCTTGGCACACAACATCTGTGACAGGGGCCTTCTCGAAGACATAATGAAACACTTCCCCTTGCAGTACCAACGGAGACTCCAAGTCCCCAAGAAGAGAGACCATACATATACCCGTACTGGGATTGATTTCTTTCTGCTCAATGCAACCCTTTTGGGCCACCTAGTGGATGCTGCCATTGCTCCCATGGGGATTTGCGATCATGATGTCATACAGACCTGGCTCAACTTGGGCATGATACATCCCCCAGCGAGCCACTGGAGACAATCTCTCAATGCAAATTGCCTGCCGACAAGGAACGACTACGCTCCCACCTACAAACCTTCCTATCCCTCCATGACGGGATGATTGATATAATGAGAGAAATGGCACACTGGAAATGGAAGGCTGCACGCAAAGAGGCTCTTCTTGACACTGATATTGCCACTCTAATGACCCAATACTCCCAATCGCCGACCACAGTACAGGCTCTGCTGCAAGCAAAGTACAAACTTAACGCACAATACACCCCCAAAGCTCAAGCAGCCCTGTTTCGCCTCAAACAGAGACAATATAAGCGAGGGGAGAAAACGGGTCGACTTTTAGCATTTGAACATAACTGTGGCAGCAAGACTTCTCTCACACCATACTGGCCATCCTCCAAACGGACAGCCACTCATGCACCCACTCCATATTATGGAGGCATTCAGGGTCTATTTTGATACACTCTCTACGCCTCTAAAACTACGAGCCCTCCAGAGTACATTTAGTCCTTCCTGGCACGACACGAGATCCCCCGACTCACACCTGACCAAAGATGGTCCCTTGAAGCAGAAATTACGGTAGAGGAGATTATAGAGGTGATAGAAGACCTACAATACGGCAAGTCTCTGGGCATGGACAGCTACCCAGCTGACTACTATCAAACACTTCAGGACATCATGGCTCCCTTGCTCTGTAAAGTTGCACCGAAGACTGACCCTCATTCGTCGCTCTCTCTGAGGTCAAGAGCACAACCATTACACTTATCCTGAAAACCGGGTAAAGACCCGCTGCGTCATGCTAGTTATTGACTGATTCGCAACATAATATTGATACAAAAGATATTGGCTAAACTCCTGGTGAATAGGCTAAAACATGTTGTACCATCCATCATACACAAGGATCGGGCTGGGTGTGTCTTGCATCGCACATCAGTGTCACATCTATGAACACTGACACACATATTCTGGAAAGTCTGCAACAAGAGGGAAGTAAAGCTGGTGATGTCCCTTGATACTAAAAAGGCATTTGACAGGGTAGAATAGAATTACATGTTGCAGGTACTGAGAAAGAGTGGGATGGGACCTGTGTTTCTGAAAAGCATACAAAACTATGCTCCCACCTGACGGGCAGAGTTACATGTAAAAGCTACATCTCTACTCCCTTTGACATACACAGAGGCACCAGAGGGATGCCTTCTGTCTCCCCTTCTACTTATTCCTGTCCTGGAATAACTGGTCATAGCAATTCGTAACTCCCCAGACATATGTGGCATACCAACTCTGGGAGGGGAAGACAAGATCTCACGGAGGATGACTTTTTAATAACCCTCATGCATCCAGCCTCCTGCGTAAGAACCCTCACAGATCTATCTCTCACTTCTCATCCCTATCTGGATATAAGGTGAACTGGGACAAGTGTGAAGCCTTACCACTCACAGACCACAGGACACCGGCTGCCGTAGATGGTCTGCCAATTATATTGTCAACTACCAGCCTGAGATACATGGCAATTGATGTTTCCCCCGATTTTCTACGAATGGTGGAACAAAACCTCCACCCACTGCATGCAAAAACCAAGACAGATATGAAGTGCTGGACACAACTCAATCGCTCTCTCTCTCTGGGGGGTAAGGGAGGCACAGATAATCAAAATGAACGTGATGCCCAAACTGAATTATATGTTCATCATGATCCCTCTCTGCATCCCCAAACATCTGAGGGAGGCACCCAAGAAAACTTTGAAAACATTCTTGTGCAGAGGGAGGAAGCCCTGGCTGAAACTTGGAAAACTACATGCCAGAGTGAGATGGGAGGCATTAGATTGCGCAACATACGCAGCTCCTGGCTAGTACAACTTGCGCCCCTCAGGTACATCCGACATGACATACTGGAAATGCCCAAATAGGTGCAATTAGAGACAGCACTCTTAGGGAGCAACAGCAGTGTTAAAATTATTCGCACCGGGGAAACCAGACAACCTGATAAAATCACACACACAGTTCTGTCCACCACCGTCTACGATGGCGTACAACACATAAACTACTACAGTCCAGCCCAACCATATATGCCCAGGTTCCCCATGGTGCAATCCCTCACTGATAAGAGGCAGGGAACCTTGCTGGAGAGTGTTTGAGTCCAAGGGTATCCATCAGCTTAAGACATTGTTACTGAGAGGGAGTACAAATCCTTTGCCGAAGCCAAAGACCAATACGGTCTGTATACGCACCATTTCTGGGACTACCATAGACTACTGCGATGCCTGAGAATGGTCCTTAGGACCCCCTGCTGGACCTACAATCAGTGCAGTTAATGGACTATCTCCAAAAACGGGGTATACTCACAAAGGAGTGATGTATGGCTTGCAGATCGTTTGCTACATTGCATTGTGTTAAGATAATATAAGCTCAGCACTTTATTCGTGTTTTGCACATTATTCTCCTCAATTTGTTTTGGGTTGATTTGGGGACAGTTGTTAACGTTCGCTTTTAAATGCACCATATAGTTTGTCAGGGCAGTTTTAAACTTTTGGCATTGGTGTCAGCAGGCTGACCACTGGTGTGTTAAACCACTGTGATCTTTCTTTAGTTCTTGCTGTAGTGTGCTTGACACCCTCCATCTTGGTGGTGGGACAAAGTGAAGGAGAGTTCAGCAGTCTAGTCGCTAGATTGGCCCATCTGCGCCTGACCGTCGCCAGGTCCACTGCCCACATCAATACAGGTGAGCAGTCTAGGCTCACGTATTCTCATGAGGCTTTACTTATTATGGCCCATAACAATTTGAACAGGGCCAAACATGGTCTAGGGGCACTGAGGAGCACAGTGGGTCCTTTCTACTGTGCCAATAGTAACTGGGTAGGTTGGTCAGATGAGGAGCTTTATAAACTATCGAGGGAGCCCAAGGGACAGAGAGACTTAACAATGGAAACCCACGCACGCACACCTTTTTAGGGCTTGTTACAGAGAACCCCTCTGATATCTCGCTTTTTAAATGTATGTATTTTAATGCCAGATCTCTCCCCAGACACTGTATGGATATATGGAACACAATCAATTGTGCCAAACCAGACCTAGTTTTTATCACAGAAACCTGGATCAATAGTTATGCGATTCCCAACATTAACAAGAGCAGTGCTAGCTGGATATTGGATTTTAAAATGTGATCGAGAAGGCAGACAAGGGGGGGGGGCATTGCAATTATTTTTATGGACTCTTATCTTTGTGCAGAATAGTGCAGAACCCTGATGGGGGACTGCGAGATCTTAGCTTTCCAGCTTTCACAAAACACCTCGGTGTTAATAGGTGGAGCCATTCTTTATAGGCTGCCTGGCCATAATTCTCAGCAGGCAACTAAGTTATTTGCTTGGCTGTCCCCTTTGGTTTTAAAACATAATCTTTTTTTAATGATCAGTGATTTTAACCTTCATTTCGAAGACATTGAGGACTCTCTATGCAGAATGTTGGAGAATGTGATGCAGATTCTACAATTAAAGCAATGGATAAAGGGCCTGACTCATAGGGCAGGGCATAACTTAGATATTGATACAATTGAGATTCATGATATTGACCTGAGCCATTGGTTGGATCACTTCCTAATTATTTTTCGTTTATGCTGCCTAAGGGCAGGCCAATAACCCCTGGCTCCACTCCAGTCCCAAAGAGAGCCTGGAGGAAAGCTAATTCTGAGTATTTTACAAGTCTTTCCTGTCCCCCGGAGCTGGGAGATGGCACGCCTCTTGAAGCATACTTAGAGGATTTTAACTCAGCCATGATTAAGGCATTTGAGGATGTGCCCCATGGAAGTCAGGCAACTCATCTAGATAATCCCCATTAGAGAATTGGTATTCTAACGAGCTTAGGTTGGAAAAGAGAAAAAGCAAAGCACTAGAGCACCTATGGCCGTGCTCAAAGCACTCTGAAGATCGATTGGCTTATAGATCTGTGCTGAAGCTTATCATAAGCTGCTCAGGAAAGCAAAAAGCAAAAAAAAAGATTACTTTGTAAAGAGACTGGAGGAAAATTGTGGTTCTTTGAAAGAATCATTTAAAATTGTAAGGGAAATAGCCCACCCTATAAGTCTAACTCAGACAATCAACTCCTTGGCTGAGCGATGTGAAGGGGTGGCTACATTTGTATGATAAAATGGAGAAGATCTATTTGACTTTTGAGATCCAACCTCCTTTGGATGAGATCTCTTATGAGCACTTTGGCCCTCATGAAAGAGCTGTGCCCATTTAGGCAACTTTGCGACTTAATTCAGAACAGGCTGAAAAGGTCACACTAGAGGTGAAATCTGGATCTCTCTTTGATCCATGTCCCAATATCATCTTTTCTCGTTTAGCCTCCATACTAACTCCTTTCCTTACCCAGATTTTTAATCTATCCTTGAACAATGCAGAATATCCTGCAAGTTCGAAGCAGGCCCTGACTCTACCTTTGGTGAAGAAAGCAGGGACGGATGTTTCCATCCTGCCTAACTATCGTCCAATCTCTTTATTACCATATATGTCGAAGTTATTTGAAAGGCTAGTTAATGCGCAGCTAATACATTTCTTGGAAAGTAATAACCTACTGGACTCGACACAAACAGGCTTTAGAGCCAGAAATAGTACTGAGTCCACTTAGCAGTACTAAACAGTATCAGATCGGAGGTTGATCCGGGGATCCTTTTTGATCTGTCCGCAGCTTTCGACACGGTCTCTCATAGCCTGCTAATAAAGAGGTTACATGAGACTGGTGTGAATTCGAACGTTTTGCAGTGGTTTGGATCTTTTCTGAATAAAGATCTCAGAAAGTTCAAATGGTCACTTTTAGGTCCATCCCTGAAATGTCCAAATGCGGGGTTCCTCAGGGCTCTTATCTTAGCTCTACGTTGTTCAATATCTATGTCTCCTCCTTGGCAGATATCGTCAAAGCTTGGGGCTTTGGGATCTGCTCCAATGCTGATGATACTCAGGTTATTATTTCTATAGGGGAGAGATATAGGGAGACCAGGGATAATCTCACTGGTTGTCGGAAGCAATGATTGAAACTTAATGCAGAGCAGACAGAGATTTTGCTCTTTGGCGGAGCTCGCAGTATTTGGGACGATTTGTGGTGGCCGGCGTTCTGGGGTACTGCTCAAGAGCCGCGGAGAGTAGCTAAGAATTGTGGATTCTTATTTGAGGACTCTCTCTCCATGCAGGACCAGGTAAATGCCACTTGTGGCAAATGCTTTTGTCTGCTCCGACTACTATGCGAGCTCTTCCGATGGATTCCGGTGGAATGGCGAAGGACTGTCACCCAGGCATTGATAATGAGCAGGCTGGATTACGGCCATGCTCTGTATCTGGGAATGACTGATTTTCTGTTTACTCGCTTGCAGTCCATTCAAAATGCAGCAGCCAGACTCATTTGTAGCAGTGCCCAAAATAGTTCAGCCTCCCTCTTTTCAAATTCACTTAATTGGTTGCCTGTACGCGAGAGAGCTAAATTTAAGCTACTATGCTATGTTCATAAAGCATTATATCACTCTGGGCCTGCTATTCTGCGCAGCCGAGTGGCTTATTATAAGCCCACACGAGCACTTAGCGCTAAGCGCATCAAAAAAGCCAGAATGGGTGACCGCTCCTTTTCTCATCTAGATGTCATTCACTGGCACTCTATGCCTATTGATCTGCGCCTGACTTTAGACCTCCTTAGGTTTAGGAAGAGGTTTAAGGCCTGGCTATTCCCCTTATAATTGGTTGTTGCACTCTATAAATACAGTAAATACAATAAAAAAATATGGCCTATACCAGATACTGATAGACCATCAATATTCCACTCCATATTCATTCATACACCCTACAGCAACATGCTGGAGATGCAGATCACTAGAGGGAGACATAGTCCACCTGCTATGGGAATGCCCCATCCTGACCGCTTACTGGACTTCTATCATGACCACACTCTGACGGACAGTGCCCCTTACAGGCCCCTTGTAAGCACAAACAGCTCTTCTCCATGCCTTTGCCCAAGGCCAGCCATCACCAACCAACAATCCTGATGGATTGCCGTAGTCCTGGCGATGGCCAAAATCTGTATCCTGAGACTATGACGCACAAACACATGTCCAAAACTTGAAGCATGGCTCCAGGAAATGTACAAAGTGGCTGCCTACGAGCACCTAATAGCCAAACTGAAGGACCACCTTGATAAATTCAGAGACACATGGAGAGACATTCTAAAGGACCCACTGCTCAGCCCCCGGGTCCCCACATGTATGCTGTGTGTCCTGGCTGGAAGGTCAACAGACCCATGACACACCTACAGCACTGCACCCGACCACGCCTCTTCCTCAGCACAAACACACAGATGTAAGATGGGCAGAACTACCCCTGGACAACGAAATAGGACACACCTCAGGTGAACCCCTCTGGTCATTATGGAGAGACAGGATAGACAAAGGAGCCACAAGACAGGGAGCTCTCCCTTCAGAAAGGACCTGTCTCAGACTACCCCAACACCTCTACCCGACCCCACAATACCTGCATCTACTGCAATGGTACCTGTATCAATGACCACAGAGGATGACCGATCTCAACCCACGGCAGCAGATACACAGACCGCACGAATGGTAACAACCACCGCCGGTACTGATAACCGTTCTGGTTCCTTGATTTCCCATTATGTACTGTATGTCATCATGAGGTTTCAGATGTATCTAATTACTCGTGGTTATTTTCTATCTGTATTCTGCATATATAAACTAATAAAGAAATGTTAATTAAAAAAAAAAAGAGAGTAATGCACAGTAGATGCCAGTTCTTATTCAATACTTGGTAGTGCATTATAGAACCTGACATCCATGGAAGCAACTATAGTTTTTCCAATGTGTCCAAGATTTAAATGGGAAGCCAATAGAAGTTATACAGGGACTTTGAATGAGTTTTAGTGGTGACTTCCAGGCTGCAGTTGGTCCATGTACAGCTCCTCCGAGAGGCAGAACGATGGAATCGTAATAGTATTGGCTGAAGGGGCGTAGTTTTGGGGCGGGGTGTTATGAATGTATTTTCTATTAAATAGTTCAGTACAGGTGCTTTCAGTCTGGTATGGTGAGGTGTCTGTCGGATATCCTCAAGACGTTTTACATACACAGAGACAAAAATGCACACACAGTCTCGCCCTCTGTTTTGAAATTCTTCAGAAATGTTGATTATTTTACAAAATACCGTTTTTTTCTCACTTAGTACCACTACCAATCTGCATTCCTCTCCCTTTCGACTGCCCCTTAAGTCCCTCTCATGCACCCTCCATGTCATATAATATATTTTAACATTATATGCCAGTGTGATTGTTTTAAAATCTGAAGCTTACACTACCCGCCCCCAATTTTACTGGCCAAGATACGCCACTGATTGGATGTTGGGACAAAGGTAGTAGTGAGGGATTTATTGAAGAAAATATCAAGTCTTTCATCCTTGCTTTTGGACTGTGGTGTGAGGGAGATGATGGTAGCGAACTGTGTTTTGGATTCATCAAGGCACCATCCCATATGTTGTGCCCAGATTACAGTGTTTGTCATGCCCCTTATGAATGAGAATTCAACTACAATAGTGAAGTTTCAAGGTGACATGGGTTATAAATTTGGTATTTTACAAGTTTATTTTTGTTAGACAATGCATAGAACCCATCCCGCATGTTACCAGGCACGCAAGTGCTGAGAACGAGATGGGCTCGTCCTCAGCACAGCTAGCTCCAGTGGTGTTGAGGCTGAGAATATTTCGTCATTACCCTTGTTGCCAGTCAATGGGGTTTGGAAATTCATATCCCTGATTAGGAGGTGTCAGAGTTTGCAAGGACAGTGAGGAAATGGCCAAGCATAGCCTTTGTGAGGGAGCATACTGTACCTTACCTAGGTGTAAATGAAGCATTTGTGTCTCTTACAGTATTATGCAAATGAGACAACAGCTGAGTCCCCATATAATGGATGATTTAAAAAGGATTGTTTTTAGTTACCTGCAAAGCGCATGGGCGATCCCCAATCTAGGAAAAATACAGAAAAAAACATGTCAATAGGTCTTATACAATAAAATGAACAGATTACAAAAGATTAAATATGAGGGTTTCAAAAACAAAACTATATAGTGTAGGCAGATATTCCATGCATCAAAATAAGAGGAAATGTTCATGTTCTATAATCAAAAAGGTTTCAATTGGAAGTGTTCTTGATTAAATTAATTGAAAGGGGTACTATTCCATCACCTGATTTACTGGTTGGTTGATCGTGATGAACCTGACCCAGTGAATCACTAATTACACTTGAAACTGTCTGTGTCAACAGTATTGGTTTATTGTGCTACTGGAAGTTGGCAGCTGGGTAGAACTCACTCCCCAAAGTAACCATATAAGACAGCGTGGGACAAGAATGTTAGACAGACTCTACATTTCTACATTTCCATAAACAGAGAAAACCAATTGGGCTTCACAGGAAACAGCCTGGAAAATTTTAATGAATTCAAAGGATTTATTAACCAAATTTAGTCAAATTAACCTTTAAGCATTCAGCATTTAAGCATTATTGTTACCAAGTTAAATTGCCCAAACGCTGATATTTCGGCATCCAGAAAAAAAGAACATTGACAATTACGAAGTCAAGAATACAAAATATGCAAAAAGTGTGTTCTATAAAGGAAATTCCCTGTTCTTAACTAAACAGGTAAAGGTCGGGAAAGGACGTACAGTTAGGCAAATAAAGTAAGGTGCCGGTGTCAGCTTCAGAAACCAAATGAGGCCCTCTGATGAGAGAATGTGAATGCTCAAACTCGAAGCCTTTACACTCGAGCAGAGGAGACCAACAGAGACAAGAAGGGACTTCTCAGCTCAAAGTCAGAAAACATCTCCTTCAGCATCTCCTTCCTAGTCAAAGGAGGACATAGCAATTTCAATACTTTCAACAGCATTCGTGTCCATTCCCCCACTTTAGAACAATAAGATTTAAACTTCTCCTGGGCGTAGGTGAATTACTCTCTGTCTCAGGACAACACAAAGGCCTACATACTCCAATTTCCTTGGGATGTTGCTATGGACAATCTGTCGGGTACAACCAGCTCTTCCCACGAGTCGCTCCCCCATCTTGGCACCTCTTCTTCTTTCAGTGAAAATCTCACTATCAGTTGTCTAATACATAACAATAAACTATTCACTAACTAGCAAGGGCATCTTGAGACTGCGTCTGCAGTTGAGAATACATGATCATGCAAAACAAGCAGTATGAAGTAACAGGCCTTCAGCCATACAAGACATGTGACATTTTCAAAATGGAAATGAAAAATATAACTAACTTAAGTCGCATAGCATGCTAATTCAGGCGCCACTCATAATTGCCAATGCAGTCACCTACTACAATTTAGATAATTAATGTGCACACATTATTTTAATAAGGTAAGTTACATTTTCCCACTAAATGCATTAATTATGCAAATATAACATTTCGCTCTTCCAATTTCCTCTCTGATGGCTAACAGCTATCACAAAATACACAAATGAAACTTCAGAATCAACTTTGCTACTCAGCTGAGCCCAGAACCTTACGTCTAGAGTTTTTCAACTCCTTCATCTCCTCCCTAAACTTTCTCTCCTCCATTTCAACTTCTTCCTTCCTCTGCTTTCTTCTATCTTCCCTTCCTGTTCTTGTTCTCAGGCATCTGAATCCCTTATTCACAACAAATAAGCAAGCTAAGCCAACGCCAACAGTCAAAAGAGGCTTTAAAACGGCACCTACAAATACACTACCAATGCTTCCAACTACTTATAGCCAAGATCCCTCTTCACCAGGGTCCCTAGAACACTTTGGGCCTCATTACGATGTGACTCGGAGAGCCTCCGACTGCGGTCGGAGGCTTTCAGAGTCACATTGTAGGTTTCACTTCCAACCGCGGCATTACAATGCAGGCGGTCGAAAGTGAAACCGGCCGGTCATTCCGGCTGGATTCCGAGGGGCTCAAGGAGCTCATCGGCCAGTCAGAGGCACCACCGTAATCCCTATGGACGATGTTTCCGCCGTCAGGATTATGATGTCGGAAAGTGACTTTGGGGGCCCCCAGCAGGGCCCCCTTCTCCCTGCGGCCTCCGGTTGGGGGCCAAGGGGGCACCCATGGTGCCCCCCTGTTAATCCCTGCACTGTGTGGCAGGCACCATAAGAAACTCCCATTTCTCTATGGGAGCTTGTGCTATGGCCGGTTTACGGCCGCAGCACAAACTCCCATAGAGAAAAGGCATTGTAATAGCGGTGTCGGGACCGCTGACAGGAGGTTGGTCGGTCCTGAAACCGCAACGGTGTTGGATCGTAATAAGGCCCTTTCTGTTTGTATATCCTCCAATTCAGGGTTCAAATCGGAAATGTTTTTCATAAATCTTATCTCTTTGCTCTCATCTGGGATACAAGTACAACAATGCTTCACTTTCAGCATTTTTCAAACACTTACTTTTCTCAGCCAACAAAATAACTAAAGCAAGTCAGTCTTGCAAGACCATAGACCTAATTGCCACTGATTCAGTATCTACTCCTAACAATGCACCTGAAGTACTAGTAGCAGGTTTGTCTACCACTGTGGAAAGCTTTCTAATTTTCTCATCATTCAAGCCTATTCCTACTGCAGGAATAAAAGCTCCAACAATATCACCTACTAAATATAAGCCAACAGTGAATGGTAAAAGATTGTAAGAGAGCAACAGTATAACAGTGATAACCCCATCTGAACTTAACGTAAGATGGTTTAATAAAGCAAGGGCTAAGAAAGAAGCAACCCTTGACCAGATAAACTTTTCAAATGAAATGATATCTGAAGGGTCTGTATAGAGTCCCTGTATAGAAGGCACGTGCTATAAGAACTGATGACCTTTCAAAACATAGGGGTCTAATGATCAGGGTAGAGTTTTGCACAAGTCTCTCTGTTTCCAACGCCTTTCTGTCAGAGCAAGAACACAGAACTGGAAGGTGTGCAAGGTACCCACTCAGGGGTATGTTCTTCTACACACGCACAATGTTTATTCAGATTGCACCTCATGAAATTTGTATCCTGACACATTTTATTGTTCCCACTCAAAACCAATAGATTGTTTGAGTAGATGTATGACATCAGCATTTAGAAAATGCACAAACCCAGATCTTTTAATTTGGCTAGAATTTCTGCCTTTCCATACAAGATGCAATAAAATCAAACTACACAAAAAAATTTAGCCAATAAAAACAGACAATTAAATCAACAATTTATTTATTTGAAAAGTTTTATATAGCGCTGGCTAGACCCGGAGGTATCAGAGCGCTTTACATGAGGACAAGCATTGTTTCATAGCATAGTTACAAGTTACAACGTTGCAAGATACACAGTTTCAGAGCATAGATACCAGTTGCTGGAGCGCAGTTGCATGCGTTAAAAACGAATACTTAAGGGAAAAAGCAGGCAAGGGGAGAGATTCTGGGGAGAGAGGATAGGAGCAGGAGAGGGAGACCAAGAATGAAAGAGGGAAAGAGGTGGTGGAGGGAGAAGGAAACTTAACCGGGAGACACGGAAAAACAGTGTCCAAAGTCCGGTGTGCAGTGATCCCAGTGGAAAAGGTGTCATTCCCACACCTCTGCTGTGTGTGGCTCCCTATACGCTGTGGGCTCTCTCAGAGGGGTCACTGAGACTCCTGGACATAAATACTGGATCCCTCCCCAACATGGGGAAAGGGAGTGCTTTGGCAAGGGGCGCCATTCCCACACCTCTGCTGTGTGTGAACTCCCTTGACGCTGTGGACTCTCTCAGAGGGGTCTCTGAGACTCCAGGGAATAAATGCTGGATCCCTCCCCAACAAGGGGAGAGGGAGCGCTTTGGTAAAGGGCACATGGCTAACAATAGTTACAAGATACACAATTTCAGAGCATAGTAACCAGTTGCTGGGGCGCAGTTGCATGCGTTAAAAACGAGGCAAGGGGAGAGATTCAGGTGAGGGAGGATAGGAGCCGGGGAGGAAGACAAAGAATGAAAGAGGGAAAGTTTGAAGAGTTTTATAAAGCGCTGGCTAGACCCGAAGGTATCAGAGCGCTTTACATGAGATAGGACATTGCATCAGAAACATTGTTACATGGTTACATCAGTTACTTATTAACGCGTACACCCGTCTTATGGGGGGTGGAAAGGTAGAGGGGAGAAGGCGAACAGGGGTAAGGAATGCAAATAGTAAACACAACGGGGAGGCGAGGAGAACAATGTCCGATGTCCGGCTGGGTAGGTGCCGGCCAAGGGGTGAACCAGAGCCAAACTCCTCTTTAGCTGCAAGAGACAGCTCCACCGGGCATCAGCCAAGGTTGCTCGGGCACCGCGAAAAATAAAGACAAGTTCTGGTTACCGCCCAGGAGGCATCGTCAAAAGTTCCATCAAAAGTATCAGTTAAGGTGTTGGTGGGGGGTAAATGTCTGAACTGGAGATCTCGTTAGGGTTCATTGCCTTGGGATAGGTGGTTTTGTTAGCGTAACTCAGTTGCAGGTCGTCCTCATTAAGGTCAGGCAGCAATGGAGATAAGGACATCGAGCGACAAGTGAACTGAAGGTGGTGAACGCAGAAGATTAGTGGTGGGGACATGGAGTAACCAGGAACATCACTGGTGCATGAGGAGCAGTTATGGATTCTTGTACCAAGACCATGGCTGCCCTCAGATTACCCGCGCCTTGGTGCTGTTACCTTAGCATGTTTTCTGCTCCCTCATGTCTCTCGGAGGTCCAGTATTCCGAGCGCCGCCAAGATCTCGTCCATCAGGGGCTGATACTCGAAGATGATTCTGCGGAAGCCATGCAGAAACGGTATAACGCAGACTTGTGTTTGAACCATTCACAGTCAGTATCTTCCTTCGGAAAGACTCATCCCGATCGTCCTGCCGCTGGTCCCGGCGGCGCACAAAGAGCTGTCCGGACGATGATCGGTGTGGCACGGTGTCCGGAAGCAGCGCAGGAGAATGACGTCTCTGACGCAGGCAACGCCCGGGTGGTTCTCGGCGGCGGCTAGCATCACGGCGACTGTAGGCGGCTGCCGCGCGTTCTCGTCCATCTGCCTGTCCTGCGGCCGCCTCACAGTGCGGTGATAGAGTGGTGATACCTCTCATCAACGCCTCACCTCCGATGGAGCGCAGAACAATCAGTCCGCCATCTTCGCTGGGCGCGGAACCATGAACTCTCGATTCTGGGCCAGATATTCAGGTTAGGGCAGCGATGTTATGCCCAAGCGCCTCCAACCATATTCCGGCGCCAGAACCTGCCTTTTGTTCCGGAGTGGAGTGCTGGAAAACTTCTTTCTGTAGCCTGGAGTGCGGGGTCGACACGGAGCTTCAGCTCCAAGCGGCAATGTCGGCCCGAGGCCACGCCTTCTTCAATATAAAAGGCACACAACTTTAATCAAATAAATACTTCAATAACAACAAACGCTGCAAGACGAGGCAACTCTGTCGGATTCTCTGATCAGACCCCTAAAAAGAAATATATACATCCCAACAACTACCTTGTCCAATAAGTAAAATGTATATTTAAATTAAAACGTACTTGTAATTAAAATAATAAATGTAAAACAGCAAATAATTAACAAAACACTCTCCAGCTTCTATCTCTTTATATGTACCACCTAAGAGAAAATACTACAACTTCGAAAAGTACTAACCTGCCAAAAGACAACACAATTCAAAAACCAGCAAAACGATTTAGCAAAGAAAGTGTATATAAATTGTTATAAAATATAACTCACCCGAAAAGCGTGTAAAAATAGACCTAACAACAAACTACCAACAAATAAACATTTAAAATGAAACTGACACTCTTTTTTTCATGCAACAGAAAACAAAGCACCTGCTCCACATTACAACACCATCAACGGCAGAGCTCAAAAAAGGGTGAAACATCTACAAAGAACATACATGTATGTATAAATGAAAAGGAGTTGCATAATTGTATATACAAATAAAAAACAGAGAGAGCAAAATATATAACATCCCAGAAAGGAAACCGATTACTAAGTCACATGGGCTACACCTACAATCACTAAAAAGTACATTGATGGAAAATGTGAATTGGAAAGAACCAAATATTATACAAATGCATGCTATGGGAGGGTCACTACAAAAGATGATGTTGTAATTAACGTAATGGAACACACCCATCCCCCAAATGTGACAGAAATAAAGATAAGGGAGGTATTGCTGGATATAAGAAAGACATGCGCTAGCTCCCAGAAACCCACAACCAAAATCCTAAAAGATATTGGGCCTGATTTAGATCTTAGCGGGACTACCGCCATCCATCCACAGCTGCGGTTCCAAGTACTCAGTCGAGCTGACCTTGGTCCACCCGCCATATTTAGATGTTGCGGCAATAGACAGTAGCCCGCCGCAGCGGCGTCTTTTCTGCTAGCTAACAGTACTCCGTCGCTCTCAGGCGGGCGGGTTTGTGCTGAGCCAATTTAGATGTTCACGTTGTGCTGGCGGTGTCCTGGTGACGTTTGCTGATGGAGTGAGTACCTGGTGGAGTAGAGACTGGAAAGTACATCTTATTAATGTGTCAATAAACATATATGTCATGTTTGCATGAAATACATATGTAGGCAATGTGTTATGTCCCTTTGTGTTACATATTGCATGCCACTCACAAAACATACACACACTATTGAATGCCCACCCACAGGCACCACTAGCATACACCCCCAAGCCTAACAACAATTTTTTTTTTTAAATGTAATCAGAGGTGTGTTCAATCTAACTTGATAAGTAGGGAATGTTGGCTGAAGTCCCACCGAAAGCCACTTCCGCCAGCTCAAAGTAGGAGGGATTCCCGCCACAGTTGCTTTGACAGATAGGCACATCATAATGAACTTGGCAGGACTCTTGGCTGGAGTCCCGCCACCAGCCACTTCTGCCTATTGCGCCATTGACACGGACAAAGATTTCTGGCGGAAGCGACGGGACTGTGGCGGTCTTTTGCCCATGGATCCACCAACATCTAAATCGGGCGGGCGGACTGCCAAGTCTGTGGGCGGAAAAAAACGACTAAAAAGCGATGGGGGAACCTGATCCACCAACATTTAAATCTGGCCCATACTCCCTGAACACATCACAGGCCAACTACCACCTATGCCCACTCTAATTTGATTAGGAATTATGGGCACTGGCAGACATACGAAATTAAGTTTACATGCAGCAAGAGCGAAGGTGGGTGGTTGGGGCAGTTTAACGATATACAGTAACATCAGGCATGATGGAAGAGGTGACGCACTAACAATGTATTCCATCCAAGGGGAAGGGTGAATGTTATGTTATATCATTGTTATGTTGGAAATAGTTAAGATTTGAACGTTAAGACATTATGCCAACTGTCAGCACATTGGACTTGAATCTGACGATAACGGCTGAGATGCAACATGCCACAACTGTATTTTAAACAGTTTTAATGTGTACATTTTGCTGTATTACAGATGCATCAGATGTTCTAGAAAACTTACAAACTATAATAAAACAAATTTAAACACTAAAACTAAGTCACTGTCAAAGCTGGATGAATGATGGGACTTGCAAAATGTCTACTAAATAAAGTAGCCCTTACTACGAGCTCTTAAACCACATTAAACATAAAACAAATAACTACTACTCACAAAAAATAATCATGGACTTTGAACAAGCCATGATTTAAACCATTTTAAAAGGGTACCCCCACACATCCATACGAGGCTGTAACTTCCATTTTAATCAAAGCATATGTATACACCTCCAATAATCTTCAATAAGTATGGAATATGCTACAAACAGTCAATTTGCCTTTGAAATAAAAAAATGATAGCACCAGCTATGTACCTGTCTGAGGTGGCTAACCACTACAATGTACTAATAGAAAGCCTTTTCTACCAACAAAATGAAGACAAACTAAGCCCCCTAATGGACTATTTCGAAGACACTTGGGTTGGCAGACTGCATGGCTCCGGACACAGATACCAACCCAAATTCCAAATACCATGGTGGAATGTCTATGACAGCACCTTGGGACAGGAAGCTAAAAACAAACAACACAGTGGAAGGATGGCACAATGTCTTTCAATCCATACTAGGCAGAACCCAACCTACACTCTATACATTTATAGAAGCATTACAAGAGCAAAGTTGCCAAAAATGGACCAATCTGTAACCCAAATTGCACCTAAACTTACCAAAAGATTGTGCGACATGCCATTTAAACTCTTCATAAACATCAAATGAGTATATTCAATCAATCAATCAGTGTTTTTTTAAAGCGCGCTACTCACCTGTGACGGTCTCAAGGCGCTGGGGGGGTTGGGGGGTGCAGCTCCGGATCAGTCGAAGAGCCAGGTCTTGAGGCTCTTCCTGAAGGTGTGCAGAGTGGGGGAGCATCTGAGGTTGACTGGGAGCTCGTTCCGGGTCTTTACTGCGACGTAGGAGAAGGCTCTTCCACCTGCTCTGGTTCTGCGGATGCGTGGGGTGTCTGCCAGGGTGAGGTCGGCGGAGCGGAGGTTCCTTTTGGGTACGTGGAAGGAGACTCTTTCGTTGAGGTATTTGGGTCTGATGTTGTGGAGGGATTTGTAGGCGTGGGTGAGTAGCTTGAAGGTTACTCTCTTCTCGATGGAGAGCCAGTGGAGGTCTCGTAGGTGCTGAGTCATGTGCTCATGTCTTGGGGTTCTGCGGACGAGTCTGGCTGCGGTGTTCTGGATGGTTTGGAGCTTGTGTAGCACGGTTTTGTTGATTCTGGCGTAGAGGGCGTTTCCGTAGTCCAGTCTGCTGGTTATGAGTGCGTGGGTGGCGGTCTTTCTGCATTCTGGGGGGATCCACTTGAAGGTCTTCTGGAGAATGCGGAGGGAGTTGAAGCATGTGGAGGCGACAGCGTTGATCTGGCGGGTCATGGTGAGGGAGGAGTCTAGAATGATGCTGAGGTTTCGGGCGTGGTCTGATGGAGTGGGTGGGTTTCCGAGGGCGGAGGGCCACCAGGTGTTGTCCCAAGCGGTGGAGGAGGGTCCAAGGACGAGGACCTCTGTCTTCTCCGAGTTGAGCTTAAGGCAACTGTTGTTCATCCAGGCTGCAACGTCTTTCATTCCTTCCTGGAAGCTGAGTCTGGTGTCTTCGGGATCTTCGCGAGGGAGAGGATGAGCTGGGTGTCATTGGCGTAGGATACTATGCTGAGCCCATGCTGTCTAACGATGGCAGCGAGGGGGGCCATGTAGATGTTGAAGAGCGTGGGGCTGAGCGAGGATCCTTGAGGTACTCCGTAGTTGATCTCTGTGGGTTCGGAGAGGAAGGGTGGGAGTCTGATCCTTTGGGTTCTGCTGGCGAGAAAGGAGCGGATCCAGTCGAGGGCGGTTCCCCGTATGCCGGCGTCGTGGAGTCTGGCGGTGAGAGTGCGGTGGGAGACGGTGTCGAAGGCTGCGGAGAGGTCTAGTAGGATGAGGGCCGCGGTGTGGCCCTGGTCGAGTAGCATGCGGATGTCATCTGTGGCGGCAAGGAGGGCGGTCTCGGTGCTGTGGTTGCTGTGGAATCCGGAGTGGGAGGAGTCGAGGATGGCGTTCTCTTCGATGAAGGTGGTCAGCTGGGCATTGACGAATCTCTCGGTGACTTTGGCTGTGAAGGGAAGGAGAGAGATGGGCCGGTAGTTTTTCAGGTCCGTCGGGTCAGCCGAGGGTTTCTTGAGGAGGGGCTTGACCTCTGCCCGCTTCCAGTCGTCGGGGAAGATGCCGGATTCGAAGGAGGTGTTAATGGTCTGGCATAGTTCGGGTGCTATGGCGGCGGCGGCTCTGTGGTAGATGTGCGGCGGGCAGGGGTCCGTGGGGGCTCCTGAGTGGGTGTTTTTCATGGTCGTGGCAGTGTCTTCGGTGGTAACCGGTTTCCAGGTGGTGATGGTGGGCTGGTTGTCGTGGAGAGGAGGGTGGTGTCTGGAGTCTGTTCGCCTTGATTTTCAGGTGGCAGTAGGAGCTGAGCTTGTTGCAGAGGTCCTGGGATGGTGTGACGTCCGTGACTTCGCTGGGGGGTTTGGTGAACTGTTGTATGACGTTGAAGAGTTCCTTTGCGTTGCTGGCGTTGGTGTGGATTTTGTTCTGGATAAAGGTCTTCCTGGTGGCTCTTATGCGCTGGTGGTATTCAGGCAGGGCGTTCCTGTAGATGTTCTGGTCTTCAGTGGTTTTCCTGTTCTTCCAGAGTTTCTCGAGGCGTCTGCAGGAGCGCCTGGCTTCTTGGAGGTCGGTGGTGAACCAGGCGGCCTTCAGGGGGCGTTGTCTGACGGGGTGGCGGAGGGGTGTGAGCTTGTCTGCGCAGCTGGTGATCCAGCAGTGTAGTTCTTTGGCTGCAGAGTTGGCGTCGGTCGTGGCGGAGGGGGGGTCGTGGAAGAGGGTGGTGTTGAGGTGTTCCTCTGTAACCTTGCTCCAGTTCCTTCGTGGCGGGCGCGGGGCGGGCTTGGGTGTGCTGGTGGTGTTGAAGGTGAAGTGTACACAGTGGTCCAGAGGGGCTGCGTGGTGTGGCTGAAGTGGATGTTTGTCCCTCCTGCGAAAATGAGGTCGAGGTAGTGTCCGGCTTTGTGGGTGGGGGGGTGACGAGCTGCTTTAGTCCGAGGTTGGCGAGGTTGTCCAGGAGGGTGGTGGAGTCGGGGTCGCTGCGGTTGTCGAGGTGGAAGTTCAGGTCTCCGATGAGAATGTAGTCCGTGGAGGTGATGGCGTGGGGTGCGACGAGGTCAGCAATGGTGATGGCGGAAGAGGCGCGAGGCCCAGGGGGTCTGTAGGCGAGGGTCCCGCGCAGCGTGGTTCTGGGGCTGGTCTGGATCTGGAAGTGGAGGTGCTCTGTGTTGGAGAGGGGGTCGCTCGTGCTGGAGGTGGAGAGTCGGAGGGAGCTCTTGTGCGCGACGGCGAGTCCTCCTCCTGGTCGGTGGGTGTGGTCCTTTCTCTGGGTCTTGTATCCGTCGGGGATGGCGGTGGCGATGTCGGGGGCAGAGGTGGCGCTGGTCCATGTTTCCGTGAAGAAGGCGACGTCTGGCGAGAGGGTGTCGAGCAGGTCCCAGATCTCTACGGCGTGTCTGTGTAGGGAGCGTACGTTGAGGAGGATGCACCTCAGGGCTTCGGTGGTACGGGCGTCCGGCATGGGTTCAGTGGTCGTGGGGGGGCTGTCGATGGTGAAGGATTGTCAGCAGTGTCAGCAGGAGAACTGGCCGAGGGTGGTGTTCAGCGTCGCTCGCTGGCAGCTGTCATTCCTTCCGGGGTTGAGTGCGAGGAGGGCAGCGGAGTTGTAGGGGTGGGAGGTCGTAAATCCAGGGTTCCTGGCGCTGGCTGCAGTTGGGTCGCGGACGGGCGCAGACGGGTTTGCCTTTGACGCGCCGGCGGTGCACCCGCTGCGTGCGCGCAGCGGCCACCATTAAGTATGGAGGGAAGTGCAGCTGGGAGGCGGGAACCAGCAAGGGGGGAGGGGCCTCGGGGGCAGCAGCGGCAGGAAGGGCACCGAGGGCAAAGGGGCATGGAGACAGAAAACGGCTAAATAACACAGAGGACACAGGTACAATTACTGGCAGAATAAAGACGGGCACAATAGAGATAGAGTGAGGAGGCTAGAAAAAAGACAGGAAACGGGCACAGAAAGACAGAAAAACAGCACAGGCACAATAGAGATACAGTGAGGAGGCTGGAAGAGAAACGGGCACAGAAAGACCGAAAAACAGAAAAACAGCGCAAAAACAGAAACAGAGAACAGCGGCCACCAGAAGAGCAAGGCTCCCCCACTGGACCACCAGGGATGTGGCGCAGGCAGGAGCCTGCAGGTGGAGGAGGGCCTCGAACACCTACCTGAGCAAGCAGAGCACAGTGCCGGAGCGGTGGCACTTAACAGCGGAGCTGTGGGGGGAGAGCAGGTCCCTGACCAGGAGGTCAGAGGTCTTGCTCGCACTCCCTCGCAGCGGCCGCCATTAAGTAGGGGAGGGAGAGGGAAGCGCAGCTGGGAGGCGGGAAGCGGGAACCGGCAGGGGGGAGAGGGGCCGCGGGGGCAGCAGCAGCGGGAAGGGCACGGAGGGCAAAAGGGCACAGAGACAGAAAACGGCTAAATAACACAGAGGACACATGTACAATTACTGGCAGAATAAAGACAGGCACAATAGAGATACAGTGATGAGGCTGGAAGAGAAACGGGCACAGAAAGACAGAAAAACAGCACAAAGACAGACACAGACAACAGCGGCCAGCAGAAGAGCAAGGCTCTCCCACTGGAACACCAGGGATGAGGCGCAGGCAGGAGCCTGCGGGTGGAGGGGGGCCTCAAACACCTACCTGAGCAAGCAGAGCACAGTGCCGGAGCGGTGGCTCTTAACAGCGGAGCTGCGGGGGGAGAGCAGGTCCCTGACCAGGAGGTCAGAGGTCTTGCTCGCACTCCCTCACAGCGGCCGCCATTAAGTAGAGGAGGGGGGAGGGAAGCGCAGCTGGGAGGTGGGAAGCAGGAACCGGCAGGGGGTGAGGGGCAGCAACGGCGGGAAGGGGACGGAGGGCAAAGGGGCACGGAGACAGAAAACGGCTAAATAACACAGAGGACACAGGTACAATTACTGGCAGACTAAAGACAGGCACAATAGAGATAGAGTGAGGAGGCTAGAAAGAAGACAGGAAACGGGCACAGAGAGACAGAAAAACAGCACAGGCACAATAGAGATACAGTGAGGAGGCTGGAAGAGAAACGGGCACAGAAAGACAGAAAAACAGTGCAAAGACAGACACAGACAACAACGGCCAGCAGAAGAGCAAGGCTCTCCCACTGGACCACCAGGGATGAGGCGCAGGCAGGAGCCTGCGGGCGGAGGAGGGCCTCGAACACCTACCTGAGCAAGCAGAGCACAGTGCCGGAGCGGTGGCACTTAACAGCGGAGCTGCGGGGGGAGAGCAGGTCCCTGACCAGGAGGTCAGAGGTCTTCTATATTACTTAGAAATATTAGCCAAAAGCATTTTAAGAAATACAAAGTAACCTACAAAAGTCCCAAAAAAGATGATAACAAAATCGTAACCAACATGACAAATCATTAGTGATATAAATAATAAACATATTATTTTCTTACATCAGTCAAAACATCAAATAAAACTCCAACATTAAATAGAACTAATATAACAAAATGATATATAAATTATTTACATGAAAAATCTAAACCTCACTAACTGTTGGAAAGTGGGATTTTAGTTGTGGCAAATATGTGTCTGCCACTGGCAATAAGGCCACTAACACAGTGTGGGGCTTAGAATAGGTCTCAGAAAATTATTCCCATGCTCAACCCTTGGTAGCTTGGCTGCGAGCATGCAGGCTTAAGTTCAGAGCAAACACAAGGAGACGATGGACTGGGTGCTGAAACTTTTTGGAGACACACCTCCAGTCACAGATCAGAAGGCTAAACTTCAGAGACAGGTATAAGCATTTAAAACACCAACTCAGTAAATAATTAAGACAACACGCAATAAAAATCCAACACCAATTTGAAAAAATAGGAAATATTTGCATCTTTAAAATTACAACAAAACTAAAAGAATCCAATGTAGGAAACCCGAGATATTAATTTTTAAATATTTAGCACTATATAGCACATAGAAACCTATAGCGCCTATTGGGACATCTGGTGGCGCTAGATCGGAACAAAGTCAAAGTTTCAGGCTGACCGAGATGGAGCCGTGCGCGGCTACCCCTCGCGGTAGAGGTCTCGGTCAAAGTTTTTACCCTCTGATTTGGAAACTTTTCTGGAGCTTTTCTTCCCGGGGTCCCTCAAAGCTCTCTGCCAGTCCGGATTCAGTGAGGGTTCGCAGGATTGCCTTGCGACGAGCTCCCGGTAAAACCTATGGAAGTCAGACCTCCCGGAGCTTTCTAGCTGGATGAACCAAGGATCCAGGCTGGCTCGCGGTTGAAGGTGGGCAGCTTGGCTCTTGCGGTTGGTCCAGGTCACCTTTTCTACGTTCGGACTTAGAAACGATTACAGAGCTTTTTCTCTCGGGTCCCTTGATGCTCTTCACCAGGCCGGATTCGGTGAGGGTCCGCCGGCTTGGGTTTCGACCAGCTCCCGGGCAAACTCTGGAAGTCGGACCTCCAGAGCTTTTCAGCGGAACGAACCTGAACGGCCGGCCGGCTCGCGGTTGAGGGTCGCCGTCTTGGCTGGCTAGGTCGAGTCGGTCACCTTATGCAGCTTTTTTTCAAAGTTGCTCCAAAGTTCTTCAAACTTCTGGAACTTCTTCCTGAAGTTCCCGTGAGGGTCCCAAAGTGTCCAAAACTTACTCCAAGGGTCTGGAAGCTCCAAGATGGTCCTTGAAAGTTTGGAACTTCAATTCCCACAATCCACTTGGACAAAACCCTTACAAATCCACTAGTAGTACTCCAGGCTGGGGATTCTTTGTGGTGAAGGTCCAGGTGAGCTCTGTTAACCTGTAGCTTGCAGGGAGACCACTCTTTAGTCCTTTTGAAGCAAGTTAGATCCACAGGGCTGTAGTTCCAAATTGTGCAGCAGGCGCAGTCAGTCAGAATGCAAGGCCTGGTTGGTGCAAATCAAACTTCTCAGCATGGACCCCTCTTCTTCCTCTTGTCTCAAGCAGCAGATCTGAGAGGCACTGCCCCTCTCAGATACTTATTCAGTGTTCTCTGGGGTCACACAGGAGTGCACTATTGTCTAATGAGGTGCAGGGCAACACCCCAGAGCATGACAATTTCTTCCAGAGTGTGGCACAATGGTCTCTCAGAAAGCACTATTTCTCCAAAATTCAATATAGCTGAAGTCTCAGCAGAGAGGCAAGAGCTGGCTAAAGCATCCTCCAGGATGGCTCATCTTTATATTCTACCTCCCCCTGTCATCTGCAAATTCCTTCATTAAGCCTGCCATCTGGCTGGGTTCAAAGAGTAGGGGTGTAAATGAAACTGGCTTCTTCTGCCTGTCTCCTCCTTCTTTTGAAGATCATATTTTACGACCCCTCCCCTTGCTCTGGCCTCCCAGAATGGCTCTTTCAACCCAGGGGCTACTTATCACCTCATCAAAGCAGCCTGGCTAATTCACTTAACTCTGACCAATCAGGGCAGATCACTGGAAAGCTGAATTTTGTCTTACAGACAAGAAAGTCTTATAACATCTTGTCTGTAGATTTTAGGATACATTTAACAATAGCATATTGTTGGATTTATCAATGCCATTCTAGTAAGTCCTTGAATTATAGTTTTCGGTGTTTCCTGGTGGGAGTTATTAATTAATAACTGAATGCCATGTTAACCTATGTGGCTGGGATCCTGCAAAGGGGAAAATGAACTGGGCAATTTCTCCAACACCAGGGCTTATAAAACATCCTTATAGGACCCTGCCTATATCTGCCGGACCCCCCACACCACTGGAACACATAGGGGAGACTTTAGAGATTCTGAATATGTAAAGATATTGCTGAGCCTCACTCCACATTGCTCCTAGCAAAAAAGTTGATTTTGGGAATCACTTTACTACAATGTGGGAAGTGAAATGTGCAATTTCACCCAATCCCAGGCATATTAAACCTATTTTTTAAGAGCCCTCATTATAAGTACCTGACCCCCCACCACTGGGACGCCTATGGTAGACCCAGGGGGTACCTAATATGCCAAAATATTGTAGGTTATTTATTTTTAAGTACCCCAAACACCAAAGTCGAGTTTGGGCACTATTTACATTTTAAAAGCAGTCCTGCAACACAGGGCTGCTTTTAAACTCACCTCAGGCCTCAACAGTGCACACATGCAAGTGTAGAAAGGGCTTCTGGCCTCTAAACTGCCACACCCTATTATATGCTAGGGACTTAAAGGTAGTTTTGATCCCCTGTCCTATTATGTACTAGGGTCTTATAGGGGAGGTCATGCCAATCATAGGCGTAACCTAACCCATAGTGTACCCTAGTGTATGTAGGTGTTTCACTGTATTCTAAGTGTATTTTTAAGCATAGCACTGGCCCTCGGCCTGGCTGGGCAGAGCCCAGGGACAGTCAGAGCCAGTTACCACCAATAGCAGTCAGCAAGAAATCTGGGGGTTCCCAGGACACAGGATGACTTTGCAACACTAACCAAAAAGCTCAAGAACAAACTAAATCTGTCATATAAAATAAATACAGCACATAAACTACACATTTCCAAATACAGTCAAATATTAATTACACAGGCAATAAAATATAACATTTCCCACCTTAAAACAAATAAAATAAATATAACTCCTTGTTCTGTAGATGCAGATCCTCCTCTGTATCCACGTCATCAAAAATAATAAACCAGCAAAAACAGGAAAAATACAATGCAAAAAGCCCCAAAGAATACAAAGATAAAACCAATCCATTAGAGATCCTTTGAAGCAATCCTAAGTATCTAGGAACCATAAAAAAAAAAAGAAAAAGGGTTTAAAAAACAGAAACGCTCCCAAAAAAGAAAATCAGAGTAAAAAATATTGGTTTATTATAAACCAAAAGAAATTTCCTTAAAAAAAAAAAAGTACGGTAAATCCCAATGCCCATAGGACACATTCGTAGAAAAAAAATTGCAAAGTAAAACAGAAAACCTACCTGCAAAAAAACATTGCATTCCCAAAAAATACATATACATTCCACTTAATCATAATAAAAAAGGTAACGTAACACAATATAACATAACAATACATTACTAGAACAGGGAACAAAAACCCAGAACTACACACTAATGAAAAAACTACTATTAATACAACTAAATATACAAAAAAAAGACAAACAGCACTATAACTAACCTCTACACATCCCCCTTACATAACCCCACCCTCAAAACCCTAAGAATAAAACTTTAAAAAGGACTTACCTGTTCTGACGAATAGCAGCACCTTACTAGGACCTCTATTGCGGAAAATAGACTAAAAATGACACAACTACATTACAAAATAAAAGGTAGCGGTAAAAAAAATGACTGGTAAAATGAAACAAAAACAAAAGACTATCTCCCCAAATCTCTTTGTATCGCAGTTCACCTGGCTCACTCTTGAAATAATTGTGTGATCTTGAGCGCTATTTCATTTTGCCACTTCTCCGCTGTACCTCATCCCCCGGTTCACATTTCACCAGATTATGTGATCTTGTGCACATTGCACCTTCACTTTGTACCACTATTCTTTGGCTAACCTTAGATTACATTGTGTAATCTCATACGTGTCTCTAGTTTCTTGTAATTGTCTGCTTGTGGCTATACAACTTAATCTCCCTATGTACCTAGTTCCTCATACATTACATATTTTTAGGGTATTACTTTGAGCATGTTGTGATACATTTGTAAGCACTTCTATTATGCACCTCAGCTTGGCAACTTGTGTTACATGTGTAATGCTACAGGCAATTATACCTTGTGAGATTGTGTATTGACCACTGACTCCATGTTGCTTTAACTACATTTGTGAGCACGGTTTCATCTTGTGTCTGTCCGACCCTGCCTTTCAGCTGCGAACGCAGGCAGGCCCCAGGTTACTTGTGCATACAGATTATTTATGTTTCTCACTTCACCGAGCAGGATAGATAAGCTGCTAGAATAGACAGAGTGGGATACGGTGTCCAAGGATGTGAATGTGACGAATCCTGCCTCATATCTCATTGGAGCCTGGACAGCTCCGTTGAGTGACCTCAACGCAAAGAGTGCAGCCAGCACCTACAGTGCAGATGAAGCGAGGGGGAGCTTCTAGAAGTCTCTCTCCATGTTAGTAAAGAGTATAAAGATGGAGACCTCATGGCGCTTTGACAGGAATTCTTCTGGGAGTGGACGCACTGCCCATAGCCCTTTATGCCCGGCTGAAAGCTCCTGTCTGGGACTGCCAACGGGTTCCCCAGTCGTGCTGGTGAGGATGATGCCAAACAGATAGCCAGTAAAGTATTCCATGTTCTAATTACTTATTCTTGTGTACATACAGTTATCTTTCTATGCATGTATTCTTGTGTATATACATTCACTATATACATTTATTTTATATGTGCATTATTGCCATTTGATGTATGGGAACTTGCTGCAATAAATATTCCTTTTTACTTGGCAAATGAGTGTTGAGCTCTGTTCATGTTGTATTTTGGTATTCTACACTGTGTAGTGTCCTATTTTGAAGAGTGTTCATGTTGTCTCCTGGTGTTTTGAAGTCTTGCCCAGGTGCTCTGGAGAAAAAAGCAAGACATGTTACATGCATTATTTTATATTTTCTGTAGATGAGATGTTGGCCTATTGGATAACCTATGCTCTTATAACTGGGCTTCCAGGCTTTTATTCTGAGTCAAATAATGGATCTGAATTTCCTTTGCCGAATTTGAATTTGTGCCTTTGTGTTTTATGTGCTAACTTTATCTGATTTTGTGATGACATTGACTTTGACAGTAACACTTCCATAATGTGTGTGGCATGGCCAGGTTTCAAACTTCCATTTTAACTTTGTGTTTTCAATGATGACTTTGATGGTTACATTTAATGTAGTATTGTGCTTTTCGATGTTAGGTGCCTTATTTCTGCTCAGCTGGTGGATACATATTAATAACTACCTGCATGTGTCAGAAAAATATCTGTTATGGTTGTTGTGACTATCTATGATGGGCCCAATTCTCTTTGTACCTCATTCCTCCAGCTCACCTTTAATTACATTGTGTGATCACATGCACATCTGTATTTCACTCTCTCTATACCTTCCTTCCCCTATGAACCAAAGTCAAGGAGAAATAGTGCTTCAATTCATACTATCCCAGACATAATTGCGACAAACAAAGAAGTCAATGTAGTTAACAACACTGTATTGCTAAAGCACATCAAGCATGTCTGTTTTCGTAAACATTGCAAATGATATAGTTATATCCAATTTATAAGGCCGTGTCAAACAAAACTATAATAACTTAGAACAAATGCAGCTACACTATGGGACTATGGCACACCCTACTCACTGATATATTACTAAGATATGACCTCACAGTCAATATGCATATTACTGGTAGTCTTACAATTGAATAACATATTGATACAATTAATAACACTTTGTTAGAAATGGGGGTCTCTAGTTGGCAATGGTTTGCACCTTTGTCCAAGTAGGGACCCTTGCTTCTAGTCAGGATTATGGAGTTACGCCCTTAGACAACCCCTGCTCACCCCCTTGGTAGCTTGGCATGAGCAGACAGGCTTACCTCAGAGGCAGTGTGTAAAACATTTGTGCACACATACAGCAATACAGTGAAAACACTACTACAGACACCACAGCAGTTTAGAAAAATAAGTAATCTTTGTCTAAACCAAACAAGACAAAAATAATCAAAATATGAGTTTTAGAAGGTAAAAACAGTTCTGTCCATAGCAAACTATAGATGCGACAAGTTCAACACAAAGTACCTTGGATGCGTCAAAATCATTAAAAAAAACAGCTGCAGGGAAGGTGATGCGTCGGTTCCTTTTGCACAGGAAAGGTGAGCGTCGGTTCCTTGCTCCAGGGGAGGTGATGAGTCGGTTTCTTACTGCCATGCAGGGGAGGTGATGTGTCGGTTCCTTACTGAAGAGGAGGTGATGCGTTGGTTGCTTACTGTGCAAAGAGGTGATGCGTTGCTTTCTTACTGCAGCCCCGGCGTTGTTGTAGACTTGGTGCCCCGGTGCGATGCGTGGGGATTCGGGGATGCGTCGGCGGCAACGGCGCTGCGTTGATCTCTCCAGCCACGGTCCCACGATGCATCGGTTCTTGCAGTCGCACAGCAGGGCCTGCGTCGGAGTCAGTGCGGTGATCTCGGACTTTGGGATCGGTGCACGAGACCCAGCCGCAGGCAGGCGCTGCGTTGGTTTCTTCAGCGGCACGTCGGCGATGCATGGAAATTCTTTCCCCACGGCGGTGTTGCGTCTGAACAGGTGCGGATGCGTTACACTTCTTTAGTTGCTTCTCTTTTCTCAGCTCCCAGGAGCAGGAAAAACCTCCAGAGGCTCAACACAGGAACAGGCACCTCTTGGCAGGTCAGAACTCCCAGCAAGGAAGTTCAGGGGAGCTGTTGGTGAAGTCTTTGTGTCCCTGAGACTTCAGAACAGGAGGCAAGCTCTACTTCAAGCCCTTGGAGATCTTCTTCAACCAGGATATACAGCACACAGCAAAGTCTTTGTCCTCTCCATGGCAGAAACAGCCACTGCAGGCCAACCCCAGACAGCACACAGCAAAGGCGCAGTACTTCTCCTTCAGTTTTCCCAGCTCTTCTCCATGGCAGAGGTTCCTCTTGAGTCCAGAAGTATTCTAAAGTTCTGAGATCTGGGCCCCAATATTTATACTGCATTTCTCTTTGTTATCTTGTGGCAGAGAGGCTCTGTGATTAGTCAAAACCAGTTCTGTCCTCTGTGGTCCAGCTTCCTGGCAGGAGGTGGAGACAGCATTGTGTAAGGCAGACCAGGCCCATTCAGGTGCAAGGAAATCTCCTCCCCCTACTCTTAATGCAGCCCAAGTCTATTCAGCCAAGCCCTGACTCATCCAGGAAAGGCAGGACACACCTCCAATCCCCCAGTGGCTGTCTACAGTGAATGCACATCCCCAGCCCTTGTCACTCCAAAGCCAGACAGTCAATCCACAAACCAGCAGAGGCACACAGGATGGCTAAGCAAGAAAATACCCACTTTCTAAAAGTGGTATTTTCAAGTACACAATCTAAAAATCATCTTTACTAAAAGATGCATTTTTATATTCTGAGTGCAGGCATACTAAACTCCATCCTTCTACCTTGTCCCAATGGGAAGTTAAACTTTCAAGATGTTATAAATAAACTCCCATTCTATCCTATGGGGCAGATAGCCTTTCAATAGTGAAAAACGAAATACACTGTATTTCACTATCAGGACATGTCACACACATCAGTACATGTCCTACCATTCACATACACCACACCCTGCCCACAGGGGTACCTTGGGCCTACCTTAGGGGTGACTCACATGTCATAAAAGGGAAGGTTAGGGCCTTGCAAGTGGGTGCACTTGCCAGGTCGACATGGCAGTAGAGACTGCACGCAGACACTGCAGTGGCAGGTCTGAGACCCCTTTGAGAGGCTGCTTGTGTGGGTGGCACAATCAGTGCTGCAGGCCCACTAGCAGCATTTGACTTACAGGCCCTGGGCACACACAGTGCATTGTACTAGTGACTTAGTAGTACGTCAAACAACCCAATCATGGAAACACCAATCCATATTCACAATTTACAGAGGTAGCACTTGCACTTTGGCACTGATGAGCAGTGGCAAAGTGCCCAAAACATCTAGACCAGCAAAAAAGAAATCCAGCACACAGCAAAAATACAGGAGGCAGAGGCAAAAAGACAGGGGAAAACCACTCCTAGGATGCCAGGTCTAACATACTTAAACAACCATATAGTTTTAATGTTTATTAAAAATGCAATTCAGTAATGAAGGTGGGTTGTTAATAAATATTTAGGAAAACTGACTTTTAAAAAGTTAGAGTTTCCCTGCCTGAAACACCAGTAGGATAATTAGCATTAGCCTACAAGCAGCTAACCACTTTCAGTGCATCCCCTTTATGAGGTGTGAAAACTCCTCCCGGAGGCTTAGTGTGGCAAATTGCCATCTTTTGCACGCTGCCCCCCCCCCATATTTTTGCCCTATCTGTTTTGTTGGCTTTAGAACTCTGTGCAATTTACCACTGCTAACCAGTGGTAAAGTGCGTCTGCTCCCCCCTTTAAACATGGTGGGATTAGCAGACCTATAATTGGTATATTTAACTTGTCCATAAGACCCTTGTATATGGTACAAAGAGTACCCAGGACCTTGAAGCTAAATGCTGCTAGTGGACTGCGGCCCCTACTGTGCCATCCACTAGGGTGGCTATGCAAACATGGCTTCAGGCTACCATAGTAGCCTGTTATAGTGTAAAACATGCACTGCAACTTCCCAGGTATAAACCTGCCTTTTTAATATTAATTAGTCACCCCTATGTAGGTCATGTAGCCCACAAGGCAGAGTGCATGGTATTTAAAAGTAAGACATGTAGAAATTTAACATTAGCACATCTTTACAGTCAATATCACCCAAAAGTTATTTTCATTGGGAAGCAATATTAAACAATCATTTTGCTGTCTCACGGTAGGGACCAGCTACAGAAATACGAAATCACTGTTTTAGAGGAGGACACTGATGTGTCGATGGTGCAGCAAAAGGCATCTGGATTGCAGGCTGGGGCTGCGAGGCTTCCCATTGGAAGTGCTGGACTCTGGGTTGATCCAAACATGGTGCAGCCGGTGTTGCCTGCCTTTAGTGGTGATGCAGGGTGCAGAGTGAACTGTGAATTTTTTTGCCTATACAGTTTTTTCTGTTGTTTATGGATGATGTATTTTTGGCTGAGATTGTTGAGCAGACTAATTTGTATGCTTTACAGTATTTGAGGGACAACAGTGCCAGACTCTAGAGCTACCCGGTGGACTCCCACAAATCTGGATGAAAAGAGGAAGTTTTTGGGTTTAACTTTTTTGATGGGCTTGATAAGGAAGCCGCCCCTGGCTTCATATTGGTCTACCAGTTCATTGATGGCAACGGCCATATTTCCTGCAATTATGAGTCGTGATCGGTATTTACTTTTGCTTCGGATGCTGCATTTTGTTGATAATGCTTCGGCATTGCCACAAGATCACCCTGACTGTGACCGTCTTTTTAAGATTCGGCCTGTTCTTGATCACTTTGTAGATCGATTTTCAGAGATCTATACTCCAGGGAAAGAAATAGCTGTTGATGAGTCTTTGGTCCTGTTCAAGGGCCGTTTGGTTTTTAGGCATTACATTCCTAGCAAGAGGGCAAGTTATGGAATTAAGATGTATATGTTGTCTGAGAGTAGGACAGGATATGTCTATAATTTCCGGGTGTACACAGGTAGGGATTCCACTATTGACCCCCCGGGTTGTCCATCCACTTTAGGATTTTCAGAGAAAACTATGTGGGAACTTGCTAGAGGACTTTTTAACAAAGGTCACCATTTGTACTTAGATAACTTCTACACTGCTGTGCAATTGTTTAAGGAATTGTTCAAAGTGGACACTCTTGCTTGTGGCACAATCTGCTCTAACCATAAAGGTTACCCAAAAGAGCTTGTTTGCAAAAAGCTTCAGAGGGGACAGTGCAGTTCCTTGCGTAGTGATCATCTTCTACCTGTGAAATATGTAGACAGGAGGGATGTGTACATGCTGACCACCATCCTTGATGACAGTACTTCACCTGTGTCTGTTTGGAGTCAGGATGCTTAAGTGCGCAAACCTGACTGCATTGTAGACTACAATAAGCACATGGGTGGTGTCGATAGAGTAGATCTGAGGTTGGAACCTTACACTGCTGTTCGTAAGGCTTACATTTGGCATAAGTAGTTGGCCATCCATCTTCTCAATTTAGCAACTTTTAATGCTTTTGTTCTGTTCAAGGAGTGTTCTCCAGCGTCAAAGATGACTTTTGTTCAGTTTCAGGAGTCTGTGATAGGCAGCCTTGGTGTAGTGGACAGGCAAGTGTTCCTAGAGTTGGAGTGGTGGAGGATGTGGCTAGATTGAAAAATCGTCACTTTCCCGATTTAATTCCTCCCACACCCAAAAAAAACAATCCCTGTAAGAGATGTAGAGTCTGTTTGCGAAGAGGTATACGGAAGGAGAGTCGTATACACTGTGCTGATTGTCCTTCTAATCCTGGGCTGTGTGTGCCCCCATGTTTAAGATTGTATCACAGTCAAAAGAGTTTTTGGGAGCAACTGTGATTCTAATAGTGAACTGCCTGGTCTGTATTGTTTTATATTTGTTGTTCAGTTCCACATTGGCATTAGAATGATGTCTTTAGTTACCGCTGTTGTGTTTGTAGTTATAGTTTTGTATCTAGTTCCAATTGGTTTGTGTTTTCTTTCTTGTTAAAAAAATATTTGATGACGATGTGCATGGACTGGCGCTTGACTGGTGGTCTGCATGGACTGGCGTTTGGCGGTGTGCGTGGACTGGCACTTGGCTGGCGGTGTGCGTGGGCTAGTGCTTGGCTGGCGGTGTGGGTGGACTGGCGTTTGGCTGGCGGTGTGGGTGGACTGGCGTTTGGCTGGCGGTGTGCGTGGACTGGTGCTTGACTGGTGGTGTGCGTGGGCTGGCATTTGTCTGGCAGTGTGTGAGTAGTGACTTGCTGCTGGTCATTAAACACTCTGCTAGCCAAACGCCACTGCACACACTATGTCAACCACCAGCCGGTGTGATTGCTGTGTCAGTCATGTTGGCGTATGAAAGTGATGGACCCTTGAATGGCGCTGTCTCTTGATGTGAATGTTATAATGTGCTGGGCCCGCAGCTGGCGGTGTGAATGGTCTTGTGTGTCACGTATGGAATGTGTGTGACTGGCCTGTAAAGAGGTTGGTGCCTTGCCGTGGCTTTACAGCTCACAAGATGTGAGTCATTGGTTCAGGTTTTTAACCTTTTAATTATTAACAGTGCATTTCCTTTTTGTGAAATCTCGTTAATAAAATTTTACGCTCTGAACCTTCACTCGCCCTCGTGCCAAATCCAACCAGTATGTGTGTGTACTTAAGGAATAGTTCGTTTTGAAGTAATATTTGTCTTTTCTGTCTTTCTCTGCCAGGGTGTATATTGTCTCTACATTGTCTGTTGATGTGAGTGTTGTAATGTGCTGGGGCCGCAGCTGGTGGTGTGAACGTGTGTGTCAAGTATGAAAGGTGTGTGAATGGCCTGTAAAGAGGTTGGTGCCTTGCCGTGGCTTTACAGCTTGTGAGCTGTGAGCCACTGGTTCAGGTTTTTAACCTTTTAATTATTAACAGTGTATTTCCTTTTTGTGAAATCTCTTGTTAATAACATATACATTTTGAACCTTTCACTCAATCTCGTGACAAATCCAACCAGTATGTATGTGTACTTGAGGAACAGATGGATAGGCAGTCATATTTGTCTTATCTGTCTTTCTGTGCTAAGGTGTAGTTTGTCTCTAGGGTAAATTTACCAACTTTAGATATTTTTGTAAACCAAAAAAAATGGGGATTACTGGGTGGTGTGCCTCTCATGGATCCCAACAACTTTTTTTACTCACAACGCCATGTAAACCTCAAAATGTGACTATAGTCACACATTTTCCTTGCATTACTGTGCCATAATCTTCTGGTATCAGAAAAACGACAATTTTCCTCCCATCCAGCGTTCCCCCAGGTATCTCGATAAAAATGGTACCTCACTTGTGTGGGTGGGCCAAGGGCCCGTGGCAGGCAAGGGCCCAAAACATATTGTGGCGACATCAAAATTACCTATCACAAAACGACCTGGCTTTGCAAGGGGGGGCACCTGGGTTTTTGGCAGCCATCTAGGGAAACCTACGAAACCCACACATTTCTGAAGACTAGACACACAGGGGAGTCCAGGAAGGTATGGCTTACATGGACCCCCCAACGTTTTCCTAACCAGAATCCCCTGCAAACTTCAAATTTAGCTGGAAAAATCTAATTTTTCTCAAATTTCTGTGTGGGAAAGTTGTGGGATCACCGGGCTGACACAAATTTTCACCCACCCAGCATTCCCCCAGGTCTCCTGATAAAAATGGTACCTCACTCGTGTGGGTGGGTCAAGTACCCGCTACAGGCAAGGGCCCAAAACGTATTGTGGAGACATCAAAATTACCTATCAGAAAACGACCCGGTTTTGCAAAGGGGGGCACCTAGTTTTAGGCCCCGGGCTCGGCGGCCATCTAGGGAAACCTACCAAACCCACACATTTCTGAAAACTAGACACCCGGGGGAGTCCAGGGAGGTATGGCTTGCATGGATCCCCCTAACGTTTTCCTACCCAGAATCCCCTGCAAACCTCAAATCTAGCGTTCCCCTTGGTCTCCCGAGTAAAATGATGCCACACAAGTCACCCCACAAGTCACCCCATCCTGGATGTCTAGTTTTCAAAAATGAATAGGTTTGCTAGGTTTCCCTAGGTGCCGGCTGAGCTAGGGTTCAAAATCCACAGCTAGGAACTTTGCATAAAAAGGGTCAGTTTTCACTGTAAAAATGTGGTGTGTCCACGTTGCGTTTTGGGCCGTTTCCTGTCGCGGGGAATAGGCCAACCCACACATGTGAGATACCATTTTTATCGGGAGATTTTGGGGAATGCTGGGTGGGTGGAAGTTTGTGGATCCATGCAGATTCCTGAACTTTCCATCACAGAAATGTGAGGAAAATGTGTTTTTTTGACAAATTTTGAGATTTGCAAGGGATTCGGGGTAAGAGAACCTAGTGAGAGCCACACATGTCACACCATCCTGGCTTCCCATGGATGTCTAGTTTTCAAAAATGTATAGGTTTGCTAGGTTTCCCAAGGTGCCGGCTGAGCTAGGGTTCAAAACCCACAGCTGGACACATTGCAAAAAAAGGGTCCGTTTTCACTGGAGGAATTTAATGTGTCCATGTTGTGTTTTGGGCCGTTTCCTGTCGCGGACACTAGGCCTACCCACACAAGTGAGGTAACGTTTTTATCGGGAGACTTAGGGGAACACAGAATATTAGAACAAGTGTTATTACCAATTGACTTTCTTTGCATTTCTGCCTTCCAAATGTAAGACAATTTGTAAAAAAAGAAGTCATTTTGAAAAATGATCTCTAATTCACATGCTTGTATGGGTACCCACAATTTTGGAGATGTGCAAAAAACCACTGCTTATAAACTCTATATTTTGTTCCCATTTCGGAAATATATTGGTTTCCTTGGTACCTATTTTTCACTCTTTATATTTTGCCAAATGAATTGCGATATACCCAGTACACAATGAAAAACCATTGCATGATGCAGCTCAGTTATTGGCTCTGGGTTCCTCGGGTTCTTGGTGAACCTACAAGTCCTATATATCCCCACAACCTGAACAGTCCAGCGGATGTAACGGTATATTGCTTTCTAAAATCTGTCATACTTAGAAGAAGTTACAGGTGAAAACATTGGCACAAATGGCTGTTTTTTCAACTCAATTTCAATATTTTCTATTTTCAACTGTTAGTTACTATAAGAAAAACTTGAAGTATCTACACAAATGAGTGACCCCTTGCTGAATTCAGAATTGTGTCTAGTTTTCAGAAATGTATAACTTTCTGGGATCCATTATTGGTTTCACACCCATTTCTACCACCAACTGGAAGGAGGTTGAAAGCACAAAAAATAGGAAATATGTCACAGTAAAACGCCAAAACTGTATAGAAAATTTTGGTTTTCTGACAAAAGTCTGCCAGTTCCTGAAAGCTGAGAATATGGTGATTTCAGCACCACAAACCCTTTGTTGATGCCATTTGCAGGGAAAAAACCAGACGCTTTCTTCTGCAGCAATTTGTTCCCATTTAAAAAAAAAAAAAAAAGATTTAGCTGCATTTTGGCTAATTTCTGTGTCCCCTCCAGGGGTAATCCACAAACCCCGAGTACCTTTAGAATCCTCAGGGTGTTGGAAAAAAAAGGGTGCAAATTTGACGCTGAGACAAAAAGTTACAGGGGCCGAAGCTCTAACAACCCCAAATAGCCAAAAAAAGGCCTAGCAGCGAAGGGGTGAAAAAAAGTCAATACAAGTTTACAAAAAAATACTGCCAAGGACAGACCAATCAGCTTTGCTAGTGCTTGCTTATTGAAATCCAGGATAATTCTACCGTTTTCGGTTATTAGTTATACATTAGTGAGGCATGTGTGATCACTGCTGGTCCAGCAGAAGCACACTTAGCCTTAGTTTAAAGATTTAGGTATTTCCTGCCAGCTGGATTATAACAACTCTCTGTACCTTGAATTCCAAAAATATTTACTTTCTAGTCTACAGATTATTAGGAACCCCCAACTCATTTTGTGTCTGTGTTGCAAAACTGTGATATTCACTTACCTGACCAAGCTGTATTGCCTTTCAGTATGTAACCAATTATTTTCAAACCAATCAGCCCTGTGTAGTCCATGGCCTCAGCCCTAGATTTCGCTCAAAAAATATAAGTGGCAAATCCTTCTTGGCTGTGGACAAACCCTGTAATATCCTACTATTCTCACTACACTCAAAGTAACTACTGAGTTTTCCAAAAATATTTGAAATCATGGTTTTTTAATTTCTCTGTTTAGGCTTTCTTTCTTGGGTTCTGTTTAACCTCGGTTACCAGAGGCTTACTCCTTTTCTCTGCTCAGGCATCTTATTTCCAGCCTCGGTTCCAAGATCCCATTGTGTAACAGTGAGTTTACACATTGACAATGAATCAATTACATACTCTTTCTAGTCTCCTGGAACTGCATAGCATCCACACAGAACTCCTTCTAAAAAGGATTTTTCAAACCACAGGACCAGTTTGACCCTTTAGCTAATTGTTTATTACTTCTACATCCCCATCCTTGTTAGTGATCTGAGCAAGCGAAGGCAGCCTGGGTAGTGGATCACACATTGCCTGTCTCAGACTGAGCCCCTCCAGTGTCTAAACTCATATCTCAATACCCTACAAAACTCTAATTGAGAAGTTACTCATTGCCATTTCTGCTTACTCCATTTCAGTAGCTACCTCTCACTATTGCTGAAAAACAGCAGTCTCATGGTAATGAATTCAACACCAAAAACTAGGATCAAGTTCAAAGTTCCATTTTTTTCCAGTGCCTCATCATGCAATCCAGTCTCACCCCAAACGTGGCAAGAGAAATACTAAAGGGGTGTATGGTAGGCCAAAGTTCGGCCATGACCTCAGAGAGCTCCTGTTTCTCGATGGAAAAAGGAAAAAAAGAGTAGTCTGGGATTCCAGCTTCTTTTATGACACTTACGCTGGATGTGCATGCACATCAATCTCAGAAAAGTTAAAGCAATTTACTATCTTTCTGGTGGGGCTAACCCCATTAGAAAGGGCTGGGTAGAACAGGACTGAGAGAAAAAAATATTACTTGTAAGCAATTGGGGCAATAATATTATATAGCACCTTGGGTTCTCCATTTCAAAAATTTGATTGCTTCTTGCATTCATCAATTGCTAAGCAAGCTGCAAGATTGATCAGGCCAAGGGAATTTACTTATTTCTGACAAATCATACAGTTCTTGTAAAGGATAAACTAATCCAGTCACAAGCTTTTCGTTTATTATGTACAACCTGGCTGACAGAGGAGAGATGTTTAAGCAAATGTATCCTACCGCTATGAATCCTGGCTGGGCTTCAAGCTTCAAATGAGCCATCATCTGTACTTTCTGGCTAGCTCAGAATTCTGAACACTGAGTCATGCCCAGAAATGATGTGCTTTTCTTATTTATTTTAAATATAAATCATTGGCAAGACAATGACACAAAGGTGGGTGTGGTAAATGTCGCACAGGCATAATTTCCCACACCCCTAACCTGCGTTAGGATCTGCCAACCCAGCTTTTTCACCTTGGATGATGCCCAGGGGAGCTATCCACCTCCCTGGAAACGAGCCACAAATCCCCAGTGAGAGGCGGGTGAAGACAGCGCTTTCGCCTGAGGTTTAGTTTCCCAGGCCAGGGCTTCAGGCACCGGTCTAACAACTGATAACTGCTCTGGGTAGAATTTGAACCCATCATTTTCACTCACGTTGGAACTCTACACATTATGCAAATCTGTACTGACCCTGCTCCTCATGGGAACAGTCCACGCCGAACCACGAGGCAAAGCATCTTACAGATGGAAACACAAGCAACCCTACACTTGTTTCGGCCTCATCAATGAGGAACAGCTTGGATGGAGCCCTTGGCCACTTGTGATACATAAAATATACAAATCATAATGAAAGGAATGCTTGCAAATAGTCTAACCATAGGCAATCGCTCGGAGCAGAATTCCAACTCATCATTTTTCACACTGCGGCACTCTAGACAGAGGCCCGCCTTATGCAAATCAGTACCGACCCTGCTCCTCAATGGAACAGTCCATTCTAAATGGTAAGCCTTGGCCTTTGTTTAAAGAAATATCTCTGCAATTGACACCTTGTTCATCATCAGAGCGTTTTATCAAAGCTATTGCTGTTAGTGCTTCCATCTTTGCTCAACAAAGCACTCATTTTATCAACAATGACCAGAAAGACACTTCAATGCACCTTGATGGTGGTGCATTCATGTAGGATACTAGTAGCAAATTAACGGACCACAAAAGTGATACCATGCCATGGATTGTGCAAGTGATGCCCACTTACTTCTCAACTGCAGACTCTAAGTTGGAAAAATTTAGGCCAGAGAAGGAATGGTGCTTTATCCAGTTTAAGTAGATCACTTAATGGCATGATGCAGAATTGTAATCTGTCATTACCCTAAATACGGTGTTGGTCTGATCTTTGTTGATCTTTAAGACCCGAAAGGTATGTTTGCAGCATATGTGCTGTAAATCACATGCTTTGCATACTCTTGCTGTCTACTTTTGGGCATTGACATTGCAAATTATTATTCTCGTAACTTGGAATTTTAGTTTCAAGATAACTCATGATCCCTCCCCCTAAATTCACAATGCACTAGGACATAGACTAATATTGCTTTTTTCGGCCATTCGGTTTGCCGTAATTTTCAGAGCTCCAGGACTGTCACTGATCTGTAAAGATTCAAGATCTGAAATGCATATTTAAGTTCTAAATGAAGGTACTTGGCACTTACATGTGAAGCACACAAGAACTAGGAATTACAATATGATACATAGATGTCACTTTTCTGGTCATATTTCCAATCAACATAACAATTCTGTCATGTTTAATTCAGCGTGCATGTTCAAAGTGTTTGCCATGTGCAAACTTCCAAAAAGGAAAGGTTGAATATCTACGACGGCTACCTTTGGTGCTGACCACCCACTTGAAATATAAGGGATCTACACACAATTTAATAACTCACAATAGTATATAATTTAGCTTTGTGCTGCGCATTTCTAGACAACACATTTGAGATGTCATCAATGTTGTCATATAGCTGTCATCAGTGATGTAATGTGTGAGGTCCTAAGCAGTACATGGCGGGGCGCAAGTTATAGTTAGAACTGATAACTATATTTGCTGAATTTCTGTGTTTTTTAAGTTTAAAATGTTACTTTCTGACTGAAATTTTCACCTAACTATAAAGTTACTTTAACCTTTGTTTTTTTTAATGCAAACAAATATTATTATTTCTAACTATTACTTTACCTTATCCTTTGGGTTTTTTCAGTGAATTTCTAGGTTTTTATTAAGATAAAGTAATATTTTATTATTATTCATAACGCCAACCCATGTGGCCTGTGTCCAACTCCTCCCGACCAGCCAACCCCACTCTACGCACAGCCTTGTGGCATGCGCAGCACGCATTTAGTCTTGCAGATCCTGGATTTACTCAGGCCTGGCCCTGCTTCCGAGTCTCGCAACCCACCAACACCCCACTGTACACAGCACTCTTGCATGCACATTTTATGAAAAATATAATGAAAAATGTTTGCTGCTGCCCCTGCCTCTTCTAGAGGCATCACAATATATTGTTAAAATGCCCTAGGGCATTATGGGGCACGCCTGGCTAGGAGCAGAGATTAATAAATGAGTGGCACCCGCTGCTCTTTTTTTATTAGTTTTTTTTTTTAATATTGGGAAGGGGGGCGTGTATCTTTCTCCCCAAACCATTACTATCCCCGGAAACCCCATCCCCTGGGGCAAATTACGTTTTGATGGGGGGGGGGGGGCATGCAGCACCCTCCACCTACTTCAGAAGGCCCCAGGGCCAACATTTATTTAAAGGAGAGGGCATGGAAACACTGTCCTAGAAGTGTACTCCCGGACACAGTGATTGAGTAAGGCCACAGGGGATGGGATCTCCTAGGCCATAATCGGCTTGAGTAAGGGGGCCAATGCCCCCTCCTCTTTCCTACTTATGCCGGGCCCCAGGGGATGGGGTCTGCGGGGTTGTAACCGGTTCAGGCCGAGAAGTGCGACCCCCCTCCCCTTTCATAACTATCCTGGGCCCCAGGGCATGAGGTCCTCAACCCGTGATCAGCTCGTGGAGGGGGGCCCACACCCCCCTGCCCTCAAGAAATTCACCATGCCCCAGGGGATGGGATCCCGGAGGGGGGGAAATTGGCTCATGGAGGGGTGGGCCCATGCACATGAACTTGACCATCCAGATATACAAATATTTTGAAACCTTAATTTTCAAAACCTACTGAACGGATTAACACCGGATCACAACAATCATGCTTTCTGTACGACGATCTAGCTTCCTGCCAAACATGGTGTAGTTTCGTTCAGCCATTTTTGCTCTATTGTATTCCAAAATAATCTATGGAAAATGCATGGAGATTTTGAATTTTGGAGGACCAGCCTCCTTTTTCTCGGACCCCAAAACTTTCCGGGACAGAGCTGATCAAAAAACAGCACTTTTTTGGACAGTTTCGTGAAGATTTGTTATATGGTGCAAACATTATCAGCAAACTAAAAAAGGCATTATACACACACATATATATATATATACACACACATATATATATATATATATATATCACACTCCGTCTTTTGCCACAGCTTCCGCACTCACAAGCGGGTGCTCGGTCTCGCAAGGGCAAACTCGTGTATTAATTAAGGATCGCACAGTTAGACCAGCACTCACAGAAGAGGTTTAATCCTTTATTCAGGACTTTTTGATACACACAGACGCGTTTCGGCAATGCGCCTTTCTCAATTTTTACTTTTTCTATTTCAATTACTTTTACATTAACATCGATAATGGACTTGTTCACAGTGATAATTCGACACCATCTTTAAACATATATCTCAAACGGAATTTATATTTATCATCATTTTGTTAACCATTAAAGTTACAACTCTGGCATCTCATTCTCCCATAAATATGGGTCATATCAATGGATTAACAAAGTTAAAATTTCATGATAAACGAAAGGGGCAATTGAATAAAAAACATTGCCATTGCCAATATATTATCTCATTTAGTGACCACAAATTATCGCCCTGAATGGGCCAATGCTCTCACCTAATCACACAAATTTCATATACCGTATATAACAGATCGCTGAATTCATTTACAGTGATTGTAGTCTAGTCCTGAATGGGCCTCTATACTCATATTCCTAATTTATGTGAATCCTAGATTCTTGCCCCTCTTTTTTACTCGTCTAATCATCTAGTTTATTGGAGTAATTCCTCCCAATGTGTCCTTTTCATAAGCGTACCCCTAACTCCTCCCCACTATTTAGCCCAATCGGTGATTTTGTCTGCATATCTATTATATGCCTTGATTCTAACCTACGTACTTTTAACTCCCTGTCCCCACCTCTAATGTCACGAGGTACATGATCCATGCAAACAAACTTTAAAAAGTTCCTATTGCTTTGGTGGTGAATTTCAAAATGCCTTGCAACTGGGTAGGAAGAGTCTTTATTGCTAATTGCCCTCTCATGTTCCAGAATGCGTATTTTCATGGGATGAATCGTGCTCCCCACGTACCTTAATCCACAGGGACATACTAAGCAGTACACTGTGTAAGGTGTGTTGCAGTTCATAAATTTCGATATTTTCTTGGGATCTGGGAGACCTGGAATACAGTAAGAGCTTACTTTGTTGCTGTGAGCACAGGCCTTACATTTACCGCAAAGGAAAAATCCCTGCAGTTGTTGCAGATTTGTGGACGGTTTCGCAGGGGGTAAATAACTTTCCACTAGTTGGTCACGGATGGATCTGGATTTTCTGAATGTCAGTAAAGGATGGGATGGAAGATCCTGACCTATGACCTGATTGGATTGCAGTATCCACCAGGTCCCTTGTATTATCTTCCTTACTTGGCTTGCAGCGTTCGAGAAGTTTGTTATCATCCTAAAGTTGTTATTCACATCTCTATCCTTTACTTTCGGCTCGTCCTTCATCAAATCTGCCCTGTTTTTATTCTCCACTCTTTTCATAGCTTTATTCAGAACCCCTTTCTGGTAGCCTCTCACTTCAAATCTTTGTACACTTTCTCGCACTGCTTTCTGGAAATCCACCTCTCTTGAGCTGTTTAATTTGATTCTAAGTAATTCCCCAAACTGAATGCTTTTTATCAGATTTGGGGGGTGGCTGCTCTTAGCATGTACAGAGTTACCTGCTGTGGGTTTCCTGTATAAGGCTGTATTAATCTTGTCACTTACAAATATTTTTAAATCAAGAAAGTTGACCTGGGAGGAGCTGATCTCACTAGTGAACCTAAGGTTCATTTTATCATCATTCAGGCATGAGATATATTGTCTGGCTGATTATTCCGTCCCTCGCCAAATAATTAATAGATCGTCGATGTATCTCCTCCAACTTACAATCTTTTCGACCCACTCATCATAGGCATCCGACCAGGCCACCCGCTTCTCCCACCAGCCCACAAACAGGTTTGCGTAACTAGGCGCGAAGCAGGTGCCCATAGCCGTGCCCTGTATTTGCATATATAGTTGGTCCTGAAAGATAAAGATATCGTTGTGCAGGCAGAAATCAACAAATTCCAGTAGCATCTCACTATGTTCCATAAATTTCAATGGACGACCCTTCAAAAAATACATTACTGCCTCAAGTCCATCCTTGTTGGCTATACTCGTATACAAATTTGCAACATCCAGTACTATCATAAGGAAGTCTTGTTCCCACACAGTACCCTCAATTTGCTTGAGGAAGTCTTTGGTGTCTCTTGTATATGATGTCAATTGAGATACGGAGGGAAATTGAAAGTAGTCCACATAAGTGGACATGTTCTCTGTAAGACTTCCTATGGATGAAACGATTGGCCATCCAGGAGGGTTAGTTTTGTCTTTATGTACCTTCGGAAGATGGTAAAAGGTAGGTACCCGTGGATGTGGAGTTGCTAGTAATTGGTATTCCTCTAGCGAGAGCATTCCTTTGTGATACCATTTCGTTATCAATTCTTCAAATTGTTTGATACTTTTCATATATTCCATATTTGTAGTGAGGGCATAATTATTCCGATCATTCAGTTGCCTGTAAGCTTCTTTACAGTAAGTTTCCCTCATTTGTATCACTACATTCCCCCCTTTATCGGAGGGTTTGAACACAATGGTCTGGTCTCTATGTAGATCTTTCAATGCCTATCTCTGTGCATACGTTATGTTCATTCTGGTTCTTCTTGTATTTCCTGCTAATGCGGAGGGCTATTAGAACCTTATTGACATTTTCTGTAAATATATCTATAGCATCCATTGGTGATTGTGGAAAAAGCTTTGATGTCGGTTTGAAAGGACTTGATGCTACTATTTGCGTTATACCCAGATTCTCTATTCTGTCAATATTATCCCACATATCTTTCCTCTGTGGGAGTTCTTCGCTTACAAGTTCTTCCAATATTGCTAGAGTTTCAAGATCGATTAGCTGTTAAGATATCCATCTCCTGTCTGTCTTGTCTCTTGCGACGCTTTCTTGTGCCCCAGACCTTTCATTTTGAAATATTTGTACAACTTCAGTTTTCTTGCAAATTTGAATAAATCGATTCTCGTTTGTGTGTATTCAAATTTGCTCGTTGGGCAGAATGTGAGTCCCAATTTCCGAACTGGCCCCTCAGTTTTAGTTAGTTTTTTGGGCGTCAGGTTAATGATGGCTAAATTTTCAGTTACTGTTTGTACTTCGTTCCTCACTTGTTCTGGGTGGTATGGCTTGCATTGTTGCTTGTGTTGCTTCCACCCCCCTTCTCATTGTTCTGTGACCCTTTGTTCCAGTGGTTTTCCCTTGCCTCCACGGAGCCAAGTTTGTCTTATCAGACTGAATTCCTTGTGAAAAGGATATGAGGTTCCTCTGTTGGGTCCTAAGTTTCCTCCCTCTTCCTCTGATTACTCCGCATCCGTTACTTCAGATTCTGAAGTATCTCTATGTTCTAATACTGTACGATTTCTGTTGCTTCTCAGATCTCGTCTTGGTGCATCTATACTTCCATCGCGAATGTTGGTATTCTTCCCTGTTTGTAATCTCTGGCATCCTGATAAAATGTTCTTGTTTGCGTTGTTTAATCTTTTGTTTACAAGTCATCAAACGCTTGTTTCATTGCCTCCTTTAATTCCTCATGCTTTGCTCGATCCCCTTTGTTGGTTATGCTCTTGTCCAATGTTTCAATTCCTTTTAGCGTTTTTTCTCGGTCACTCCAAGCAAATTTGACCAATATTGTGAGCATTCCTTTCGAAGAATTTGCTGTGTGTTCCGCACATTCATCCAATAACTTGGGGTCAGGATTTTCGTATGCAGGGACAGTGTAAATTGGGAGTCCTCTTGGCACTCTGTTCACATCAATGTAATGTTGCAATGAAGTGGCTTCCCACCACTTCCTTGTTTCCAATTGCTGATATTTGTTCTTTAAATCCAGTTGGGTAGGAGTAGAGGTACTGTTATCAGCTGTAGTACGAGATGTCTGTCGTACTTTAAAAATGTCCGAAGCCGCTTCGCGGCATGCCGCTTCACTAAACATTATTCAATATCGCTCGCTCTACTTGAGCCACTCAGTGTACACCCCTCTCCCTCGCTTTGCCGTGTAATTATCTTCGGTGTAAATCGTGAATATTCACACAAGTTTCTTACCGGTGGGAGTCTCCCTTTTCGGATGTCAATCCCCGGTTCATGCCTCCAGAGCACTCCATTTGACCGGGGGAGCTCCGCTTCTCAGTTCATGGCGGCAAATATATGCTTTCTTAAATATATATTATATATATATAGATAATGTATGGATAATGAAGGAGTTTTATGGTATTAAATTGAGAATTTAATCAATTTAATAAGTGTAATTTTCTTGATGGAGTGTTAGATGAATATCAAGTGATGTGATGGCAATTTATAACTATGTTTTAAAACCTTTTTAACGTATTAGTTTGAAGTGGTTTAGATTGTTGTATTCTCCTATAAGTCAAGGCAAAGTCTTTCTTCTATATTCATTGTAGAAGACATCATGTGACTAGAATTCCTCTGTTAAATAAGATTGTATTTTATGTGATTGCCTATGTGAACAAGGCAGGTGTGCCAAACGCGTCAAAGCGAAAGAAAAATAAACCGAAACTGAATGGCAAGCTAACTCCTGTGTCGGTGTCCGATTTCGAGTGAAAGTCGGAAATGGTTGGAATATATATATATATATATATATATATATATATATATATATATATATATATATATATATATATATTTCTTCCAAAAAGCTCTCTCCGAACCTCCACACAGGCGAACAGAGAGACACAGACCCAAGGAATAGTGGCAGGCAAGTTGTTTTATTCTCCTCTCACTTGTGACGCGTTTCGAGCACCCTGTGCCCTTGTTCACACATATATATATATCCATCGACAGGAGCCCCCCACCCTGCAGGGACGGATGTTCCAGTTACATATTCCATACACAAAGAAGCGCCGAAGCCAATTCTAGAAACAGACCAAGTGTTTAATTCATAGAACAGAAAGCACCACTCTTCTCTTCCTGGTGCGTTTTGGCTTCTCAATTAAGCCTTGATCACAGGTGAGCAGGTGAAAATGTACGATAATCATTTGCTTTTAAATCCCAACACACGTGACAAAGTAGCATGTCGTACTACAATATACAGAATGCACCTGGACTGGAGTAATATATTTTCTCTTTTGACTGTTGAGCCTTAAAATCATGCTATATTAGCGTCACTGCCACACAGTCACATTCAAAGTATAAAGTTCGAGTGCAAAATCATTCGAAATGAAAATTAGTCACATGCATTTAAAATGAATCTTAAAATCCTCGCTCATCTTTATATTGCCATATTAAATTCAAAGTCTTTTGAAACTCTGGGTGTCCAGAATCATAGAGACAAGGTGAATACCTCTCTCCTATCCCTTTCTCACCTCCGTGCTCTGACATCTCAGGTAAGTCCTTATAACAAGACAACTTTGCCCCTACACAGTATGATGTTGATTAACATGGTCAGCTTTTGTTTAAATAACAATGTTTTTTTGTTTGAAAAGACATTTTATCAGCAGATGCGTGGAGTTGCGATAGGGGCCAGTTTCTCCCCCAGCTATGCCTGTTTACATATGGGCTGGTGGGAGGAGCTGGTCCTTGGCATCGCACATAAAGAGGTCATGGAAAAGAATGTTAAGCTTCTTTTACGGTATATTGATGATTTGTTTATTGTATGGGAGGGGCCCATGGTGGAAGCTACTGAATTTGTCACTGCCATTAATAAGAACAACATCAACTTAAGCTTCACTTCAGTCATCAGTGATGAAAAGGTCCACTTCCTTGATGTTGAAGTATTTCTAAAAAATAACAAACTAGAAACTAAAGTATACAGGAAAGAGACTGCAGGAAATTCGGAACTCCATTCTTCCAGTTTCCACCCAAGACACTTAGTAGAAAGTATCCCCTACGGGGAAATGCTGCGGTTAAAAAGAGTTTGCAGCAACCTCGAAGACTTAGCTACCGCACAGCAGGAAAGCAAAAGAAGATTTTTATCTCGAGACTACTCAGCCAAAACAGTAGATATGGCTATTACCAAAACGCAGCACCTAGAGAGATGTTCCTTACTAAAACCTAAAGAGAAAGATTCTAGCCTTAAACAGGACTCAATGAAACTGAGACTGATTCTAGCCTACAATGCACAAGAAAAAACGATCAGAAAGATCATGCAACGCAATTGGCCGATTGTAAAGAGCGACCCTATGATAGGCATGAAGCTACCAGATAGATTGGGGATTACATATAGAAGGGCGCCATCAATGAGTATGAGGCTAGTTAAAAGTAGTCCTGAAACCGCAGACCAACAAAATTGGCTAATGCAACGTAATGGATTTACCAAATGTAAAAGTTGCAAGGCATGTCAGTTTGGAGTAAACAAAAAAACATACAAAACCCCTTTCAGTGAAAGAGAAATCAAAATAACGAAGTCCTTACACTGTAAAACTGACTATGCCATATACGTATTAGAATGCTCCTGCAATCTGAAATACGTGGGAAGCACTAAGCTTCCAGCCAATAAAAGAATTTCACAACATATCAGGGCAATAAATAATCATGACCCATCATACCCAGTGGCAAGACATTTTCGAGAAACACATGATAATAACCTGAAACATTTTTCATATTACCTTATTGATGCAGTACTCATCAATAGAAGGGGAGGGGACAGAGAGTCCACCCTGAGAAAATTGGAGACTAGATACATCCTGAACCTCGACAGCAAGTCCCCAGGAGGCCTTAATACAACAGAGGATCTGTTTACCTGCCTCCAGTAATCTAATATACATATTTCTTTATAGGAGGCAATGCTTCAGCTCAACAGTCCTTTAAGGCCCACTCACCTGTCTGTCGTCAGCAGGGGTGCTCATGGGCAACACAGATGAGGCCCAAAAAATAGAATGTCAATTTGTATCTTACAGTAATTAAAGGAGGCTGCCGTACCAACCTGAACCACGATAAAAGTGTTTTTTTAATCAAATTTTAGGACACAAGTATGGTGAAAATATTATCTATGGGTTATCACTGGTCATTGACCTGTGCAGTTTGTATCTAACTGTTGCACGAGCACTTTAGTTTCAAAGGTACTAGACATGAGTAAGGGTAGAGTAACACCAGAACCTGGAGTAGGTATATATAAGTGCCATTAGTACAGCAGGTACACTGCATTATGCAGTGATGCGTTATATTGAAACTCTATATTTAAGGAGGCTGGTTTTTTACAATATTTATTGTTTTAAAAATCTTTTAATGAATAATTATCTATTTATGTATTTATTTATGTATTTATTCATCTTTGTATTGCCATATTCAAAGTCTTTTGAAACTCTGGGTGTCCAGAATCGTAGAGACGAGGTGAATACCTCTCTAATATCCCTTTCTCACCTCCGTGCTCTGACATCTCAGGTAAGTCCTTATAACAGGCCAGAGTGTAAGTGGGTCATGCTCCCCAATCAAATAATAAAGAGAAGCACTTCTATCGACGGGAGCCCCAAACCCTGCAGGGCGGCTTCAGATGATTAATGGGAACTTTAATATGCATTTACTATTTACCTCTCTTTACCTGTACCCACCCCCAAACTCTAAAATTACCCTTACCTCTGTTTACCTCTACCTACCCATGAACCCTAAAATTACCTGTATCTTTCTTTACTTCTATCCACCCTCAAACCCTAAAATCTCACTTACATCACTTTACCTTTCCCCACTCCCAAACTTCTCCTTACCTCCCTTTACCTCTATCCACCCCTGCACCCTAAAATTACTCTTACCTGTCATTACCTCAACTACCCCTCAACCTTAAAATCACCCTTACCTCCTTTTACTTCTACCCACGGCATAAACCTAAAATTACCCTTAACACTCTTTACCTCTATCCACACCTAAACCACTTTTTTTTTTAAAAACACAAACATTTTCTCATCTAAAAAAAACAAAAAACGTATCTGCTTGATAAAGTAGTATGTGGTAAAGGTGTAAATACTTACCTGTGTAATACTTACCTGCGTGGTAAAGACTGCGGTAAAAGATCCATAGTAAAGGCGGTTTTCCGCATGCTGCTTCCATAGGCCGTGCAAGAGGCATCCCCAGACAGAAGGTACTCCCACCCCTTCACTTTGACTCTGCAGCGACAGCTCTCTGGCTGCTGATGGGAATATGATGATCAGGTAAAAAAATGCTTACTATAGAGACTGCAAGCAAACTAATTTAACTATTCCTAGCCAATGGGAAAAGGAAAGGTAGCGTATGTAAGCATCTGCAAAATGCGGTACCCTCATCCAAAACCTCAAACACAAAAGTTGATGCTAGTAATGCTTGCAAACAGTCTAACAACTAGCAATCACTCGGGGAATCAATCCAACCCACTGTGTTTTCTTGCCCACCATGACACCTCAGGTTAGACCTAGCCATATGCAAATCAGCCTTGGTTCTGCTCTAACAGAAACAGTCCAGCCCGAACTGCCAAGCCAGCTCCTCTGTAAATGGGAACATGTTAGAAATGGGGGTCTCTAGTTGGCAATGGCTGGCCACTGTCCAAGTAGGGACCCTTCTTCCTAAGTCAGAGTGAGAGGGCTACCCTCTTTAATACCCCTGCTCAACCCTGTGGTAACGTAGCACGAGCAGGTAGGCTTATCTCAGAGGCAGGGTGTGAAGCATTTATGACCATACACAGTAACACAGTGAGGAACACTACAAAGGGACCCCACACAAGTAGTTATAAAAAATAAGTATCTTTATATAAAGGCAGATTTATCACAAGACCAATAACTGTAAAAGCCACAATACTGTCAAAGATAGGATAGCTGTTGAAGGACTGTCAAAGATAGTTCAGAGGTTGCAAAAATAAGGTTCAAATTCAAGGCAGTGGTCTGTGCGACCCTTTCTCTCATAAGACTGTCAAAAATAGGATAGCTGTTGAAGGTCTGTCAAAGATAGTTCAGAGGTTGCAAAAATAAGGTTCAAATTCAAGGCAGTGGTCTGTGCGACCTTCTCTCATGAGACTGTCAAAAATAGGATGGCTGTTGAAGGACTGTCAAAAATAGTTCAAAGGTTGCAAAAATAAGGTTCAAATTCAAGGCAGTGGTCTCTGCGACCCTTTCTCTCACAAAGTACCTGGGTTTAGTAGCAAACCAACAAAGTGTCGCAAAGAAGTTGTAGCGATGATTCTCGGCACGCGAGGCCGGCGATGCGTTGAAATCCTTGCCGCAAGGGAGGATGATGCGCCGATCTGCGGGATGCGTGCGGAGACGATGCGACAAACTTCTGCACGCTGGACCGCCGATGCGATGACTTTCTTGCCGCGTGGGAGAAGTCGATGCGGTGATCCTGTTGCGCTGTGCGATCGTGTTGCGATGCGAAGACAAGACGCTCCGCGAGGAGCGACGAAATCCGGTGTGATGCGATCAAAGTGGCGAACGCACGGCGTCCGCACTGCGATGTCTTGAAGCGATGATTTCTGTCAGGGTTGCGAGTGCGCGGCGACAGCAGCGCGATGATCTTTCCAGCGCGTCTCGGCTGCAGCGGCTCGCAAAGGGGCGTCAGCGATGAGTTTCGGGTTGCGGGCCCTCGGCGGCAGCAGCGCGATGATTTTCCCAGCGCTCCGACTGCAGCGGCCCGCAAAGATGCGTTAGCGCTGATTTCTTACCCTCTTCTCTCTGATGCAAAATAGAGGCCCTGGAACTCACAGGAGCCTCCTCAGCAGATAGCAGTCCTCGCAGGGAGGAAGCAGGAGGTTGGTGGTGGAGTCTGTTGTGCCTGAGACTCCAGCAGGAGGCTAGCTCTTTTCCTAGCCCTTGGGTGATTGCTGTACAAAAATAAAAGTTCTCTCAATAGTTCCTTTTCCTCTTCTTCAAGGTCCAGTGGTCACTGCTGCAGGCCAGTGCAAGAAAAACACACAAGCACAAGGACAGTCACTTCCTGCAGATTCCTCCAGTGGCACGGACAGAGTTTCCTCTCCAGATCCAAAAGCAATACAAAAGTAGGGGTTTGAGCACAGATATTTATACCCCAAAAGCCTTTGATCCTTGAAGCTACCAGTCCCTGAACCTAGCCAGAACCAGTTCTGCTCAGGCCTGGAGCACTTTGTTTACCAGGCTGCATCCTTCCTTTCAGAAAGAGGGGGTCTGCTAGCAGACACACAGTGGAAGGTGGAGCCAGCATTCACCTTGCCAGGCACAGCCCTATTCAGATCAAAGAGCCACCCTTCCCCACACTCTAAATGCAGATCTCTCTATTCCACCAAGGTCTGACTCAGCCTGTCCTGCCCCTCTAAAACCAGACAGCCAATACACATAACGGCAGAGCACACTGGAAGGCTTAGGCAAGAAAATACCTACTTTCTAAAAGTGGTATTTTCAAACACAGAATATAAAAATAAACTTCACTAAAAGGTGTATTTTAATATTCTGAGCTCAGGCATACTAAATTCGTTTTTCTACCATGTTCCTGGGGTCAGTTAGGACTATAGCATGTAATAGTCAAACTGCCCATTCTAGCCTATGAGGAACAGGTAGCCTTACAGTAGTGAAAACGAAATGGTGCATAATTCACTACCAGGACATGCTACACACACCAAGGCATGTCCTACCTTACACATACAATGCACCCTACCCGAGGGGCGACTTACAGGATGCCAAGGGAAGGTTCAGGGGCTGGGAAGTGGGTGCACTTCACAGCCAAGATGGCAGTTCTGGACTGCACACAGACACTGCAGTGGCAGGTCTGAGACACACTTTAAAAGCTGCTTCTGTGGGTGGCGCAAACCAGCGCTGCATGCCCACCAGCAGCATTTGGTTTACCAGCCCTGGGCACACACAGGCCACACTACTAGGGACTAACAGGTAAACCAAATAAGCCAATAAGGGATATACCAATTCACATAGACATATTTACCAAGGGAGAGCATATGCACTTTAGCACTGAACAGCAGTGGTAAAGTGCCCAGAGTCATAAAACCAACAGAAACAGGTCAGCAAAAATACAGGAGGCAGGCAAAAGTTTAGGGGTGACCCTGCAAAAAGGGCCATTTCCAACACAACCCCTTCCAGCCAAAACGCAGGGTAGACCAATCACTACTTTGATGGGCTTCCTGCTTCGGGCGATAGAACACGGAACTGGCCCGCAACTGCCGGGGCCTATGCCAGCTCTACTCCAATCTGAACCCTGGTGGATCCCTCTGTCCACACTCCCAGGGCCCACTAAGATAACCAATGGGGAACTCTGCCCCTCACCTGTGGACACCACCTGTGCAGCACCTAACCTTAACTGGCCCCCAGGTGTGTCCCAACAGATAAACAATAAGCCCCAGTAATCACTGACAGTAGTCAGTGATGAAATCCAAGCCCTATACCTCTCAGGGCTCTCAAACTTTTGTGGCATCAGAGAGTGAGGGGCAGTAACCCCAGGTGCCTGGCACCTTTTGTACACTCTCCCTCCTGTCAGGTCAGGCAAAGCACCCGGACACTGACCCACCAGCCCTGGGCCTGTACCCAGCGGCTGGGCCAGAGACTGGGGTGGGCTCTCCCACACCCGGTCCTCCTCTTTGGTGCTCGGTACCCTCCCACCTGGAGCGATACCCCTTCCAGAATTGTCAGGGCACCTGAGGCAGGTGTCCTGCATACCCGCCCACCAGTTCAGGGGTTCTATCCTGCAACTGGTATCCCAGCATAGGGTCTGTACCCTTAGACTGGGCGGAGGTCAGGGGTGAGGCTGCCCTCTCCCCGCCCCTTTACTGGGGCCCGGCACCCTCCCCCTGGAGAGGTGCCTCCATAACACAAACCGGGAGGGGCACTGTTAGCAGTTGCCCCTTCCTCCAGATCAGGGGACACCCTGAACCTGGCCCCCCAACCTAGGGTCTGTACCCTTGGGCTGGGCCTGTGCCTGGCAACCCAGGACTTCTGGGGGCGTACACCAATTCCCCCAAGGAAAATACACTCTTCCACTAGTTCAGGGCCTTGTCCCTGCAACTGATCCATCACCCTGGAAAAACCCTCAGGTGGTATTGGGGTCAGAGGCGAGGACTCCCTCCCTCTGCACCCCCTTCCAGCATACTGCACCCTCCCACCTGGAGGGGTGCTTTTAGAAAAGAAAATGGTCGGGACACTGCTTACAGTTGTCCCTTCCTCCAGGTCAGACAACACCTGGACCTGACTTACCATCCCAGGGACCAACCCCTGTGCTTGAACAACTGCCTGGCCAACCAGGACTTCCTGGGGAGCACACAGGCCCCCTCAAGGGAAACACACCCCTCCACCAGTTCAGGGCCTGGACCCTGCAACTGACCTACCAACCTGAAAAACCCGCAGGTTGCACCGGGGTCAGAGGCGAGGACTCCCTCCTCTGCACCCCTTCCAGCATACTGCACCCTCCCACCTGGAGTGGTGCTCTTAGAAAAAATGGTCGGGACACTGCTTACAGTTGTCCCTCCCTCCAGGGCAGACAACTCCTGGATCTGACTTACCAACCCAGGGACCAACCCCTGTGGCTGAACAACTGCCTGGCCAACCAGGACTGAAGTGGTGTCACCATGGTCACTCCTAGGGGGCTCAGCCCTTCTGACTGGCCCCTGACCCACTGGCTCTTCCACTGGGGACTCCTTCCCCCTTTCATCCCTCAGACTGGACTTCCGTATCCTCCCCTAGGAGTGGCACTGCCAGGCACAAGAACTGATGGAGGCCTGACTACAGGCACTCCCAGCTCACCTAACACTGGGGTACCCCCACAATGGACGGTCCATCTAGACAGACTAGGCTCCCCACCTGGTGTTCCCTCATGGAACCATCCAGTCCTGGGGACTGAGGCTGGGGCACTTCGGGACCTATCCCAGTCTCACTCCTGCTCCCACGAGACAGGATGTGAGGCCCTACAACCTCCTCACAACAAGGGGACCCAGCTGTAACACTCCTAACCTTTCCCAGCACTCTGGGTTGGAAAACTTCTGAACCACTTCTCTTAGGGTCATTCCCTAATGCCTCTACAGAGCCTCTGGTACTCACCCAGAGGTCTGCCTCCTGCGCAAGTTCCCTAGGATCAGAGAACTCGCACTCTAACACATGTTGGTTTAGCTCTGGAAAATAGGAACTCACAATATGCTCTCCCACAATTGGATTACACAGTTCCACGCAGGTGCTAACCTTTACCTCACAATCCAGTGTCTCACACACGTACCCCACACCACTCTCTTGAAGTGGGCGAGACATTAACTGACTGTCTCTATCACTCAACCCACACTCTTCTGGGCGGTCCTCATACACATTCACCAGGACCTCAACCACGGGGAACCCTCTCCCTGCACCTCTCATCCAGAGTCGGTAGAGTATCCCTCCTTTCACTAGGACTATGGGCCCCTGCGCTAGTTCCCCAATCCACCTCAGGGCCACTGCATATTAATGGGGCTACCTTATATCCTTGAATCCCCTGGTGTAGATCAACCCCTCCTTCAAGTCAGGTGCTACATCTCTGGGTGGGGGTACTACACTGTCATCACTATACACTTCAATTTTGCTGCCACCACTGGACCCCACCCTCTCTGGGGAATCCAGACAATTAAAACTGTGCTCCAGGGGTAACCTACCCTCTTGAGCTAACTTCTCCTTTTCTGCTATCTGCGCTCGGTGCGCCTCCAGCTGTGCAATCTCTATTTGGAGCCTCTCCAATTCCAGCTGGTACTCCTCTCCCTCTGTCTGTCCAACTCCTCTGGGGACCATGAAGGGGATTGGGCACTACCCTGTGCACTAGATCCAGCAAGGGACTCCCTACCTATGGGACCTTCCCGCCTGTCCCCCAACTCCTCTGGGGACCATGAGGGGAATCTGGCACTACCATAGGCACTAGGCTCATCAAGGAACTCCCCACCTATGAGATATTCCATAACACTTTCTTCCTCCTCTTCAGACTCTCTAGAGCCACCCTCAGACCAACTACCCTCTGGGTAGGTGTACTGGGACTCCAAGAATCTCCATCTGTCTTGTTGCCAAAGTCTCAGGGATGTCTGCAGGGATAGCTGAGTCTCCTTCCTACTCACTGCTAAGCCCCTCTCCTCACAGAACCCCCTTAGCTCCTCTAGACTGTAGGTTAACAGATCATCTATATAAAAGGTAGGTCTCATTTCAGTAAGACCCATTGTAGCAATAACTGGCAATATCAATAATAACAAAATAGGCTTGCCCGTTGTAACAATCACGGGCAATATCAATAAAAGATAGAAGAAAACTTCTCAAGAAAATGTATGCGGGTAAAAATCACCGGCAATATCAATTACAATATAGGATCCAACAATTCTCAAAAATGTATGCGGGTACTATTACCTGGCAATATCAATAAAACATAGGCTTGCCCATTGTAACAATCACGGGCAATATCAATAAAAGATAGAAGAAAACTTCTCAAAAATGTAAGCGGGTGAAGAATCACCGGCAATATCAATCACAATATAGGATCCTAAAACTCTCAGAAATGTGCGTGGGTGAAAAATCACCAGCAATATCAATCACAATAGGGGATCAAAAACTTTCAATAAATGTGCGCGGGTGAAAAATCACCGGCAATATCAATCACAATACAGGATCCCAAAACTCTCAGAAATGTGCGTGGGTGAAAAATCACCAGCAATATCAATCACAATAGGGGATCAAAAACTTTCAATAAATGTGCGCGGGTGAAAAATCACCGGCAATATCAATCACAATACAGGATCCCAAAAACTCTCAGAAATGTGCGTGGGTGAAAAATCACCAGCAATATCAATCACAATAGGGGATCAAAAACTTTCAATAAATGGGCGCGGGTGAAAAATCACCGGCAATATCAATCACAATATAGGAGCAAAAAAACAATTCTCAAAAAAATGTATGCGGTACGTTATGGTCTGCACTCACTAGTAGTGTACACTATAATTACTGTATGCGATCATAAATGCAAGTCCAGATCCTCACCGCTGACCACCAATGTTAGAAATGGGGGTCTCTAGTTGGCAATGGCTGGCCACTGTCCAAGTAGGGACCCTTCTTCCTAAGTCAGAGTGAGAGGGCTACCCTCTTTAATACCCCTGCTCAACCCTGTGGTAACGTAGCACGAGCAGGTAGGCTTATCTCAGAGGCAGGGTGTGAAGCATTTATGACCATACACAGTAACACAGTGAGGAACACTACAAAGGGACACCACACAAGTAGTTATAAAAATAAGTATCTTTATATAAAGGCAGATTTATCACAAGACCAATAACTGTAAAAGCCACAATACTGTCAAAGATAGGATAGCTGTTGAAGGACTGTCAAAGATAGTTCAGAGGTTGCAAAAATAAGGTTCAAATTCAAGGCAGTGGTCTGTGCGACTCTTTCTCTCATAAGACTGTCAAAAATAGGATAGCTGTTGAAGGTCTGTCAAAGATAGTTCAGAGGTTGCAAAAATAAGGTTCAAATTCAAGGCAGTGGTCTGTGCGACCCCTTCTCTCATGAGACTGTCAAAAATAGGATGGCTGTTGAAGGACTGTCAAAAAATAGTTCAAAGGTTGCAAAAATAAGGTTCAAATTCAAGGCAGTGGTCTCTGCGACCCTTTCTCTCACAAAGTACCTGGGTTTAGTAGCAAAACCAACAAAGTGTCGCAAAGAAGTTGTAGCGATGATTCTCGGCACGCGAGGCCGGCGATGCGTTGAAATCCTTGCCGCAAGGGAGGATGATGCGCCGATCTGCGGGATGCGTGCGGAGACGATGCGACAAACTTCTGCACGCTGGACCGCCGATGCGATGACTTTCTTGCCGCGTGGGAGAAGTCGATGCGGTGATCCTGTTGCGCTGTGCGATCGTGTTGCGATGCGAAGACAAGACGCTCCGCGAGGGAGCGACGAAATCCGGTGTGATGCGATCAAAGTGGCGAACGCACGGCGTCCGCACTGCGATGTCTTGAAGCGATGATTTCTGTCAGGGTTGCGAGTGCGCGGCGACAGCAGCGCGATGATCTTTCCAGCGCGTCTCGGCTGCAGCGGCTCGCAAAGGGGCGTCAGCGATGGTTTCGGGTTGCGGGCCCTCGGCGGCAGCAGCGCGATGATTTTCCCAGCGCTCTCGACTGCAGCGGCCCGCAAAGATGCGTTAGCGTTGATTTCTTACCCTCTCTCTCTGATGCAAAATAGAGGCCCTGGAACTCACAGGAGCCTCCTCAGCAGATAGCAGTCCTCGCAGGGAGGAAGCAGGAGGTTGGTGGTGGAGTCTGTTGTGCCTGAGACTCCAGCAGGAGGCTAGCTCTTTTCCTAGCCCTTGGGTGATTGCTGTACAAAAATAAAAGTTCTCTCAATAGTTCCTTTTCCTCTTCTTCAAGGTCCAGTGGTCACTGCTGCAGGCCAGTGCAAGAAAAACACACAAGCACAAGGACAGTCACTTCCTGCAGATTCCTCCAGTGGCACGGACAGAGTTTCCTCTCCAGATCCAAAAGCAATACAAAAGTAGGGGGTTTGAGCACAGATATTTATACCCCAAAAGCCTTTGATCCTTGAAGCTACCAGTCCCTGAACCTAGCCAGAACCAGTCTCTGCTCAGGCCTGGAGCACTTTGTTTACCAGGCTGCATCCTTCCTTTCAGAAAGAGGGGTCTGCTAGCAGACACACAGTGAGAGGTGGAGCCAGCATTCACCTTGCCAGGCACAGCCCTATTCAGATCAAAGAGCCACCCTTCCCCACACTCTAAATGCAGATCTCTCTATTCCACCAAGGTCTGACTCAGCCTGTCCTGCCCCTCTAAAACCAGACAGCCAATACACATAACGGCAGAGCACACTGAAGGCTTAGGCAAGAAAATACCTACTTTCTAAAAGTGGTATTTTCAAACACAGAATATAAAAATAAACTTCACTAAAAGGTGTATTTTAATATTCTGAGCTCAGGCATACTAAATTCGTTTTTCTACCATGTTCCTGGGGTCAGTTAGGACTATAGCATGTAATAGTCAAACTGCCCATTCTAGCCTATGAGGAACAGGTAGCCTTACAGTAGTGAAAAACGAAATGGTGCATAATTCACTACCAGGACATGCTACACACACCAAGGCATGTCCTACCTTACACATACAATGCACCCTACCCGAGGGGCGACTTACAGGATGCCAAGGGAAGGTTCAGGGGCTGGGAAGTGGGTGCACTTCACAGCCAAGATGGCAGTTCTGGACTGCACACAGACACTGCAGTGGCAGGTCTGAGACACACTTTAAAAGCTGCTTCTGTGGGTGGCGCAAACCAGCGCTGCATGCCCACCAGCAGCATTTGGTTTACCAGCCCTGGGCACACACAGGCCACACTACTAGGGACTAACAGGTAAACCAAATAAGCCAATAAGGGATATACCAATTCACATAGACATATTTACCAAGGGAGAGCATATGCACTTTAGCACTGAACAGCAGTGGTAAAGTGCCCAGAGTCATAAAACCAACAGAAACAGGTCAGCAAAAATACAGGAGGCAGGCAAAAAGTTTAGGGGTGACCCTGCAAAAAGGGCCATTTCCAACAGAACACAAGAAAACCAACACTGGGATCAACCTGTTTGAGCCATTTCAGTCGGGTACAGCTTCGTTCCTGTGGCATAGTAAGCCACTTTGGGCATACGTTTGGCCTCTTGGGGCTGAACCAAAACACGAACATCAGCACTTTGAACCACTGCATGTAAGGGCCCCCTCCAAACAAGGTGTGGCTGAAGAAGACTGACTCAAATGAGGTGTAGGTGTGTGTGTGTAGGTGTAAGTGTGTAGGTGCGTGTGTAGATGTGTGTGTAGGTGTGTGTGTGTGTAGGTGTGTGTGTGTGTGTGTAGGTGTGTGTGTGTGTGTGTGTGTGTAGGTGTAGGTGTGTGTGTTGGTGTGTGTGTGTGTGTGTGTGTAGGTTGTGTGTTTGTAGCTCTGTGTGTAGGTGTGTGTCGGTGTGTGTCTGTGTGTGTGTCTGTGTAGGTGTGTGTGTAGCTTTCCTCTCTCTCCATCGATTCACCAGCGTAGTGCCTAGTGTCTGCCTCGCTAATCGTAAATCTATATTTTGAATACTTACACAAATATCCACAAATCGCTGCCAGAAGAATAGCCAGGACACCCAGAAGAATATGACCATAATTTGTCCACAGGTGATACGCCAGGGAGACTGGAAAGAAAGTTTAGGGTTATTCATAATAATCATTTGAGGAGAATTGATTTAATATTAATTGACCAGAGTGTATATCAAGATGGTAAATAAAATGCCTCCCCTGTGGGGAAAGAAACACAGATGAAGCTGTTGGGAGGGAGGGGGTCAAACAATGCAGCAGTTTGTCAAGGGTGGGGTCACTGAAGATCCTTTCATGACTACACACATGAACTGCGGCTACAATATCCGGCCATCACATGCATTATATGTTGGGCAACAGTGGTGTGAAAGATGCTACAGCCACAATAGATGATATATGTGACAAGTGACATGCTAAGTAAGCAGGAATCTAACAATCAGTGCAAAAGATGATAGTTTATGTTGTGTTGCATTATGGTATGTTATATTGTTATGTTAAATTGAGCATGAACACTCACCACTGATGTGACTTCTGCCTCATTAATATTAAGGAGGTGGGATCCCGCTTGTGAATCCCACCGAACAGGCTACAAATACAGAGATAGAGGCGTGAGAGAGGCAGCAGACCTCCATCCCTGGACTTGTAGAGGTCTGCTTTTATTCCAGCCTCTATTTCTTGTAGACTTTTCCGGCTGCAAAACTGCTTAATATATATGGCCTACCGTCGGTCAATACAGTCTGAAACTACTAGTCACGGAGAGGGGTCGTGGCGAAGCAGATACAAGTATACTATAATAAGAGACCTAAACCACAATCTCTCAGGCACTGATAACCAGTGCACAGCAAGGAGAGCTGGGACAACGAGGCCCATAGCTTCAGATTTTATAGAGCGCATTCAGCCACAAAATCTGTAAATGGTGACAATTCGCTACTATAGAACACAAAATATAAGAATATAAGCACTGTAGGTTTTCTATCAGGAACAAAGTTGGCCTTAAATACGCAATGTTTACACCCTGAATTCTGAAGCGGAGGCCTTCCCCGCTTGTTTTTTTGTGATGGATTCCTGGGTGTGGAGAAATCCTTTTCACCGTATGTTAAGAGCAAATCTGCTATTTATCACCTTAGCTATATGGAGTGCAAACAAGGAATGGGGGTCCATAATCAAAACACCATTTTTTCCTTTTATAACTAGTCCTCGGGTTGGTCCAGCTATGAGGGCCAGCCAGCTGAGGGCAATAAGGATGGTGAACATCCAATAGTCATAACGTCTGTCTCTTGCATATCCTTGGGCTAGGGCCAAGGTCTACAAGGTTTGGATTCCTAACACATGGGTGCAGGGACTTAGTTCAGTGCACCATCACTAAGTAAGGAAGGCCAGATTACTGTTGCCCCACACAACCCACTGAGTATTTCTCCAGGTGCCGTGTTAGTGCTTTCTAGGGTAGGTACAGTCCCCTAAGAGGCTGAGGGACATAGTGGTAATTCAGACCCAATTTTGTTCTTAGAACAGCACACTTAAGCACTGCTTTCATAAAAGACGCTACATATTTAAAAGTGCTTATTTATCCTGCACTTATCCATGTTGCTAACAGTGAGAATATATTGAACAGTTCTAACATGTTTAGAATGTTTCTAATAACCTACCACCTTAAAGCTACTTTTATGCGCTACACTATGAGGACATAGAATAGCTAACTTACCTCTAGAGTTTCTTGGGGATCTGTGCACTGCATACATGTTCAAAGTTGACCAGCTGTGTGTATCCATCTTCCGCAGGGAGATTGTTCCTTCAGAAGGAAAACACATGATCAGCTGGGCTCAGTTCCTCTCATCACTGAATCGACACTTAGCATAAGCGTGGATGGTCTAGCAGTCTGTGAGGACCTTTAGTGATAACCTGGAGTGAAGGCCTCTCTAATTCAGTGGTCAATTCAAGTGGCTTATATTGGATTGACCGATGGCTTTTAGCCTACATTGCAAATTCCAGTGGGGACCTTTCAAAACTCAAGATATAACTGGTCTAAAGCAGCAAGATGAAATCTGTCAACTCAGACTACATGTTTATCTTACACGTCTACTGTCAAACCTTGAAAAGGAGATATCGCATAGTTTGTGGCAGACGTCTGTTACCTGATATTATAAAAAATCATTGTTAAGATGAAATGACACTTTCACAAGTTCTGAGAAAAATAATGAAATGCTGAATGTGGGCCAAAGGCAGGCAGGCTAACTTAACCTTTTAAAAATGGAGTCTGACTTTGGAGTTCACAACACATCTTTGTGTCATTTTAAAGCAGATGTGGTTCATCCTCCTGTCAAGTGCTAATAGAAAGGCGGACATTTTCACACTCAAGTGCGCCATCAGTCTAGCTTTATGTATATATCTGTTAATGGGTGGAACTTCATAGATGACAAAGAAGAGGGATTCATATTGAGCCTTGGGGAAATCAGCAAGATATATTATGAGATGGGCATCCAATGGAAGAAGGCCACTAGATGTTGTGGACGCCTTTTATCATAATGACACGGTCAACAATGTCAATAGCCACTGATAAAGCCAACAGTGTTAGTGACCAAGACACTAACAGCTACGCAATATCATTCTTAAATCATTCAGGATGAAGACTGTGGGTTGGTGTAGGAAGCTGGTCCTTTATATTGTGTACTAGAATGAAGTAAACTGTGCAGAGAGTCCAGTGAATCCCCAAATGGTAAACAGGGGTAAAGGCAGGTGTTAGACCTGGCATCCTTGGCGTGGTTTTCCCTGACTTTTTGCCTCTACCTCCTGTGTTTTTGATGCTGTGCTGGATTTAGTTTTTGATGGTTTAGACGCTTTGGGTACTTTGCCACTGCTGATCAGTGTCAAAGTGCAAGTGCTCCCTGTGTAAATTGTTATTTTGATTGGTTCTCCCTGATTGGCATATCTGATTTACTAGTAGGTCCCTAGTAAAGTGTACTAAGTGTGCCAGGGCTGGTAAATCAAATGCTACTAGTGTGCCTGCAGCACTGATTGTGCCACCCACATGAGTAGCCCTGAAAAGATGTCTCAGGCTTGCCACTGCAGTGCATGTGTGCAGTTTGTTAACTGCTGTGTCGACTTGGCAAGTGCACCCACTTGCCGGGCCCTAACCTTCCCTTTTCGTACATATAGGATACCCCTATGGTAGGCCCAAGGTACACCCCTGGGCAGGGTGCAATGTATGTGAAAGGTAGGACATGTACTGATGTGTGTAACATGTCCTGATAGTAAAATACTGCCAATTTTGTTTTTCACTATTGAAAGGTTATCTTGCCCCATAGGACAGAATGGGGAATGCTTTGTAACATTTTACAAGCATATCTTCCCATAGGGATACGATGGAAAAATGGAGTTTGGTATCCCTGAACTCAGAATTTAATAACACATCTTTTAGTAAAGATGGTTGTTAAATTGTGTGTTTGAAAATACCCCTTTTAAAAAAAGTGGCTATTTTCTTGTTCAACCATCCTGTGTGCCTCTGCCTGTTTGTGGATTGACTGTTTGGTTTCAGTGTGACAGAGAATGTGCATTCCCTGTAGACAGCCTCTGGGGGGGTTGAGGTGTGCCTGGCCCTTCCTGAATGACTCCGCCCTGAGCTGAATAGACCCTGGCTGCATATAGAGAGGTGGGAGGAGATTTACCTTGCACCTGAATGGAGCCTGTCTCCCTTGCACAATGCTGTCTCCACCTCCTGTGGTCATGCTGCCCCAGTGAAGGCAGAAATAGTTTGAACTGGGCTCAGAGCCCCTTGCACAAAGAGAACAAAGACATTTTGTGGTATAAGTATCAGACCCAAAACCCCACACTTTAGATCATTCCTGGATTTCAAGAGGACCCTTTGCCAAAGAGAAGAGCTGGAGAGACTGAGGAGAAGTACTACCCCTTTGCTGTGTGCTGCGTGGAGTTGGCCTGCAGTTGCTGTTTCTGCCAAGGAAAGGAGAAGGACTTTGCTGTGTGCTGTGTCCCCCTGCTTGAAGGAGATCTCCAAGGGCCTGTGTGTGCTGGCCTCCTGTTCTGAAGTCTCAGGGACACAAAGACTTCACCCCCCAGCTCCGCTGAACTCTGCTGCTGTGAGTCCTGACCTGCCAGGTGATGCCTGAGCCAGTTATGGGCCTCTGGAGGTTGTTGTTGCTGTTTGGGAGCTGGAAGAAAAGAAGAAATCAAGAAATCGACGCATCGCTCTGCTTGCAGCTGTTTTTCTGATGCAGCACCGCCGTGCTAGAAGAATTTCCACGCATCGCCGCTGCCGAACTGTCGCAGCGCCTGTCGCGGCTGCAAGAATCAACGCATCGAGGGATTGCAGCTGTTTTTGTGACCAGCACTGCCATGTGAGAAGAATTTCCATGCATCGCACCTGTGCGGCAAGTTTTCCCAACGCATGACCCGCAGACCAGAATCGTCTTGGATTTCGACGCCTCACTTCCCCTTACAGTCTGGATTCGATGCATCACTTTTCCTGTGTGTAGCAGAACTGTCGCCTCGCCTCCCCTCCCCAAGGACTCAGGAACTGATGCATAGCTGTGTTTTCCAACGCTTCCTTTCTCTGCGGCTGTTTGGCCTTAGAACTTTGACGCATCTACCGGTACTTTGGTGTAAAATCACGCATCCATAGTTTTCTATGGACCAAGTTGTTTGAAACTTTTTTAAAGCCTGTCTGCTAGTGCCAAGCTACCCAGGGGGTGAGCAGGGGTTATCTAAAGTGTGTATCCCCCTTACCCTGACTAGAAGCAAGGGTCCCAATTTGGACAAAGGTACCTTCTTCTGCCAACTAAAGACCCCCATTTCTAACGGCAGGTAATTCTAATGCACTTTTTGTGGTACTGTCGGCGAGCAGTTAGGCTTATCCGAGGGTAGTGCTAAGCATTTGTTGCACTCACAGAGGCAAACAATGAGACACACACTCAAGAATAAATCCAAGACCAATTTATGAAAATAGTATGGTTTTTTATGTAATTTTTAAGACTAAGAACACAGGGCATCATTATGTTGCCGGTTGGTCAGACTGCTGACCACTACTGCGGAGGTCAGGAGACCGCTGACAAGCATGTGGGTGATCCGACTGCCGCATTACCGGAAAGGCATCAGTACCACGGCAGGGACATGCTTCGGCTGTGGACAGGGCTGCAGCACATGACTCCGCCGTGCAGCCACTCCTGAATGTCTGTGCACCGTGTGCCATGCTCCATGTCGTGCATGGCACATGGTGCACGGAGGTGAGTGGGGGCACTGCAACTGCCCCCAGGGCCACTTCTCAGTGGCCTACAACAGCAGGGGGCCCTGTTTGGGGGCCCCCATATCCGTTTCCGACAACCTTTTCATGTTGGGATTCCCGCCATGAAAAGGCTGTTGGAAAGGGATATTGTAATACTGATGACGATGCCTGCCTCGGCACTGCCGCCATTCATGGATGCTGCTTCGACCGCTGGCCAGTCCGGATCTATGATCCTGACAGAGTCGGCGGTCTTGCATCCGACAGAACAGGGTCCGACCGCCAGCATCGTAATGCGGAGGTCGAACTGAAGTATGTCGGCGGTTGGATTGCCACCGACGGCCTGTCAGTGGTCTGACCGCCCAACATCCTAATGAGGGCCACAGTTCTAAGGTAAGTACTTTTGGAGTTACAATTTTCCAAAGATCGAAAAATATATCACTTTTGTGCGCTATTACGCACAATAGGAAACAATGGGGAAAAAGCAGAAATATTCATGTAAAATCAGGCAATGCTTTCACAACGTTCACCTTCTAGTTTTAGGTCGATGGACAAGTTACAGCAGGAGAATTTCGGGAGCATCCCGGATCGGTCAGGAGCAGAGTGCTGAGGGTCCTGGAAGCTGGTGCGTAAAGACGAAGGGGGCCACTTGAAAGTACATTGCACAAGATTGGGCTCCTTTGAGGGGGGAGACCGCAAGGGCCTTGGGACCACCGGAGCACAGCTGGTTGGTTGGTGCCAGGGCCGGTGGGGCCAGGTACAGAGCGAACAGGTCAGCCTGGCATTGTGCGTCTTGAGGTCCTCAAGGTCAGGAGCAGGCAACTTGGAGAGGCGATCTCGGAACAGCTGGGACACTCAGGAAGAGGGTCTCAGGTGTGTTGACGTCCCTCGACAGGAGTTTACTTCTGCTGCTTTGGGAGTCTGGTGTGGACTCTTCTTCTCGGTGTTTGCTGTTGGAGGTCCGGTACCACGGATACTGGTGCGCTGCGGATCCAGTAGGTCATGGTGCCTCCAAACTTGGTCAGGAGACAGATTTGACCCTCTGGAGCTGCTGTACTTTTTCTTGCTTCAGTGCTGCGTCGAGGTCGTCAGGGAGCAGCAAGTCGACAAACCGGACTTTAAGGGATCGGTGCCTGCGGCATGTAGGGGAGTGTATACCTTCACTACAAGGGAGCTTCAAGGCCATTTTTTGAAGGCTGGAGGTGCTCCAGGGTTCTTGGAGTCCTTTCAGGTTCAGGACAACACAGCAGGCAGATATTGTTGAGTCCTTGAGACAGCAGGCAGGGTTTGATGCCTTTTTCTTCTGCAGTAGGGCTTCAGTTCTCGTGCAGCAGGTCTTCTTTGTCCTGGTCTTCTCTTGTCCTTCAAATCTGATGTTCAGGTCTCAGGGTGCCACCTAAATACTGAATTGAGTGGCATTACAAGGGGAGACAGGTAGTAGTCAATGGGCTACCTACCTTTAGGGTGTCTACACTCTCAAGTGACCACTTCCTGTGAGAAGCGGCACTACCCTAGCCCTAATAGGTTGTTTCTCTACCAACCCAAGATGGTGAAATTTCAGGAGATGGGCTCACATCACCTGCCCCACCCTAGGGGTGGTATAGGCTAAGTGGGGACCCTCCTCTTAATCTAACTAGTTTTCCTGCCATTCCTCCCGCAAAAAGTGGAGCAGGAAAGGGAGCTTGGCTTCCTCCACTATCTGAAGGTTCCTGGATTAGATTTCAAAGGCAGCATCGCCTTTGAAGCTTCCCGCCCAGGAAGGCCATCCTGTCCTGGAGGAGGTGTAAAGCACCTCCACCCAGAGCAGGCTTTGTCTCTGGCCTCTGAGAGCGATGGCTCTCACCCCATGAGGTCAGAAAAATGTCTGTTGGTGGCAGACCGGCGAAAACAAGTCAGAGACCACACCAGTGCTTCGTAGCTTTTCAGGGGACCCTCTATAGGATCTCCTGTGTAAATTGATTAATAAATCCATCACTGGCATCAGTGAGGATTTATTAAGACAAAATGTTTGGTACCAAACACCTTAGAAATCAGTGAAGCCATCATGGAGCTAGGAAACTCGTTTTGACAAGTATCTAGTCCATGTACCCTTTTTGGCTTCCCTGTGTCCTTACAATATCTCAGAATAGACTGGACATTGTAGGGGAACATCTCCTCATGCTGATATGCCCTCACATTTGATATAGGGCACCCTGCTTTAGGGCTAAAGACTTGCAGTAGGGGTGACTTACCTATACCTTATGCAGGGTGTGAGGGGCATGGCACACAGGACTGTGTGCCCTGTTATGTGTTACGTTATAAAACTTCTAAAGCGCACGAATACCCATGGGTGTCTTGGCGCTAGGTTGGGCATTGCAGTGAGGCAGTAACAGGAACAAGGCTAGGCATTAAACAGCCAGGTTTTTAACAGTTTCCTAAAACTCCACAGAGTGGGAGCCGCTTTGATATGTATAGGCAGAGTGCTCCAGAGTACCGGGGTTTCGGAAGAGAAGCAGCTGCCCACCATTTAAGTCTCTTAAATTTGGGGCGAGAGATCGTCAACGTATTTTTTGATCGTAAATCCGTCAACTCTTCAGATTTCTCTGCACCAAGACACGCAGCCTGCAGTGGCAGTGTGTACAGATTTGGTGAGGGGGGCATATTACATGCTACAGCCCCAGTGTGCCCTCTTCGGTACCCAGGCCTTAGGTACCAGGGGTAAAATTTACTAGGGACTTACAGGGGTGACTGAAGTTGTTCCAACCGTAGTGCATTTTTAGGGAAAGAACACTGGTACTGTGAACCTGGTTAGCAGGGACGCAGTACACCTCAGCCAAAGTTGCTTCAAAAACCCAAGCAAAAAGGAGGAAGGGGGAACTGCAACAGACAGCCAATTTCTCACAGTTGGCTTGGCAGCCCAGGATGGCGGACGCAGCCAGCGAGGCTCACCGCTTGAAGGAGAGGACCTGCTTTGTTTACTGTCTCGAGGGTGGTTTTAAGACCAGCAGGAAGGCAATTGTGGTAGAAGATAAGGGGAAATAATTAATCTGGAAGATGGCAGGACAGCAAACCTTTCCGTAAGCACGTTGTAAGCGACGTGATGTGCTCCTTTCAAATATCAGGTTGTTCTGTCATTACATAATTTTAGTCAGACACGCTGAGGAGAATGAATACTTCACCCTGCTTGTAACTGTAGTTTCATGAAGCATGAAATAAAGACAGAGAACTGTGTTGCAAATGCTGAAAGGAAAAAGAGTGTTTTTTTAATGAGGGGAACATATCGACTGACCAAAGTGTGCACTGAGGTGAAAGGAGCACTTACTGTTACAAACAAGATGCTTTGGTAAATTACGGTTTTGTGCAACGGAAAGCACTAAATAGAGCACATTTTAAAATCGGGTTCTGTACGTCAAGATGGTCTTCACGGTCAGGAGCAGGCAGATTGCAGGGATGATTCCAGGACAGCTGGGCCACTCACAGAGTTGGTTTAAGGGGTCTGAACATACCTCAACAGCTGCTTGCTTCCCGGGGCAGTCGAGTCCGGATTGGACTCTTTGTTGGTTTCAGGTGGTCCGGTACCTCAGGTATTGCTACGGCATAGTTCCGGAAGGTCCTGGTGTCCTCTTACTTGGTGGTGGGATAGATCTGGCCCTTTAGAGCTGGTGTACTGCTTCTGGTTTGGTTACTGCGTTGGTGTCGCCGGAGAGCAGCAAGTCGGTAAGCCGGACTTTGTGGGATCGGTGCCTGTGGACTGCAGGGGAGTAGTTCCTCTACTCCAAGGGAGTTCTATGGTGATTGTCGAATGCCTGGAGGTGCTCTGGGATTCTTGGAGGCCTCACAGCAGCACAACGAGACAGCATACCATGATGATCGAGTCCTTGAGGCAGCAGGCAGGGTTTCATGCCAAAATTCTGCAGCAGGTCCTCTGTTCTTGGGTCAGCACCTAAATTCTGAATGTAGGGGTATTACAGCGAGTGACAGGTAGTAGCCAATGGGCTACCTACCTCTAGGGATGCACACACCCTATATGTGACAATTTCCTTTGGGGAGTGGGCACAACCCGGACCCTAATTGACTAGTTCATTCCATCCCAAGATGTAGGAATTGGAAACGTAGGGTCCACATCACCTGCCCCACCTTAGGGTGTGGGCTCACCTCCTAATCTAACTAATTTTACGCCTGTCCTCCAGCCAAAAGTGGGCTCTGGACAGGGGTTTGGCATCCTGCCCGAACTGGAGGAGCATGGGTTGCATTTCAAAGGCGGCATCGCTTTTGAAGCTTTCTGCCCTGGAATGCAATTCCTGCCTGGAGGAGGTGTGAAGCACCTCCTACCTGAACAGTCATTGTTCCTGGCCTCTGAGAGTGAAGGCTCTCACCCCATGAGGTCAGAAACATGTCTAGGGGTAGCAGGCAGGCGGAGACTAGTCAGAATCCACACGAGTAGCTGGTAGGTTTTCAGGGGACTCTCTAAGGTGTCCTCTGTATGCATTTATTAAGAAATCCAACACTGCCATCAGTGAGGATTATTAATACAAGATGTTTGGTAACAAACATCTTAGGGTACAGTGAATCCATCATGAAGCTGGGGAACACATAATGACGGGTGTATAGCCATGTACTCTCTATGGCTTCTCTGCGCACATACAATCTCCAAGATTGGACTCGGGGATTGTAAGGTCATATCTGTTCATTCAAATATGCCCACACCTGGGCTATAGTGCACTCTGCCTTAGGGCTGTACAGCGTGCAATGGGGGGACTTACCTATATCTCAGGCAGTGTCTGTGGGCATGGCACACATGGCTGTGTGCCATGTCGACCCTTCAGTTTTGTATTACCAAGACACACAGCCTGCATTGATCTTGGTGGGGGTCCCTCGGGTGGCACAAATCATGCTGCAGTCCTAGAGGACCCTCTTTAGTACCAATGCCCTAGGTATCAGGGGTACCATTTACTAGGGGCTTATATGGTGGATGAAGTTGTGCCAATTGTGGTATAGTTTTGGGAAACACCTCTGGCACTGGGAACCTAGTTAGCAGGGACCCAGTGCACTTTTAGTCAAAATCACATCATGTTCCAGGCAAAAAGTGGGGGCTAATTATGTCAAAAGATGTACTTTCCTACAGTAACCTGTAACCTTTGAGAGTGAGTGTGTGTGTCTCAATGGGTGAGTGAGTGCATGAGTCTCTAAGTGGGTCTGTCAGTGGATGCATGAGTCTCTGAGAGGGTCTGTCAGTGGGTGCTTGAGTGTCTGAGTGGGTCAGTGATTGGGTGCATGACTGACTGGAGCTGTGAGTGGGTGGTTGGGTGTCCGAGTGGGTCTATGAGTGGGTACATGAGTGTCTGAGTGAGTCAGTGAAAGGGTGCAGCAGTGTCTGACTGGGTCTCTGTGTAGGTGCATCAGTATCTGTGTGGGTCTGTGAGTGGGTGTGAAAGTGTCTGAGTGGGTCTGTTCATGCATGCATAAGTGTCTGAGTGGGTGTGAGAGTGTCTCAATGACAGTAAGAGTGGGTGCAAAAGTACTTATATATTTTTTGGGGGTCTCGCTAGCTCCACGTATCCTTCGCGTAGCTACAAGGGGGCCTCACTGAGCCACCCATGTATCCACAGATCTCGCAAGTGAGACAAAAAATATTAAAGTATTTTCCACTACACTACACATGATTCCCATTCATTTCCAAAATACACAACAGGGCATGGAACCTCAAATATGACCCCTTCATATAGACTGCAGCCTACATTTGAGCCCCGAAGACTGTTTTCCTGAGATGTAAAATGCCAGCCACAACGTTTCTCTCAGGTTGCGGCTAGCTAATCAGGGCCCTGCTGTGCCGCGCGAATCTGCGGAAATCTACGTAGGTCAACATGTTTCATGCCTGACGTTTTTTCAGGATTGACAGATAAAATATCCCTACCCTTCACCAAAGCGGGATATGTGACCGCAACACGGGCAGAGAGGGGTAGGTCACGAACACAAATCCGCGTGGGACCACATTGAGCCGCAGTTAAGACGCGGTTCTCTACCCTGATCTATGGTGCATTTACCAAAACACCAGCAGGGTTGTAATTTGAGATCTAACTAGGGATTCTACATACACATAGGTATAGCAAACTTCAGCTAGCTCTAAAGATTACCTTTTAACCCAGTCACATATCCCGCTTTGGTGTAGGGTAGGGATATTTTATCTGTTGGTCCTGAAGCAACACCATGGATCCCTCCTGGACCACTCAGGATTGAAACATGTCGACCTTAGTAGATACACTGTGAGACTGTCAAGGTTCGTAATATCCCACTGACAACACTGCCATTCTTGTTTTTAGCGGGCCAGGATGACCCGAGTGCCAATAACACTGGGGAAGCCTATGTGCGTGAACAATTTCAGCCAGGGAGTGTACATACAAGTTGAAACAATGTGGGGCTAAGTGCGGAGCCCGGTGGGATCCCACACAACAGAGGATGGACAGAAGAGGCGGAGGATTCTTCGCATACTCAGAAATTCCTTCCAGTTAGAAAGGCTTCCAGCAATTTAATAGCGATCTCTGTGACGCCAACATCCAGCACCCTCTGGAAGAGGATGGCATGACACCGTATCGAAGGCTGCACTCAAGTCCAGCATGATCAGAGCCGATGAGCTACGTGGATGTAAAATGGAACAGAGTTCCTCTGTGGCTACCAGCAGTGCAGTCTCCATACTGTGGCCAGACCTAAAGCCTGTCTGAGTGGGGTGGTAATCCTCATGCACTTCCAGAAAGCTGGACAGGTGTTTATTAACATGTTTTTCCAGTATTTTGCTCACTATCGGGAGCAGGGAAATAGGTTGATAGCTATCCGCTAGGTCGGGATTTGCTGTCGGTTTCTTTAACAGTGGCTTCATTATTGAGTGTGTCCAGGCATTAGGAATGTGTCCTGCTTCGAGCGAGTGGTTGAGGATATTCCTGTGGGTGTCTAATATGGGAATGCCACCTTTGGGCTAGGACATCTGGAAGGGCTGGGTCCAGGGGTGAGCCTGATATAATGGATTCAAGGGTGGATTCCAACATTTCACTGTTCAATGCAGGGAAGGCAGACAGGGTGGGGCTGACATGTTGCTTTGATCGGTCATAGGTGTTGGGAGTGGGAGCTGCTGAACGGAAGTTCAGAATTTTATTGATTTTGTTAATGAAGTGGTTGGCAAACATGTTACAATGTCTTATAGAGGGTTGGGGTCCTACAAAGCAAGAGGGAAGAGTCAAGAACTTGTTGACTATCGAAAATAGTTCCCTAGATGCGTTTGGGGCGGTCTCCATTTACTCTTGAAGGTAAGTGACTGTGGCCTACCTGATTGCTTACTTATAACTTTTTTGGGCTGTTGTATAGCCTCTTTCACTGTCATCACTGTGCGCCTTCCTCCACTCTCTCTCCTTCTTTCTAGCTTCTCTTTTTAATCAAGTTAGCTCTGGTGTGTATCAAGGTACCCTGCCCTTGGACTGGTTCAATTTCAGGGATTTAAAGGGGACTCTGGGCTCTAGCGAGTTAGTGAGCCATTTCTCAAAGGTGTTGTACCTCTTTGAAGTGTTGCCCTTTAGGGAGGGAGCAGATTCAGCTACGGCATCCTTCCACTCACATATATTAAGTTTGGACCATGCTCGTCTAGGTTTTTGTAAAGGGGTGGTTTTGACAGTTTTCTCTGATATTTCAAGGTAGAAGGGAAAAGAATGATGATCAAACCACAGTATAGGGAGAAAGTCCTTAGTGAATAGGTTACTCAAGTTAGTGAAAAAGGGGTCTAAAAGATGTCCCGGGTTGTGAGTGGGTGTTTTTACAACTTGGCATAAAAGTAGGGCTTCTACATCATGGGATAATGCTCTTGCCTTTTCGCATCCATTAGGTTTAAAAAGCATATTCAAATCTCCTAACAGCTGCAATATCTGGTAGAGCTGTGGCAAATTGCGAGGCTGTCCCAGGGGCAGTACATAACAATACTGGAGAACGTAAAAGTGGGGGCGATTTCCAGTGAAACTTAAAGGCTTTCACAGCCCAGTATTGCGATGGGAGAGAAGGTGGCCAAGTATTCCTTCTTAAATATTATGGCCACCCCTTCTCTACATCCATCTCCTCTATTTTGGTTGGCTATTAGATAGCCAAGGGGGAGAGCTAAAACGAAATCAGGGGGTGAATCAGTGGATAGCCATGTTTCTGTAAGGGACATGGCATCTGGGTGCCATTCCTCTAAAAAGCTCAATGCTGTTTTTTGGGAAGGGATCTACAATTCAGTCAATTATTTACCTTCAACCTGTTGATTTGGTGGAGAGTTTCTGATGTGTAGGTTAGCCGCATTTTCGAAGAGCAGAATTTCTGGGCCCTGGTTGGACGTGGACAGGTGCAGACGGACTACAATTGATGTGTGCAATTTTAATTTAGCACCTAAAGCCTCAGTAATATATTTATTGCTGAGTAATATTAATTTTGTTGCTGTTAAGAGCAAAATAGAGATGGAATGGGAGACAGATCTACAAAAATCTTTTTCACCCTTTATCTGGAGCAAGATTTGGACAATGAGTATTCCTATCTCATGTGCTACCAATATTACCCAAACTTTATATTTTCTCTATGCATTCTATACTCCAGTTTCCATCAATAAATGTAATTCCCTAGTGCCCACTTTAAGTTGGTCATGGTCTTCTTCTACTGGTAGTGTTATACATGTGATCTTTGAATGTAGTTTAGTTCACACCTTTTGGGAAGTTGTGTGGGAAATGATTATGATTATATTTCAAATTGATGCTTGTTAGAAATGGGAATTTTGGTAGGCTAGGGCGTGGGCCAAAGCCAGGCAAAAACCACCACTCTAGTCAGGATAAGGGAGTTACACGTCTAAAATAACCCCTGCTCACCCCCTTGGTAGCTTGGCACGAGCAGCCAGGCTTATCTTAGAGGCAGTGTGTAAAGCATTTGCACATATCCCACAGTAATACAGTGTACGCACTACAAAAGGACACCACATCAGTTTAGAAAAATATCCAATATTTTTATATACTTAAAACAAGACCAAATACGATAAAAATCCACTATACAGTACTTCAAAAATAGTTACTTCTCAAAATGTCTTTAAGTTGCAGAATACGTTGAAAAGCACAGTTCGTACGAGTCGGTAGCTCGGTCCGAGCCTACCGCGATGCTGAAAACAACAGAGTCTCGCAGTTCCCGCTGACCGCGTCGGTACGGGCCAGCAACAGCGGGACAGATTTGTTCACAGTACCTTTCTTAGTGCGGCTCACACAGGCGTGCGAGTTGGTCTTGGCATCCGTCGCGGTCGCGATGCAAAATGGAAGCAGTGCAAGGTGCGGTGTCCCTCGATGTGGTGTGAGCAGTGACGATCGTGCAGATGGCGTCGGTGAGACCAAGGCTTGCGGTGCAGGGCGAGTCGGTGCTCAATGCGGTGCTGGCAAGTTGCGGTGCGAGCGACAGAGCCGGTTGGCGGGAATTGGCGCTGGCCGAGCCGGACAGCTGTGCGTGACGAGTCGGTCACGGGTGTCGAGCCAGCAGCGACCGTGCCGTGTCGGTGAGCCCAGGCCAGTGAGGCGATGCAGGTCGCGGTGTCTCTCGCTGCGGTGCAGGCAGCAGCTCGGTGACGGAGTCGGTGAGACCAAGGCTTACGGTGCAGGGCGAGTCGGTGCGGCTTGCGGTGCCTTCAGGACACAAGGCCAGCGACGGAGTCGGTTGACAGAGTCGGTCGCGGTTCCCTCTTCTCTGTGGCAATTGAAACAGCAGTTCCAGGAGCGGTACCCAGAGGTTGGTGAAGTCTTTGCAGTCCCTGAGACTTCTTAACAGGAGGCCAGCTCGGTTCAGGCCCTTGGAGATACTCAGCACAAGTAGAGAAAGTTCAGTCCAGTCCTTTCACTGCCCAAGGCAGAAGCAGCAGCTGCAGGCCAACCCAACAAAGCAACAACACAGCAAAGGGGCAGTACCCTCCTGGCAGCTCTTCCAGCTCTTCGTCTTGGCAGGTTCCTTGATTCCAGCGAGATCTTTGAAGTCTTTTCTATCCCTGAGACTTCCAACAGGAGGCAAGCTCTACCTCAAGCCCTTGGAGAAAACTCTAACAGCAGGATGATGAAAGCACAGTCCAGTCCTTTCCCTACCCAAGACAGAAGCAACCACTGCAGGCCAACCCCACAACACACAGTATAGGGGCAGTACTCCTCCTCCAGCTTTCCCGGTCCTTCTTCCTGGCAGGTTCCTTAGTTCAGAAGTAATCTAAAGTTCTGGGGTTTGGGTCCCCCTTTTTATCCTCAATTTCTCTTTGTTCTCTGAAGGCAGAGAGGCCTTTGCCTAGTCCAAACCAGTTCTGGTCAGTCCTGGAGCACTTTGTTGACAAGACTCCTTCTTTCCTTTCACAGTGCAGGCCAGGGACATCAGACGCACCACAGGAGGTGGAGCCAGCATTGTGGAGGGAAGGCACAGCACTATTCAGGTCCCAGGTGCAACTCCTCCCACCCATCTACATGTAGATCTTGCTATTCAGCCCTGTGCTGACTCACCCTGTCTCCTGGAATCCCCCAGCCCCTGTCACTCACACTCCAGACAAGGAATACACAACCTAGCAGAGGCAGGCTTGGATGGTTAGACAAGAAAATACCTACTTTCTAAAAGTGGTATTTTCAAACACAGAATGTTAAAACCAACTTCACTAAAAGATGCATTTTATCATTCTGAGTTCAGGCATACTAAACTCGAATTTCTACCATGTTCCCTGGGTCAGTTAGGATCATAGGATGTATTAATCAAAACTGCCCATTCTGGCCTATGGGGAACAGGTAGCCTTGCAATAGTGAAATACAGCCTACTTCGTTTTTCACTATCAGGACATGCCACACACACCAGGGCATGTCCTACCTTTCACATACAAAGCATCCTGCCCACAGGGGTACCTTGGGCCTACCTTAGGGGTGACTAACATGTAGCAAAGGGAAGGTTTAGGGACTGGCAAGTGCGTGCACTTGCCAAGTCGACATGGCAGCCCCAGGCTGCACACAGGCTCTGCTATGAAGCGCGCCGCTGACACCCTCGCATCCTTCGAAGCGCCTCGCAGCACCGGAGAAAAGTGTCGCCGTCGCAGCAGACGCCGTTGCATCCCCGGAGCAGAGCATCGACCTCGCATCAGACGCCGACACATCGCAACACGAGGCGCCCCGCATCCCAGGAGAAGATCGTCGACCTCGCATCAGACGCCGTCGCATCGCCAGGGAAGCGTGTCGCAGGGCCTGTCGCGGCTCCAAAAATTCATCTAAATCGCCGCACGGCCGTCGGGCGTGCACGCATCACCCCTTCGTTGTCGCAACATCAAGAAGACGCCACTTTTGTTTCTTTGCACCAGATCTTTGACGCATCACCGTCCTTGCAACACTTTCGTTGCCTTGCGTTACGCATCTTAAGGTACATTGAACTCAAAGTGTTGCATTTCCATTTTAAGAGACTCAAGCTAATTCTACCATCTTTAAAGTACAGTATTGTGGATTATTTTTGTCGTTTATGGTCTTGTGGTAAATCTATATAAAAGATACTTATTTTTATAATACAACCTAAGTGGTGTCCATTTGTAGTGTTGTCACTGGGTTACTGTATGTGTTCACAAATGCTTTACACACTGCCTCTGAACTAAGCCTGTCTGCTCGTGCCAAGCTACCAAGGGGGTGAGCAGGGGTTATTTCAGGAGTGTACCCCCTTACCCTGACTAGAAGCAAGGGTCCCTATTTGGACAAAGGTACCTACCTCTGCCAACTAGAGACCCCCAGTTCTAACATTGCAATAGGTATCCTGTGACAGGGAGGTGTGACCACCTCCCAGACAGGATTTAGTGTTTTGGGGCCGGGTGGGTGTTCTTGCCAGCGCCACTAAGTCGTGCATAGTCCAGTTCAAACCAGCTCTGGGAGCCGTTGGCTCCTGCTCTGGCGCAAAACTGGACAAAGGACATGGGAGTAACCTCCCCCCTGTCCAGACCCTTCCCTGGGAGGGTCCCCTGAATCATCCCAACCCTTTAATTAGGGTACTTAAGGGCTTACCTGTGGGTGGGTTCCTAGATTCGTCATAGGACAAGATTAAAGTCAGACACCACTTCTAATTCTACCGTCTGGACACTCTGGACTTCGCTGGACTTCGTTTGGGCTCGACTAAGTCCCCCTTTCAGTCTGCTGCATCGTCTGTGCCTGTGCTCCATACAGGAACCTTCCAAAGCCTGTGCCTGTGGGCATCCAAGACATCTGAAGGAATCTCCCTTGAAGTGAAGGAGTCACTTCCCTGCATCTGCAGGCACCGCAACTAAGCTGACCGGTCTGCTGATCCTGAGCTCCTACGGACTCTGAAAGGTTCTGCAACACAGGTGGTGGTTCTCCACAGCTCTCGAGGCCTGCCCTGCCCTCTCACCAAGTTTGAGGCCAGTATCCCTTGTGGGTGCCGCAGGAACCAAGCCTTTGCAAGGGCGTCGACTTGCCCTTGCAAAGGCTTGCTGGCTTCCTTCCACCAAGATCTTCCGGCTCCAAGTAGCCCCAAACTCAAGCCTCTCCAGTGACCAGAGTCTTCATCCACACCGCATTGCTAGCACCGTGGCCTGCATCTTTTGGTGAGCTGCTCGAGGTTGCGATTCCAGTGCCCCGGCCTCTGGGTCCTGTTGAGTGTCACCTTTGTTTCTTTTGGGCTCCCCTTATTGCTCGGGGCCTGCCCTGACTCCCCTGCTTGTGGTGAATCCCCTGGACCTTGATGGTCCCGACAGTGCACCTTCTTCGACTTCTGCGTTGGTTGCATTTGCCAAGGCTTGTTGGTGCTCCCGACGGACACCGACCCCTCAGCACTCGACATCCGACATGGGACAGCTCGTGCACGGCTCCTGGTCTTCCTCAGCATCGCCTGGTCCTCACAGCTGCAGAGTCAAGGTCATCGTCAACTCTCATGCAACTCCTGACATCGGTGGGCATTCGTCTTCCATATCTCCTCGTCACTCCCGAGTGACATAGACTCTGTCCCCTCTGCTTGCAGGTATCTCTCAACTAGAATCCACCTTCAGATTCCACCGGACACTTTCTCCTCTTCCAGCAGCGACACTTTCCTGAAGTCCTCCATTGGGTTCGACTGCTGTTTCCGACACTACTTCACACCTATGCACCCGGATTCCCTGGTGTAGGTAACGTGGGTACTAGGGTATCCACGGGTGGGGTGGCTCTCCAACCTTTTGTCTTCCACAGGGTTTCTTCAGGGTCCACTGGGAAGGGTCCTTAATCTTTAAAATTCCAACCGCGACTTACACTTTGATTTGTACGGAGATCGCAGTCGTGTTCTCACACTGCACACGCTCCCCGTGGGGTCCCTATCTACTTACCTTGGGTGTTTCCTTGGGTCCCCAGCATTTCTATGTCCTCTCGACATTGTCTTGACCTAATCGTGGTTCTTATACCACTTTCTTAGTATATGGTTTGGTTCCCCCCTGGGGTCCACTGTGTATTCTCTGCTATTTACTTAATTTCTATGCAAAGTATTGTGTGCATTGTGTATATCTCCGGGTAGGAGATATTTGTACGTATTAGTGAGTGTTATATATACATTCTTTAAGGATGTAACAATGCAGCTTTTATGATTCATGTGTGATTTCGAATAAAGCTTATTTTGATTGAGTGTTATATAATAAATACATATTTTTATAAATACATTGTGTGGTTCTTTTTCACTTAATCTATACATATAAAATTGAGTTCTGGTAAAACAAGCTGCTTTACACTCGTTCTGGACTAAGCCTGAAGGCTGCTCTCCACAGCTACCACTTAGAGAGCTTTCTAAGGTTGTCTAAAACATCTTAAATCACCATAAGGGTTGTCTGGACTGGTGCAGGGTGCCCACTTACATTAGTGGACATCTAATACCAGGCCAGCCTCTCACAATGACCCCATATACAAATCCCTAGAAGCCTGCACTCTCATTTCCACCATCCAATAGTGAAGTACACACTTTTCTCTTCAGTATAGTACAGTCCACATTCTCCTTCAAAACATCACCTACATACATTTCCGCTTTCTTTTCTTCCACCCATAGCTTTACTTTTATCACTGGGATCACTGGCACCTCTATGTCTGAAACAATCTTAAGCGCTCATACCTTGAATGCCAGGTATTATTAAGACCAGCCCCTTCTGATTTGTAATTATAGTAATAAGCAGTTACTCTACTTCATTCTTCACAACTTTCGTGTACACATATTCATTCATTAATCAATTTATGCTGCAGCTTGTAAAATGTATGCTGGAGCCGAGGAAGTCATGTAGTTGAAAGTAACCATAAAAAGAATACTTTCTGGTTACGCAGATTAACTACCACAAAACTAGGCTAGGCGATAACTGAACATGAGATCTATCACTAGAACACTTTACCAGTTCTGAGATGCCATATAACAAATACAGCACATAAACCATTCTCCACTGACCACATTTGATCTAACTAGTGTACTTACATTTCCATGTAGAGCCTACCCGAGATTCTCTCCCTAAAGTGTATATTAACTTGTCACGCTCACTTTTCAAATCAGGTTCTGCCCTCCCACAGACATCTTAAAGTCTGATATGTACTCACTTTTCACTTGCTTTATCTTGTCCAGCAGGTAGGTGAACGGTAGGCTAAAGTTCTGTGTACTTAGCTCTGTTTCAGCAGGATTAGCCTTGGGTTTCCGATGGTTTATATTATCAAACCTAAGAAAAAAACAACACGTTACACTACTCAGATTCCTAGAGTAATGGACAGTGACCTTATCCAGGAGATCAATGAGAGGCACATGTGGTATCTCTAGGAGACAGTGAAAGAGGGAGACTTTATAGTGAGCTGAGAAGAAACCAGAGACGTTCCAGATGTAAGGCTGGCCTAATGTTAGACTACCCAGAAGAACAAGATGTAGTAAACGAGCCAGTCATAGCCATATTACTTTTTAAATACTACTGGGAGGGGCTCAGGTAATGTCAGCGTACATGTACCCAGTGAACAGTATAACTGTTCTAAATTCTCTTGTGACTGCCAGGCTCACCTAACATGTGTTTTGCCCTTTGTGGTCAGTTGCCCAAGGGCTTTCACAAGGCTTAAGATTCAGTTTGGGTCAGTTGGTGAATTTGGAAATAGTTTAGAGAGTCTCCTGACTCATGAGGTCTGCTAGTTTGCCAAAGTAGTCCAAATAGGAACTGCCTCTGTCTTGATTTGAGTCATATGGAATACACTAAAATTAGAACCTCACCGTCACAATTTTTAAAACGATATAATGAGTACTTGATTTGTGGGCAAGATCTTGTATTTCTTTTCTGAAATGTGTTTTTCTCATGTCTCCAAAACTGTGCTTCGGATTATCAAGTTTCTTTCAAGAATCAAGAGTGGCAAACCCCTATTGGTCACTTTTGTGAATTGCCCTAGAACTAAACTTGATTGAGTTTTACAGACTGGCCTCTAACCTTCAGATATATCCTTTGTGAAGTAGACTGTAAGCTATATCCGCATTTCACGTCAGTGTATGTTTTCTCTATTTAGAAGGCCTGTGGTATCAACTGATATACGGAGGATAAGGTGGAATTTCCATAATGACTCTTACACTCATGAATCATTGTAAATTGACCATGCGGCACTGAAGACTCTCTGAGGGAGGAGAGGACACTAGACATACATAATCCAAGTTGCAAATACTGGTTGCCTCAACCATTTACATTATGTCCATTCTGCAAGGGGGGTGGAGGCCCAGTGAAAGGTATATTTCACAAACAGTATGAAAAGAAGGATATTATGGTGCATTCCAGTGCAGAGAACTGCTATTGTGACGTACAGTTGCACAAAGGACAGCTCCAAGTAACTAATTGCAAGTTCACTAATGACATTATCATTATTCGTGCAGAGTCAAACTATGCACAGTTGTTTCATCCTGCCCCCTTACCGAGTGAGCGTGAGATGGGGTATAAGTAGACACGTGTTAAGTGATAAATTAGGAGTGAGACAGCATTCTATATTCCATATGAGCCATACATTAGGGGCAGTTAAGTAGTGCATGACCTAGGTGGAATTTGCATAGTGACTGATGGGAGCAGGTGGGACTGTCGGGGTGAACCTGTCTGTCAGCATGCGTGGATGCATGGTGCACAGATGTGATCGGTCAGGGAACTGAGGCAGAATGCTGGCGTGAAACAATCGGTTCTGTATTTCATAATATATTGCTTGAACCATGATATCATTTGCAAATGCAATAGACAATCATTTATTTAGTTGCATGTAATTTCTGTGTCTGCACCGGACACAGGCTAATAAATTACTAGCATATTAACAAGCCTATAAAACATAGAAACTAGGTGGTCTTATTTCAGAGTGATGCAGTGCTAAAGATATTATATGAAATTACATTGTTTAAGGCAAATGTGCATAAAGAAATGAAAGTGGTTTTAAAGTGACAGATGCAAAACTAAATACTGACACAAGATAGTGCGACCTGTTAAAACAGAACCATTAATTGTTACACAAATGTATGGTTATATTAATACAAGAATTTAGTGCTATACCATGATAATGTTTCAACTACACACAGTTATTTAGAAGGGTCTGCCTCAGGACAAGCAGTATTCTGAGCAATGGCTTCCACCAGTCAGCTTTTTCATAATGGCAATGATAGCACAAATCAAGCAACTAGTCAAAAGAAAATTCACAATCGCAGCAAAGCATGAACAAACCAAGAGAGTGGAAAGGTCAAAAGACTCTGACAATGGCGAGATGCTGAATGCTGGGCACCACTTTCCCAGAAACCTCATTAAATCCTACATTGATCCTTCCTATGTATCCAAACATAATTTGGAACACAACTGTCCCATCTCTGTTTCTTAAAATGCTGAATATTATTACTCTTTGTAATAAATTAGATATTGAAGCCATCACAAATGGCATGTGTCTAAATTGAAAATTTCCATCCAGCGTCATAAATGGCATGATCAACTTATTTTACTGCTACAATGGGGTGATGTTTTTATGTAACTCTTGAAATAAGCGCATCCACTAGTATCCCTATTGGCATTCCTAGTCAGGACAACTGTGGCTAGCCGGTCACACATTTGCATTGACTAATCAGTTTTTTACGTTTTACACACTTTCTCAAACATGTCTTCAATATTTCCCTGATGCTAACAACACATTTCTAAATTTGTCAGGAACTAGCACACAACACAATCTCAGTGCAATGCAGTATGTAAATCTCTTCAACAACCCATGCAATTTTGGGAACATCATCTTAAAACATTGCTCCGTTCATCCACACTCACACCTGATTGCCTTCACTTGGCATGCCAATCCAATCTGATTTTGAATAACCCCTAATGGGGCCATTATGAATGGATGACTGTCAGACACAAACTGTTTTCCATTTCCTCTATTTAAATGTAATTTTTGACTACATATATTCTATCCTCTAAGAAGTGTATCTTCTTTGCGCTAATTTAAACATGCTTCACTTGGATCAGGGCCAGGGCTGATTTGTATTTTACTAGTTCCTTTCTGAGGTGGGCAAAAAAATAGGATCGACTGGGATGCAACCCAAGTAATTACCAGTGGTTGAATTTATTCAATCATCCTACCCATTACGTTTTTGTATTTTAAACTGTGATGGGTATATCAAACATGGATCCTGTGCTCACTGTGCCACTGGAACTGTACCTAGTCCTGCCCAACACATATACCAAAGAGCTGTGGACTGTCCACCTGGATGCACACATTGCAATGCAAGTGGACCACTGAACCAAGAGACTCTGGACATGTGACAAAGTTACCACCTCAACTGCTCCCGTTAGCCAAAGGAAACTTGCACCTGCTATGCACACAGCCCATCACTGATCCAACACCCGGAAGAGCACCTCTTACTGCTGCCCAGATGCACAATCCTCATCGTGGTGAAGACACATTTCCTTCTCAACGCTATGGCCTGTGACCCTCCATTAGTGAGTAGCCTCCCAGCTATCTTATCCCTCGAAGGGTTTGACCAGTCCTCTTTGCTGCAAACGTTGTTAGTTGGCTCATTGAGTGGCTCAGTTTGGAAGGGCTACGTGGTAGGGATGAACAAATCAACAGCACTGAGCTGTTGCCCACTCTCAAAACTGGCACTCACTTTATCAAAATACCTTTCTGCATTTCCTGGAGCAGTGCAGGCAGAACCTTAATCTTATTGCTGGATCTGTGTCCTCCTACCTACTGAATCAATGGTGGAATATCCATGGTCCCTGTACAGTGTGACAAAGATGAACAATGCCTTGAGTTGTACCTTCAGGGGAAATACCTCTCTGAATGTGACAATGTTTATCTCAACCTTCCCTTTTCACTGGAGGTGTCAGTTTTCCAGACCAGCACATCATACCCTCTGCTGTTCATCTTCTTGACACTGCCTTAGAATAGGACTTTTCTTTTGCTGGTTGATCTGATTCTACACTATACCTGTAGTATTTCAATGTCCCATCACTGGTACTGTACACCCATAGCTTTACCTGTCATTGGCCTGCAACTGGGCTTATACTTGGTTGCCAAAGGACTCATCCAGGTCTTGTTATCCTGCCCACATTGTACCTGCAATAAGGCATACTCATCCCAAACATTTTCACTATAAAAGACTGCCCAGAAGAATTTGTCAGGCGGCTTATTTCTTTACTGTTTTGTTCCTGATGTACAGAGTTAGACTGTCAATACTTTGAGATTTGTGAAATTTCCAGAATACTAGAGCAGGCTCTGAACCTAATTTCTATATCTAGAGGTGTGATATCTGATCAGCTAGAGGCTCAAAGGATCATAATTATGCAAAACCGAATGGCTCTTGTTTTGTCCTGGTTGACAAAGGGTCAGAACTGATCATATACATTAGAATGTTAAAGGCTCACATAAGATCAATGAGTTGGGAAAGGGTGTTAGTCGAAAAGCATTTTGCGACGTTTAAAGGTTATCTTTCACATCTTGGCTCTTGTAAGGAGAAAGTAAAGATTAGTTTACATTCTTGTTACAACCTGAAGGCTGTCTTATTTCTCTCTAATGAGCTCAGAATAAGGCTCCTGTGTAATCTCTTTTTTCAACATAGTCGTATGATCCGCAATGGAACTTTGTATGTAAAACTATACATTTGTGCTTTCCCTTTGCTTTGGGAGTCTGCTCAATTACAGTTTACTGGAGGACAACCCTGGTTGCAGAATCTGTGATTGACAGATATTGACTTTTCTTTTGTAAATAAACCCTTCCAGTCTTCGACTCACATGTGTACAGATTTTATTTACACCACCACTAATTGTAGTCCATTTATTAAATATTTAGATTGACAACTGAGAAGCGAATCATACCTGTGAAATATGCTCTTGACACCCTAGAGAAAGAAAGACATGGAGAGAAATGTAAGGTCAACCAATGTTCATCAAATCCATAGTATACAAATGTGTATTTCAGATCATTAATATCACAACAATATATTACGAATGTGGCTTAAACATCAGAAACCTGCACGTCTGGGAGCTTCCTTATTCAAAGGATTTAGGTTTACATTTAGAGTTTAACAGTCTGTCCCAGCAAACTGCCAGTGTAGAGGATTTACCACACCAGTGCTAGGCAAATCTCCAGATTTTGAGATATTACTGAAGAGTCTGCAATCCCTTGTGAGTCCCCCTCATAACTCCTCCTCTTTTAAACGCCCACACTGGTCTTGCCTTTTCCAAACCCTGGACCCTTTCACACTGGCCCTCTCTGACTCTCACCCCTCGCTGCTTCCCCTGAACTGATTTAGTTCCTGAAAAGGGATCATCAAATAGGGGGTACATTTCAAAGACGTACATTGAGACCCAAATGTGCTTGGAGGCACAACTCACCATGTCTTGTGGCTCTGACAGAAGGGCATTTTCCTAATGGCAGTAGCTCAAGCAGGAGGGGCCAGGGACAGGAAATCATGGAGAGGTACTTGTGAAGCTATGGTACCTTCCCTGACTAACTTGGAGGAAACAGCACCATTCTGGAGCCAGAGGAGTCATTGGACACTAGCTTGTTGCTGGATATCGAAGAAGGTACAGTTTTCGAGCACTCTTTGTAATTTAAAGCCAGGGGACAGCAGCAGCAGCAGCAAATGGAGCAGGAGTGGATCATCATGTCCAGAGGAGGGGAATGTTACTTGTCTTGCTGCCTACTGTGTTCCTCCAACCAGCTTAAAACTGTGAACTTTGGTCGGTGTGGCACTAGAAAAAGCAATAGTAGTTGTTACATTAAAGGGCTGGCACAGATCCTGGTGAAAATAATCTGGGAGTCCCCAGGTACATGATTGGCAATGGGGGTAGGATTGTGAAATATGTGTTGCATGTAGAAAGGATTACCTGAATATTAGTCCTCCTGACGTGACCACCTACTGAGAAGTAACCAATATAGATAAGGATGTAAGATGCAGACCAAGGTGAGTCAAAAATACTTTTTGCCCCTAATCATCCTAATAGAAGTGGTCAGAGCGGTGCAGAAATAGCTGCAACGGTTAGTAACTGGTCACACATGTTGCTGATCGACAAACATCTGGCTTATGTCTCTTATTGGAATTAACACTAACTGAGATAATCAAAATTGTGATGATTTAAATTATTCTATTGGACTTCTTTTGGAGTGCTTGGGTACTAAGCTTTTTCTCATGTTTACATGGAGGTATTCTGTACCAACGTGTTTTAGGCACCTATAGTAGTAGGGTGCTATTGTACCAATATAGATCCATCCATACATAGTTCATAAGCTTTGTAAGCATTCTCTATATTGTAAGAACTGAGATGTGCGGTCTTCCAAACCACTACTACCTGCTCTGAATATTGATGAATCCAATAAAGGTTGGAGGTGTCCATTGTTGTTTTCCTCATTCCAGCAAGTCCTCCATGCTATACTCCCTTAGTCCCCCTCAACTTGTAATACACTCTGAAGCCAAGGGCAGTGCCTGGCTTTCAAAACATTCTCAAAAAGGACCATTGGGGCGTGGCCAAGATGGCGATCGTGTAGGACGTGCCTACCCGTCGCTCCGGCCCTGCTTCTAGGCCTGAGACCCTTAGCACTGCCGGTGCCGCTGCAAATGGGCATCTGGCAGCATCATCTTCCCACCTGCACGGCCTGAGACCTCCGGTGCCGCGGATGCTGAGCGGGACGCCGGTTTGAGCCGCGACATACGGTGAGGAGCAGCAGGGCCGGTGCGCCGCGTCTCTTGCCACGCGGGGTGCGGTGGCGGCCTGCCCTTTCATCGGCTGCCCGGAGAGAGCGGAGACACCTGCGGCCTGGACGGCAGACACGTGGGTGGAGGCCTGACCCCCGTGTAACACTCCGGACGGGAGCCTCTCCGGCGACGTGCATTCCGGCGCGGCCCGGCCTGGACCTTCCCACCCGGTCCTTCATCGGCTGCGGCGCGGCCCCCTGAGGCCTGGAGTGGTGAACAGCGGTGTGGGCCGGTCCCCGGCCGGCGTGAGGAGCGAAGTTTGAGCCCCGAGTTGTGCCCTTGGCTGGAGCCTCCCTGACGACACGGGCCTTGGTGTGGGCCGATCGGACCCTTCATCTTGATCTGGACTGCCTGCTGTTCTCAATCGGCGCCGAGCGGCCTGGTGGGTCGCGCAGAGGCGGAAGCCTGTCCCGCGCTATAAGCGGCGGCCGAGAGGAGGAGGCCTAGCTCCGGTGAGGATGTGAGCTAGGACCCGGAGGTTGGTGGTGAAGGGGAATACGGCGAGACCTGCCGGTCGGGGTCTTCCGGCCGCCATTACCTAACTGTGACCAGGACCCTCCCTGGTACCCCTCAGAGTGACCTTTCCCCTGTGCGCGATACACCACCTGGTAGCCACTGCGCCGAGGGGGACCCCGCTCATCCTCACCTGCCCTCCAGAGCAAAGATCCGGGTACAGGTGGAGGGCTTGCCTGCGCCTGGCTCGCTCCCTGAGGGCCGGACAGTGGCCCCGGGCCCGACGTGCGGAAGGGATACACAGACCGGACACTAGGATTGTAGCGGCTGGGAGCCGCGGATGCGGACTTGGGCGGCCAGCGGTCGAGGAACTCCGGGCTGCTGACACACGTGGATCTACTCCCTGGCGACAAGATGGCAGCCGCTGCCAAGCAGCGGAAAGAGAGGTCCGTAAAAGACTTACTTCTCAAACCCGGAGCAGGAGGGTCTGTATCCCCTAAGGAGAAGGGGAGTCCCTCGGGGACTCAGAGCCAGGGAGATGCGGACGGACCGGTCCCGAGGGGTGTCCTTGAATCCCCGTTTGCAAATCTCACCGAGGAATTCCATACCATGAGGAAGGAGCTGGCGGCTGACCTCCGGGACCTCCGCAAGGACATTGATACAGTGGGGAAGCGCGTGGATGATCTGGAAACGCAACTAGTGGCGAGGGATGACGAAGTGACTCAGCTCCAGCAAGAGGTGCTACGACTCCGGGAACAGCATCTAGACCTCCAGGCCCACACTGAAGACCTCGAAAACCGCTCCCGGCGGAATAACATACGCATCCGGGCGGTCCCACAGGGGCTGGTGGGCGAGGACGTTGAGGGCTTCGTTGAAGACTTATTCCGACACATCCTGGGGGCCTCTGCGGAATGCCGGATCAAGCTGGATCGCACGCACCGCGTTGGGCCCAGACGCCCGGCCACGGCTCCTCCTCCGGACATCCTGACCTGTGTCCACAACTTCCAACTCAAGGAACAGATACTACGTGAGGCCCGGGCTAAACATCCTTTGGAGTTCCGCTCCTGCAAGCCTCTCCTTTTCCAAGATCTGGCTGCCTCCACGCTGCAGAAGAGGCGGGAGTTCCGACCCGTCACGGAGTTCCTTCGCTCCAAAGAGATCGCCTACTCATGGGGGCACCCATTCCGGCTGGTCTTCAAGTGGGAGGGCCGCCTGCACCAGGTGCGCTCTCTACGGGAGGCGACATCCCTCTTATCGCTGCCGGGAGAGGCCGAGGAGAACACCGGGAGTGGTACATCCCAGCGCAACCGGAGCACCGTGGTAAGGTGGCGGCGGGTGGGGGGGTCCTCGCCTCGCGCCCGTCCCGGCCCGGAGGCGATAGCAGCGGAACGCCGGGCTGTCCTTGACTCTCTCTCAGGGGACTCCCGCCCCGCCGCCTGAGACGGACCTGGCCATGCCTCACCTGCTAATCGTTGGGAAGTGACTTGCTTGTTGTCTTGGGTCTGGGGGGGGCCGGGGTGGCGGGTGGCTCCTGCAGTCCATCTATCGTTCCTCTATGGGGCTGATCGCTCTGGACAGTGACCACTCTCAGGACAATGGTACACCGTTATTGTTGTTGTTCCTTGCTCCATGTTTGGAGTTGTTCTCTTGGGGTACCCCTCATTCTTCCTCATGCTCTTCCAGCGGGATCCTTGGTGCGCTGGGTTCCTCCTTTTCACCCTCGGGTGCCAGTGGGTGGTTGACGGGTACTGTGGTAGCTATTGGGTTTCCTCGAGATGGGTGCGGTTAAAATTTTATCCTTGAATGTCAAAGGCCTCAATAATCCCGTCAAGCGGCGAGCTGTCTTGTCATATTTAGAGAACTCAGATGCTCACATCTGTCTCCTGCAGGAGACGCATCTCTTACCCACTGACACACACCGCCTACGCTCGCGGTCCTTCCTTCATCAGGTCTTCTCTTCCCGAACCGTAAAGACCTGCAGGAGTAGCTATTTTGGTCTCTAGTAAATTCCCTGGCCGTATAGGCGACAAGCAAGCAGAGATAAAGGGCCAGCTGCTAGCATATTCCTTCACACTGGGCGCTTCTAGTTTTACAGTCGCCACGATCTACGTCCCCAACGAGAGCCAGGAGGGTTTTCTACGGGAGGCCGTCCAGGATCTGTCCGGCTCAATAGATAGGTCGATTGTCCTGGGAGGGGATTTCAACCTGGCCTTCGACGACTCACTCGATCGCTCAATACAGAGCTGGGGCCAAACAGGGGCGTTGTCCACTTCTGGGAGACGTCTCCTGCATGAGGCGGGCTTTACGGACTCCTGGAGGCACACACACCCCCACTCCCGGGAATATACATTTTACTCACACCGCCATAAGTCCTACGCCCGGATTGACTACATCCTCACGTCGGATACCTTGACTCAACGGCTGCGGGCAGCCAACATCACCCTGTGCCCGTTATCGGACCATTCCGCAGTCTCCATAGCACTAACACTCCCCACTGCTCGCCCTACTCGCTGCTTCTGGCGCCTGAGGGAACCCATGCTTCAGCGCCCCACAGTGGTCCAGCAGATTGAATCTTGCATTACTAACTATCTTACCTTGAATGACACCCCTGATATACGGGTGTCGACTCTCTGGGCAGCTATGAAGGCGGTGGTTCGGGGAGAGTTTCTGGGTATCGCGGCTGCGGATAATAAGACCCGCCGGGAGAAACGAGACCGACTTACTAGGGAAGTGACTGAATTGGAACGCATTCATCAACGGTTGGGGCGCCTCGAATCTGGAGGCAGCTCAAGACGGCACGGGCACAGTTAGCGGGCCTGGATGTTGACAGGGCCGAGTACGCGGCCCTTCGGCTGAAACATGCTTTTTAAGTGGGGGGAAACAGATGTGGCAGACTGCTGGCTATTAAATTACGGGCGCAGAGGCAACTATCCAGAGTTACTGGGATTTTAGACAGGCAGGGTCAGGAGCTCGACACTGACTGCGACATAGCGGATACGTGTCGCTCCTTCTACGAGGACCTGTATTAAAGCACAGTCACTGCCAGTCGATGGCCCGATGCAGTATCTCGCGGGAGCTCAGACGGCGAAACTTGCACAGTGCCATGCTGACGCACTGGGAGCACCCATCAGACCTGAGGAAGTCATTGCGGCCATCTCCCGCTTGAAGCTCCTCAAATCCCCCGGACAGGACGGTTTTTCCTCAGCTTTTTATAAGAAATTTTGCCCCGCCCTGGTCCCCATTCTCGTCCGGCTTTTCAACTCCATAGGGCCTGACGCGCCATTACCCCCCGCTATGCTGGAGGCCTTGATCACGGTCATACCAAAGCCTGGTAAGGACCGGCGTCACTGCGCCTCCTTTCAGCCTATCTCGCTCCTCAACGTTGACCTGAAGATCTTCACCGGGATTCTGGCCCGGCGGCTTTCTACCCATCTCCCCGGGCTGATCGACCCCGACCAGTCGGGGTTCGTGCCCGGCCGCCAATGCTCTGATAATACTAAGCGTCTTCTCCACCTGGTGGACGGATCAGAGCGCTTCCCAGAGGAGCGTATGATTTTCTCGGTCGACGCCGAGAAAGCGTTCGACAGGGTCCACTGGCCCTATCTCCGCGCTACCCTGTCGCACTTTGGCCTCCCCGACCGATTTATTCAGTGGGTGTTTAGCAGTTATGAACACCCAGTCGCCACGGTACGGGTGAATGGGACCGCTTCGAGCACCTTCCCCATATGCAGGGGGACGCGACAGGGTTGCCCCCTGTCGCCGCTCCTCTTCGCTCTCTACATGGAGCCTATGGCCCAAAGAGTACGTGCGGATCCTGTCATAAGGGGTGCACAATTTGGTGGCACGGAACATAAACTGAGCCTATATGCGGACTATGTCGTGGCCACGCTGGAGCGCCCCAGGGAGTCTCTTCCGGCCTTTTTAGCAGAGCTTGACAGATTTGCTTCTGTTTTGGGATTTAAGATCAATGTGAATAAATCCCAGGCATTAGCTCTTGCAATGACGCCGGACACGCTCCAGCTTCTGCAACGCTCCTACCCTGTCCAGTGGGCTCGGGAGTCCCTCCCATACTTGGGGATGCAAATCGCTGCGGACATCACCTCCACTAAAACGCTGAATTACACAGCTCTGCTCGGACAGGTGCGGGACTGTCTCCGGAACTGGAAGCCGCATGCACTATCATGGCTCGGTCGCATCACGGCGGTCAAAATGGTCATCCTGCCCAAAATTCTCTACACATTCCACACTCTACCTCTGGTTCCTCCAACTGGAGTTTTGCGCTCTTTACATCGGGATATGGAACGCTTCATCTGGCGCGATCAGAGAGCCCGCATGAGTAAAGAATTAGCCTGTCGCAGTCCTGACGAGGGAGGCCTAGGGATTCCCGACCTAGTGGCTTACTGGAGGGCAACCCAACTGCGGGCCCTGGTGGAATGGTCTCGCCCAGAGTCCGAAAAGCATTGGCTTTTCATGGACCGTTCCCTCGCTGGTCGCTCCCTCTGGAGAATCCCCTTTCTCACTCGGCCTGGGAGGCCCCGCAATTTGTACCTCTCGGAGGTGACTCGCCCCACCCTTCTGGCCTGGGATAGGGTGGCGGTTGATCGTGGGCTCACTACCTTCCCTGCCCCCCTTACACCTATAGTCCGCAATCCTGATTTTACACCAGGACTGGATGAGGTCGGATTCCAGCATTGGACGGGAGAAGCAAACAGATCCATTGGCCACCTCTTTGATCTTGATGGCCTCCAACCGTTTGCAGACCTTCGCAGGGACCTGGGCATACCCGAAACTGAACGGTACAGGTACCTTCAGATCCGTCATTGGGTACTCCAGAGCGACATTCGAGCAGGCGCGGAGCGTCGTCTCACCCCTTTCGAGAAATGGCTCCTCACCCGCCATTCGGACGCTCGACTTACCTCGGACCTAAATAAGTTTATGTGCCCTATACCCCAGGAGGGGAGGACCCCGGGACAGCTTCCCTGGGAAAAAGAGCTGGGCAGAAAACTGACAAGGAAAGAATGGTCATCAATCTACTACAGGGCCCGACACACGGCTCGCAACATGGCCTCCACTGAGACGGCCACCAAGGTGGCTACTTATTGGTACTTGACCCCTGAACGTTTACACCGCAGCAATCCTTCTCGCAGTCCCCTCTGTTGGAGGAAATGCAGCTCTCTAGGTACCCTGACTCACCTTCTCTGGGAATGCCCACTATTGGAGGATTATTGGCGACAGACGCTTAATGACATCGACTCTCACTTTGACACACAGATACCTTGTTTCCCTGCGTATGTTTTGCTAGGCCTCCCAAACGCTCTCACATTCCCCCTTAAATCCCGATGAGGCAAACAGATGGCCCTGGCGCTAGGCGCAGCAATTCAAAACATTCTTGAACACTGGGGCACTACGACGACACCGACTCGCCTTGGCTGGCTCCATAGGTTGTGGGGGATCCTGGGAATGGAGAAGATTTCGCTTACAGTGGCCCACCCGACGGCGTCCTTTCATGGTCTTTGGGAGCCTTTCCTCAACCTGCTTACCTCCGAGTTCACAGAGCTCACATGCCCCAAATATCTCCGGCTCCTGCGCCTCGCAGACCCGCCTCGTCCGCCGCCTGCCACCACCGCTTAAAGGCCCCGCACTCTCACTTTGACACACAGATACCTCGTTTCCCTGCGTACTTTTTGCTAGGCCTCCCAAACGCTCTCACATTCCCCCTTAAATCCCGACGAGGCAAACAGATGGCCCTGGCGCTAGGCGCAGCAATTCAAAACATTCTTACACACTGGGGCACTACGACGACACCGACACGCTTTGGCTGGCTCCATAGGTTGTGGGGGATCCTGGGAATGGAGAAGATTTCGCTTACAGTGGCCCACCCGACGGCGTCCTTTCATGGTCTTTGGGAGCCTTTCCTCAACCTGCTTACCTCCGAGTTCACAGAGCTCACATGCCCCAAATATCTCCGGCTCCTGCGCCTCGCAGACCCGCCTCGTCTGCCGCCTGCCACCACCGCTTGAGGGCACCGCACTCTCACTCTACTCTCACGACATCCACCCGAACTTGCCTTACCTAGACACAATTCGCTGAGGAAGGGGGAGGGGGAGGAAAGGGGGGGGTTTTGTTGTCTTTTTACTCCTTTTGTTGACCTTGTGAGCCAGATAAGTGGATTTCAAGCCGGATTATACTCCGATGAATGTAAGGCGTTTACTGGCCTATTGTACTTAATGTTGAAAAGCAATAAAAGAAATTTAAACAAAAAAAAAAAGGACCGTTAATGACCTGGCTGAACCTATATATTAGTTCTGGTAGGTCAAGGTTCGAGCAAAACTAAAACAAAGACTTTGGCTGGTTACGTGCAAAATGACACACACTTCATGGAAAAGACTATGCTGATGCAGCACCCTCACATCCTGTGCTCTGAACTGGGGACAGAAACTTTCTCTCTGGAAGACACAAATGACAAGATGGTAGTTTAACCCCTTAATTGCTGCCAAAGAGAAGTGGCTACCTGAAAGATACATGAAAAGACTGGTTCCCCCTAACATTTGGGGTTACCATGGAATTTGGTTCCTCAGGCGAGTCCCTCTCACTTGTCTAGTGTACAAGTTTTGACTCAGTGACACTGTGCACATCTCTGTTCAAAAAGGACCATACTAGAGACAGAATCCATGGCTAGGGTCCAATTCATAGGAGTGCAGGGAAGATCTGTTCTGCTGAGTATGCTGAAGAGGAGCTAGACTGCCTTGTGTGCTTAGAACCTTCTTGCACCAACAGAGCTTCAGAAGCTGTGTGACCCAGCTGCTGTGAGTTGCGTAGCGCTGCTAAGTCTGACCAATACCAGAGACAATGCTGAATGGCCCAATCCAAAATGTACTGAACACCTGAAAATCCCACACGTTAAGGTACTGTAGCCCCAAGGACATTGTGTTAACCAGGAGTGAGGTCCCTAGGAATGTGGTCTGTCAATTCTGTGAGCTATTGCACTGCAATTTGTAAGACCAACTTGTGATACTAGAAAAAGTACCACATGAGGTGGATAGTTGCCATTGTGAGCTGGCTCCCAGGAAGTATCCGAGAGGCACGCTTTGAGGTTGACCATCACTGCTTTGAGCTCTGGCTTCGTCAAATGACATGCGGCATCCTGTGTGATGACCCATCACGCTTAAGGACCAACTCCACCCATACATGAAGCTGTACCTGAAAACTAGCATCCTAGAGTGAGGACAGCCAAGCTGCAAAAACAGAAGACATCAATCACTCTTGCTAAGGTAACAACGGCCAGAGCAGCTCTAACTGCAGCCTTACTCAGTGATCACCACCCTCTGGCAATACTGCTCAGAATAAGCGCGTATGCGCACACTGTAGCAAGCCAACACCACTACTGCCAACCTTCCACACCTGACATACTGTGTGTTGCCCCTACAGATCCTCCACTTTCAAATAACCTATGGACACTGAAAAGTACTTAAATCCTGAACTCCCTAGGGGCCCTGAACCCTTACATGAGACTACAAACAGCATTTCCAAGCACAATAGTATTACTTGTGATTTAATTTCATACAACAATAAAATGTTCAAATAAAACCATTTCACCACTTTAATGGCACTACTGGTATTCATTACTTTGCTTTGGGTGCAAGGTGTCACATCTATAGGCACCGATATTCATTACATTATATATTGAGATTACCAGTAAAAAAAATTACTTTTTTGAAGTATACATTTAATAGACACGGTATAATGTAGTCAAGTATCTGGGAGGTCACAGAAGTGAGTGAACCACTTCTCTATAGGCATGCAGGTCATCAGAGAGTTTTTTTGTGTTTTGCAATCCTATTCACTTCTGTGTGTAGGATTTAGCCTTGTGGTTAGGGTTAGTTGAATGTGGGGTGTGGTGGAGCCATCCAACATTCTTTGTGAATTTCTATGCCTTCTTTTTTAGTAGTGGGACCATACCTTGGTCAGCAAGCATTGTATGATGCTCTCATAGCAGATGTGTGGGATTGTAAAAGTAACAAATCAATACCCCTTAACAACCACAGGTCCATAACCATGCCTCCATGTACCCTGATCCCGGTGCCAAATTAGCTGCTTTGCCTAGTGCACACCTTTTGTCTCACAATCACTTTTGGAGCAGGGGACAAGTAGTTCTATCTGGCTTTGCGAGACCCACCTGAGATGTGGGTTGATGGAACAGCAGGCCCCACCACACTGACAAAACTTGGCCCTGCTGCTTTGCCGCCTGTTGGAAGTGGCCATTTAACATTTGGAGAAGAGTGCTACTCAAGACACAGTACGCGTTACTAGTATGTCCTAAAGGATCTGATCTCCACTCATCTGCAGTGATGGCGATCCTACATGTGTCCCTCTTGTTGCATCTGTATCATTATTTTGGTCGGGATTTTTTGTCCTAAAATGAGCATAATTTTTCTCTTTCTATAGTTTGCCATATCGGCCTTTCTTAGTTTATTTCCTTGGTGGCATTAGTGGTATGCTTTATCTGTTCCATTAGTCAGTCATCTTACTAGGAACATTCTCTGGCATTGTCCTACCTTAATGGGGGTTTCTTGTGTCTTTCTCCCATGACATGACATGACATACTGCCGTAACTTCTCTTTGTGTTGCTTTATGGAAAATGTCTTTGAGAAGACTATAATTTCTTTTGAGCATTGTATGGTTACTCATTGAATTGGCAAGAATACTTTGTCTGGTTTTAATGGGCAAACACATGCAAACAGCATTTCTGCATGCTTGTGCTTGCATGCATTTGCACATTAAAGCTAGGCATATTGGACTGGCCATTGTTTGTTAAATTTAGGGATGGATACAGGTCAGGACCTATACCCCGGGGATAACTTCCTCACACTACAGCAAATGTGTGGGCCCACAGCCCCTTCAGCGTCAGACATGCTGCTTTACTATCAGATACGGGCAACCTGTAGAAGGAAATTTGAAACATTTCCAGCGCCGCCCCCGCAGCTGGCCACACTGGAAAACATCCTTACTGTAGAAACAGGCCGTAAGCTGATCACACAACTCTACACGATCACACAAAGAGATCACCCGATCACGGCGCCGATGTCTCGTGCCGCATGGGAGGACGATCTGGGAGAGAACCTCACAGATGAACAGTGGGCTTTCAGCTGCAGACAGCTGGAGCAGATGACCCCAAATTATCGGCTCAGGTTAATTCATTTTAAGTACATACACCGGTTTTACAGAACTCCCATACAACTACAGCGGATGGGGCTACGCACAGATGATAACTGCTGGAAACGTGGAGCGCCACAAGCAACATTCATACACTTGGCGTGGCAATGTAGGCCAATAGCAAACTTCTGGTCTAAAATAATGCACTATATAGGTAACATAAAGGGATTAACCTTACCCTTGTACGCCCCTGGTGGCACTCTTGGGGGTCATCCCTCATATACCGCCGAAGATGAGGAAACTGCCAGCTATCTTATTACTGATGGCTAAGAGACAGGTGGCAATGCACTGGGGGGCCGCACATCCTCCGACCACGAAGGAGTGGGTCCGGGAGGTAACCTACTGTAAGACTCAGCTGGCGGAATATTGGGAGCTAATGCCGATGCGGTCCCGCCCCAGAGACATATGGGAGCCATTTGTAAGCTGGTTGGGAACTGTGGATATTGCGCACATTTAGGTGGGGCTGCAGTGTTATAACGCCAAGCAACATGCGTGGTCCTGGAGGGTGTGAGGTAGCCTACAGGCCAAGATGTGTAAGAGAAGGACACATATGTTGATTACCCTTTATCCTGTTTACCCGGATGTACTACTGGGCCGAATGTGTAAAGTATTGTTGCACTGTACCGTATTTGAAACAACCCGAACCAAGACAAAACTAACAAAGAAATGCTCATGCTAAGTCACATTAGCTGCTACTTCTCCACTGTTATTTGACAGATTGAACTGTATCACATTACTGTGTAAGAAATGCCACTGTTCTGTATTTTTGTATGAAAATGCCAATAAAAATTGTAAAAACCCAAAAATTTTAAAAAGGAAAAGGCTTCCATGTTCCACATGTGTACAAGAAATCATTCATTAGACCACACACAGTGATATCACATTTTTCCATTTCAGGTGTGAATAGTTGATACATTGCATTCCGGTCCGTGTAGTCTGATCTATAATGGGAAAAGCAAAATAAAAAGAACCAGGTTTTTAAAAAAAAAGGATATATCTGACTAGTGAAAGGTTGAGATCTCTGTTTTAGAATCCTGCAACTTAATGTGGTTATTTAAATATTGAGTTCACTGAATTTTTTATGTAACGCAGAGGCAATTTGCTTTGTTGACTATACTTTGGTGTAAAATAAAATACATGAAGCACTTGTAAATATTTCAGTAAAGCTGCTCACATTCGTTTCCCCCCCCCCCAAAAAAAAAATTAGGGATGGATGGAACTCACGGAGTTTCACTCCGTGGAATTCTGAGGAATTACAAAAACATTCAGTGAAATTTTGCGGAGTTCCGCAAGCAGCGGAATTTTGGCACGTCACGCAGCTTGTGCTGATTTTTAGCGCCGTGCGCTTATTTCGCAGTGTAAAATCAGCACGAACGGCACCACGTGGCGCCCCAGAGGACGCTGCTTCTTTGCTGCTGCTCGCGTAGATTTTCTACTGGAGTGGCAGCTTTCTCACCATGAGCGGCAGCTTCCTCTACGGTATTGAACTGCTGTGACCGCCCGCGTTGAGAAATCTCACCAGGAGACGTTCTAGCACTTAAAAATCACGTAAGGGGATGCAAATTCTGCTTGCGCTTACCAACTTAACGTTGGCGTGCCGCACATGAAGAAAAACTCCGCTACCCGGCGGTTGGTAGAGTTTTGCCAGAATTCCGTGCGGAGTGGTCAAAACTCCGCAAACTCTGCCAGCGGAGCGGGATTTTTCATCCAACTCTGGTCATATTACGTCTGCTTCTTCCATTTAGACCTGCTTCTCAACCTCCTCTCGCAAGTGATATGGTATGTAAAAGTGTCTAACGGCAAATGGATGACTGTCTAGGTGAACTGCAGGTTTACCATCGAGCCCCTTTACATTTTTATAAAGTTCTGAATGTTCTTTTAAGATCTCATATCCATGTAATTTTAAAGCAAGAAAAGTCCAGAAATGGAACCATTTCACATTTCACTTAATTAATTTCATGTGGCAGTGAGAATTTTGTTCTGCTCAAGGCCCATATCTCCTACCTGGATGTGATATACTGCAGGGCAAACATCACCACACAGTAGGTCAACAGCCCCGTTTTATACATATTTACAGCATTGCAGGGATAGGTCTCTCACAGAAAACAACCTCCACTTGTAAATAACCACCAGTGCTTCTGTTAGGGCCTTTTGTATTTCATATATAATTATGGGTAGGCTGCTCTATCGTGTGACCCAGCACATTACACATCTTAACCTGACGTATTGCATTGGAGACAGACCCTCTCAGGGGAGCCATCACCAGAGTTGTAGTTTAATTTGTGAGATTCGGTGGGAGTGACTCATATTTCCTCACTATAAAAAGCAGTGAGCCGCAGGGGGAAAGGGTGAGATGACCAGGGTTCGGGCAGCGCAAAAATCTGAGGGTACTAATTGGGCGGCAACCATTTGCAACAGTCAGGAAAGTAATGAGGTGTGTAGGAGAGTAGGATCTGCTTCACATGGGTACCCCCACTTTTTGCTGATGCTTCACAGTTTTTCGACTTTAGTCTGGCTGGGGCCCTGCTAATCAGAACCCCAGCCTAGCTGCTTCCTCTCCAAAATGGTTTCCATGTGCCTTAGGCACATCTCTGATTGGAATCTGGAGTGCCCTTGTAAGTCCCTAGTATATGGTATACTATGTACCCAGGGCATAGGTACCTCAGAGGCCTACCAGGGGCTGCAGCATGTATTGTGCCACCCCTGGAAGGCCATCCAAAAGGACACCACAGGTCTGCTACTGCAGCCTGGGTAAGGTGGTGCATGCACCCCTTACTGTGATATAGGTTACCTATATCACTACCTACATACACACATATAAACCTATAAGTCACTCCTATGGCAGGCCTTATCAATCCTGAAGGCAGAGTGCGTGGTTCCTATGTGAGAGGGTGCCCCTGCATGAGCAGGGCCCCTCTGCAGCGTTCGGAGACCCTTCTCTGATGCTGTTTGTAGTGCAGCCTGACCATATACTCTTAAGCGCATTATAACCTCGCGTTAAAATGCTAACTTTGGGATGGCTGCACGGAAACATGTTGTGTTTGGTGTCAAACATCTTGGAATACTACCACCCCCGCCAGTTCTGGCGGCGGGGGTAGCATTCCACCCTTCTAGAGGGAGAGACATGTACACACCGGCCTGCCCGGTAACTTCTTTCCAAGCCCTGGCATCACAAAATGGATGCCGCTGCCACAGACACGAGTCTGGCCTCCTGCTGCTGACCAAAACTCCGGCAGGGGAGGCCTGGACAATAGGTTTCCTGTCCCAGGGAGGTGTAACCACCTCCCCAGACAGGATAGTGTGTATTGGGGCTGGGCGGGAGCACTCTCTGGTGCTTTGAAGTCCTGCACCAGGGGGCACATTTGGTGTCCCTGTGCATACCCCAGTTCAAACCGGCTCAGGGGCTTCCAGCCCCTGCTCTGGCGCGAAACTGGACAAAGGGAAAGGGGTGTAGCCACCCCTCTGCCCTGACCCTCCCATAGGTGGGTCCCCAGAGTATGTCCAACCCCCTACCTTAGTATAAGTATGGGACCCCAGTCCTTAGGACTTTAGATTTACCTGGACGAAACTCTGACACAGAATCCTGGACCTTCGACGCTCTACTTCAAGATTAGAGGACTGAAGAATCTCCCTTGGGGTCAAGGAGTGACTCCCGTGCTTGGCAGGCACCAAAGAAGCAATTGTCCGGTCTGCATCGCTGAAGCTCCCGCCGGACGCCGAAGTCTTTGCATCACCAGAGGTGGATTTCCAGACTTCCCCGAGGCTGCCCTGAGTCCCCAGCAAAGCTGAGGCCCGTAGCTGTCGTGGGTAACGTGGAACCGTGACCCCTGGACACGGAGCACATTTGCAAGTGCATCCTCTTCCTGGGCTCCCACGAAGTTGTGCTTTGGGCTCCGAGTAGCCCCCGCCTCCAACACCGACTGCACCGAAGATCACTGGCCTCCACTCCACGAGTGTCCCGTGAGCCAGCTCCAAGTGCGTCCACTCGAGGCTCCTTCGCGGTCGCTAGTCCGTTGGCTAGTAGGCCCTCCTGAAGGCCAATCTTATCCTGACTGGGCTTCCCTGGTTGCTCCAGGCGTGCCCTGACTTACCCTCGCTGGGTGAGTCCCTCAGACCTTGCTGGTCTGCATCAACGTCCTTCTTCTATTTCCAAGACACTTGCCGTTACCAAGGCTTGTTGGGTCCAATCCGGTCACCGACACCTCAGCAAGCGACAGACGTCGTGGGACAGCTCGAATCCAGCTCCTGGTCGTCGTCGACGCCTCCTGGACCTCGTGGCTGAAGAGTCAAGACGACCGTCAACCTACCTGAAGCACCCGACATCGGTGGGCATTCGCTCATCGCCTTCCTGGTCACTGGCTAGTGACCCAGACTCTGTCCCCTCTGCTTTCAGGTTCTTCAGATCTTCGATCCACCTTTGGATCCACCCGAACACTTTCGACTTGGTCGCCAGCAGCACTTTGCAGCAGATCGCCATTGAAAACGACGACGAAACCCGACCCCGAAAGACACCTATGCACCCGGCTTCCCTGGGTGAGGTAACTCGAGTACTCCGGTGCTCCCGTGGGTATAGACTCTAGAACGACCTAGTTCTAAAGGGGTTTGCTCCAAGTCCTCCTCTAAGTGTCCCTTTTCTTTAAACTTCCAACCGCGACTTTCCCCATAGAAGTCAACGGCGATTCGCGGCTGTGTTATCACACTGCACGCGTCCCCCGTGGGTCCCCTGTGTCACTACCTTGGGTGGTTCCTTGTGGTCCAAGCACTTCTACAGGCTCTAGGCCTTGTGTCTAGCTCAGTCGTGGTTCTTATACCACTTTATTGGTATATGGTTTGGTACGCCCCTAGGGCTCAAACGTGTATTTGTGCTATTACTGTTGATAACTAACTTATAACTTATGTACTTCGAACTCTTGCCTCATAATGAGACTAGAGGGGTGTGTTTAGCAATAAATACATATATTTTGAATATATACCTGGTGTGGTCCTCTTTCATTTGGTCACTCAAGAGATTATAGACTGGTAAAACAAGCTGCTTTACATTCCTTCAAGACTTAGCCTGAAGGCTGCTCTCCATAGCTACTACTAGGATAGCTTTCAATAAAGGTTGTCTTTAACCTATCTCCAATAAGGGGTTGTTTGGACTGGTGCAAGGTGCCCACTATAATTAGTGGACAGCATATACCAGGCCAACTTCTCACATTGGTGTGCAGCGTGTGGGATTCCAGCTTGCTTTTGTTTTACCAGATAATCTCAATTGAATTGATCAACTGAAAACCACTAAGGGTACCTAAGGTACATATAAATCAAGCTTAGTAATACAGTAAGTTCTACTGAACTTAGAGTTGTGTGTTAAGGGATAGCACACCCTTTCTACAACTCAAGAGAGTTTAGTAGGCCACACTAGAGTAGGTAGTGCATACACCACACCTCACTAGTAATGTCTTCAAAGCCAGGACCCAGTGAGTCCTTGCCAGAAGCCAGTGGGCTTCTTCCCTCCAAGTATGATAAACTCCCATTCTTGGAATTGAGAGCATTATGCAATACTAGGAAGTTGAAGGCAGGCAAAAGTGCCAGCACCCAGCACCTGAAGGAGGTGTTACTGGCTGATGATCTCAGCAGGCCCCTAGGGTCTGAAGGGGTAGGCAGAGAGGGTGGGGCAGCAGATGAGGAAGGGGCCAGGGGTGAAGAAACCCATGCCCCCCCCTCTGAAACTGGCCAGGAAGGTGAAAATGACCTTGTCCTGGAAAACCCTATTCCTCCTGTGGAGGAGGAGGAGGAGGATCAGAATGACCTCCCCTTTGTCCCCCCAGGAAGAGTACTGAGTGTGCCCAGAAGGTCTAGATCTCCTTCTCAGGAGTCTAACCACTCTGACACCTCAATAGGGTCCTCTGTCTCTTCTCATAGGAGAGAATCCTCCCATGACAGGAGGAAGAGACTGATTCAGTATGAGCAAGCCCAGCTTGAACTCAGAAAACAGCAGTTGGCTATAGACAGGGAGTCCCTAGATCTCTATAGAGAGAGAAAAAGTTGGGACTAGAGTCCCATGGTGGCAGCAATTTCCCCAAAGATAGGGAAAGGTCTTATGACCATAGAAACCTGAGCAAGATTGTCCCTCCCTACCAGAGTGGGGATGACATCCACAAATGGATAACTGCTCTAGAGAGGGCCTGTAAAGTACAGAGGGTCCCTCAGGAGCAGTGGGCAGCAATCTTGTGGCTCTCCTTTGCAGACAAAGGTAGAGACAAGCTCCTCACTGTAAGAGAAGAGGATGCTGACAATTACAAAGTCTTGAAGAGTGCTCTGATTGATGGGTTTGGCCTAACAACTGAACAATACAGGTTAAAGTTCAGAGACACCCAAAAAGCACAGACTCAAGACTGGGTAGACTATGTGGATTGTTCTGCTAAGGCTCTGGAAGGCTGGTTGATGGGCAGTAAGGTGTGTGACTTCACAGGATTGTACAATCTTATCATGAGGGAGCAGATTCTTAATAACTGTCAAAATCAGCTGTTGCATCAGTACCTGGTGGACTCTGATCTGACCTCTCCCCAAGAATTGGAAAAGAAGGCAGACAAATGGGTCAGAACCAGGGTGAGGCAGAAGGTACAGAACCAAGGTGGTGACCCTAAGAAGCAAGATTCGAAAAGCTCTGATAAGGGTGGGGAGAAGAGTAAAGATCAAAAGTCTTCACAAGGCCCCCAAAAATCTTCTTCAGGTGGGGATTCACAGTCTAACAAAGGGAAAGGCCAAAGGAAACCATGGTGCAAGGTCTGTAAGCAAAAGACCCACTGGACCAGTGATTGCACCAAGTCCAAAGACTCTATTCCAGCCCCCACCAATGCCCCTAAGGCACCTGCTCCCCCTAGTGCAGTTACAGTTGGTGGTGGGAATACACAGGCCAAGGGTTTAGTAGGGTTGACCCTGGGTAAGGAGATGAGCTCTGACTTCGTCAGAGAACTCACTCAGGCTGTCCTAGTCTGTGATGGAGGCATGGATGTGACCTCCTCTGTGAGTCCCAGTAATCTGGGCAAGTACAGACAACAGTCCTTAATCAATGGAAAAGAGGCTTTGGCATTTAGGGACACAGGGGCAAGTGTCACCATGGTGACACAAGACCTTGTGAATCCTGGGCAGATTATACTTGGTGAAATGTACCAAGTGACCAATGCTAGCAATGTCAGAACAGACCATACTCTGGCAGTTGTTAACTTCTCCTGGGGAGGGGTAACTGGCCTTAAGAAGGTTGTGGTGAGTGCAAACCTACCAGTGGAATGCTTGCTTGGCAATGATCTTGAAACTTCAGCTTGGGCAGAAGTGGAGCTCAGGACCCATGCAGAAATGCCGGGGGTCCCTGCAGATGTGTTTGCTGTGACCAGGTCACAGAGCAAAATGTCTAACACTGAACAGGCCTTGGATTCTGGAATAATGGACCAAGTGCCCTCCAAGAAGAGGAGTAGTAGGGTAAAGGCAGTGCCTTCCCCTTGGCTCAGAAGGAAGATCAGTCTCTTGAGGGGGATGATCTCAGTCCTGAGGAAGGAACTGTCCCAGAGGAGCTTGAACCTGACCAGGTTGAGTTCTTGGGGACAGGGGGCCCTTCCAGGGCAGATCTGAGCCAGGAGCAGCAGAGCTGCCCCTCTCTTGAACCCCTCAGACAGCAAGCTGCTGCTGAGGCTGCTGGGAAAGCTAGTGGTCCCCATACAGTGTATTGGGATGATGGACTCTTGTACTCAGAGTGTAGAGACCCCAAGCCTGGTGCTACCAGGAGGTTGGTTATACCTCTGAAGTTCAGGGGCTTCCTATTGACCCTAGCCCATGATATTCCCTTAGCAGGTCACCTGGGCCAGAACAAGACTTGGGACAGACTTGTCCCTCACTTTCACTGGCCCCATATGTCTGAAGACACCAAGGAGTTTTGTCGCTCCTGTGTAACCTGCCAGGCCAGTGGCAAGGCAGGTGGCACTACAAAGGTCCCCCTGATACCACTACCTGTGGTGGGGGTTCCCTTTGAAAGGGTGGGGATTGACATTGTTGGTCCCATGGATCCCCAAACAGCATCTGGGCACAGGTTTATCCTGGTGGTAGTGGATCATGCCACCAGGTACCCAGAGGCTATTCCCCTTAGGACCACTACAGCACCTGTGGTGGCAAGGGCCCTCCTGGGAATTTTCTCAAGAGTGGGCTGCCCTAAGGAGGTTGTATCAGACAGGGGTGCTAACTTTATGTCTGGATACTTGAAAGCAATGTGGAAGGAGTGTGGAGTGACTTACAAGTTCACCACACCCTATCACCCACAATGCAATGGTTTAGTTGAGAGATTCAACAAAACCTTGAAGGGCATGATTAAAGAGCTCCCAGAAAAGCTTAGGCGAAGATGGGACATACTCTTGCCCTGCCTTTTATTTGCATACAGGGAGGTGCCTCAAAAGGGGGTTGGCTACAGCCCTTTTGAACTTTTGTTTGTTCACCCTGTCAGGGGTCCATTGTGCTTGGTGAAGGAAGGATGGGAGTTACCTCTCAAGCCCCCAAAGCAAGACATAGTGGACCTTGTACTTGGTCTCCGCTCCCGGATGGCTGAGTACATGAAAAAGGCAACTAAAAACCTTGAGGCTAGCCAGGAACTTCAAAAAGCCTGGCATGACCAAAGGCTGTACTGACTGTTTACCAGCCAGGACAGAAGGTGTGGGTGTTGGAGCCAGTGGCCCCAGCAGCTCTCCAAGACAAATGGAGTGGACCCCATACCATTGTTGAACAGAAGGGTGAGGTTACCTACTTAGTAGACCTAGGAACACCCAGGAGTCCCCACAGGGTTCTCCATGTCAACAGGTTAAAACCATATGTGGACAGGGCAGACATGGGCTTGCTCTTGGCTACTGATGAGGGACAGGAGGAAGAGAGTGACCCACTCCCTGACCTGCTCTCACAGAACCCTGATGATGGGTCAGTGGATGGTGTAGCCTTGGCAGGCAGCCTCACTACCCAGCAGCAGACTGATTGCAGACAGGTGCTCAATCAGTTCAGACACATGTTCTCACTGACACCCAGTCAGACCACCTGGTGCACTCATGAAGTGGACACTGGGGACAGTCTGCCTATTAAAAATAAGATTTATAGGCAACCTGACCATGTCAGGGACTGTATCAGGACAGAAGTCCAGAAAATGTTGGATTTGGGAGTTATTGAACCCTCAGATAGCCCTTGGGCTAGTCCAGTGGTCCTTGTGCCAAAACCTCACACCAATGGTGGGAAAAGAGAGATGAGGTTTTGTGTGGACTACAGGGGTCTCAATGCAGTCACTAGGACTGATGCCCATCCAATACCTAGGGCAGATGAGCTAATAGACACTTTGGCATCAGCCAAGTATCTAAGCACATTTGACCTGACAGCTGGCTACTGGCAGATCAGACTAGCTGATGATGCAAAGCCAAAAACAGCATTCTCAACCCCTAGTGGGCATTATCAATTTGTGGTGATGCCCTTTGGTCTGAAGAATGCACCTGCCACTTTTCAGAGGTTGGTGAATACAGTCCTTACAGGTCTGGAAGCCTATAGTGCAGCATATCTAGATGATATTGCTGTCTTTAGCTCCACCTGGGAGGATCACCTGGTCCACCTCAGAAATGTTTTACAGGCCCTGCAGAAAGCAGGCCTGACTATCAAGGCCACCAAGTGCCAGATAGGGCAGAGTCAGGTTGTGTACCTGGGCCACCTTGTGGGTGGAGGCCAGGTTCAACCCTTGCAGAGCAAGATCCAGACCATCATGGACTGGACTGCTCCAACTACCCAGACTCAGGTGAGAGCCTTCTTAGGCCTGACTGGGTACTATAGGAGATTTGTCAAGGGGTATGGATCAATAGTGACACCCCTGAATGACTTAACTTCCAAGAAAATGCCCAAAAAGGTTCAGTGGACAGTTAGCTGTCAAAAGGCATTTGATGACCTGAAGCAGGCCATGTGCACTGCTCCCATTCTACAGAGTCCTGATTACTCCAAGAAGTTCATTGTCCAAACAGATGCATCTGAATTGGGGGTAGGGGCTGTACTGTCACAATTGAATGATGAAGGTCAGGATCAGCCAGTAGCTTTTATTAGCAGAAGGCTGACCCCTAGAGAGAAACTTTGGTCAGCCATTGAGAGGGAGGCCTTTGCTGTGGTCTGGGCTCTGAAGAAGTTGAGGCCATACTTGTTTGGTACTCACTTCCTTGTTCAAACAGACCATAAGCCCCTCTTATGGCTAAAACAAATGAAGGGTGAAAACCCCAAACTGCTTAGGTGGTCCATTTCCCTACAGGGGATGGACTTCACAGTGGAACATAGACCTGGGAGTAACCATGCCAATGCAGATGGACTCTCTAGGTACTTCCACTTAGAACATGAAGACTTAACTGGGCAAGGTTAGTTTAATGTCCCTACGTTTGGGGGGTTGTGTAGGAGAGTAGGATCTGCTTCACATGGGTACCCCCAGTTTTTGCTGATGCTTCACTGTTTTTCGACTTTAGTCTGGCTGGGGCCCTGCTAATCAGAACCCCAGCCTAGCTGCTTCCTCTCTAAAATGGTTTTCATGTGCCTTAGGCACATCTCTGATTGGAATCTGGAGTGCCCTTGTAAGTCCCTAGTATATGGTATACTATGTACCCAGGGCATAGGTACCTCAGAGGCCTACCAGGGGCTGCAGCATGTATTGTGCCACCCCTGGAAGGCCAGCCAAAAGGACACCACAGGTCTGCTACTGCAGCCTGGGTAAGGTGGTGCATGCACCCCTTACTGTGATATAGGTTACCTATATCACTACCTACATACACACATATAAACCTATAAGTCACTCCTATGGCAGGCCTTATCAATCCTGAAGGCAGAGTGCGTGGTTCCTATGTGAGAGGGTGCCCCTGCATGAGCAGGGCCCCTCTGCAGCTTCGGAGACCCTTCTCTGATGCTGTTTGTAGTGCAGCCTGACCATATACTCTTAAGCGCATTATAACCCCGCGTTAAAATGCTAACTTTGGGATGGCTGCACGGAAACATGTCGTGTTTGGTGTCAAACATCTTGGAATACTACCCCCCGCCAGTTCTGGCGGCGGGGGTAGCATTCCACCCTTCTAGAGAGAGAGACATGTACACACCGGCCTGCCCGGTAACTTCTTTCCAAGCCCTGGCATCACAAAATGGATGCCGCTGCCACAGACACGAGTCTGGCCTCCTGCTGCTGACCGAAACTCCGGCAGGGGAGGCCTGGACAATAGGTTTCCTGTCCCAGGGAGGTGTAACCACCTCCCCAGACAGGATAGTGTGTATTGGGGCTGGGCGGGAGCACTCTCTGGTGCTTTGAAGTCCTGCACCAGGGGGCACATTTGGTGTCCCTGTGCATACCCCAGTTCAAACCGGCTCAGGGGCTTCTAGCCCCTGCTCTGGCGCGAAACTGGACAAAGGGAAAGGGGTGTAGCCACCCCTCTGCCCTGACCCTCGCATAGGTGGGTCCCCAGAGTATGTCCAACCCCTACCTTAGTATAAGTATGGGACCCCAGTCCTTAGGACTTTAGATTTACCTGGACGAAACTGACACAGAATCCTGGACCTTCGACGCTCTACTTCAAGATTAGAGGACTGAAGAATCCCCCTTGGGGTCAAGGAGTGACTCCCCTGCTTGGCAGGCACCAAAGAAGCAATTGTCCGGTCTGCATCGCTGAAGCTCCCGCCGGACGCCAAAGTCTTTGCATCACCAGAGGTGGATTTCCAGACTTCCCCGAGGCTTCCCTGAGTCCCCAGCAAAGCTGAGGCCCGTAGCTGTCGTGGGTAACGTGGAACCGTGACCCCTGGACACCGAGCACATTTGCAAGTGCATCCTCTTCCTGGGCTCCCACGAAGTTGTGCTTTGGGCTCCGAGTAGCCCCCGCCTCCAACACCGACTGCACCGAAGATCACTGGCCTCCACTCCACGAGTGTCCCGTGAGCCAGCTCCAAGTGCGTCCACTCGAGGCTCCTTCGCGGTCGCTAGTCCGTTGGCTAGTAGGCCCTCCCGAAGGCCAATCTTATCCTGACTGGGCTTCCCTGGTTGCTCCAGGCGTGCCCTGACTTACCCTCGCTGGGTGAGTCCCTCAGACCTTGCTGGTCTGCATCAACGTCCTTCTTCTATTTCCAAGAGACTTGCCGTTGACAAGGCTTGTTGGGTCCAATCCGGTCGCCGACACCTCAGCAAGCGACAGACGTCGTGGGACAGCTCGAATCCAGCTCCTGGTCGTCGTCGACGCCTCCTGGACCTCGTGGCTGAAGAGTCAAGACGACCGTCAGCCTACCTGAAGCACCCAACATCGGTGGGCATTCGCTCATCGCCTTCCTGGTCACTGGCTAGTGACCCAGACTCTGTCCCCTCTGCTTTCAGGTTCTTCAGATCTTCGATCCACCTTTGGATCCACCCGAACACTTTCGACTTGGTCGCCAGCAGCACTTTGAAGCAGATCGCCATTGAAAACGACGACGAAACCCGACCCCGAAAGACACCTATGCACCCGGCTTCCCTGGGTGAGGTAACTCAAGTACTCCGGTGCTCCCATGGGTATAGACTCTAGAACGACCTAGTTCTAAAGGGGTTTGCTCCAAGTCCTCCTCTAAGTGTCCCTTTTCTTTAAACTTCCAACCGCGACTTTCCCCATAGAAGTCAACGGCGATTCGCGGCTGTGTTATCACACTGCACGCGTCCCCCGTGGGTCCCCTGTGTCACTATCTTGGGTGGTTCCTCGTGGTCCCAAGCATGCCTGTAACCTCAT